>CM064417.1:25649109-26041832 GCA_032690845.1 Eleusine coracana subsp. coracana | reverse complement strand
TTGTACAAGGGCTAATATTTGAATATGGAGGAATGCAATCAGTGTCAATATTATTCCATGTATTATTTACATTACGTTGTTTATATATTTCCTCCATACTTTTATTAGATGTTATTTTGAACATGATTTACAATACCAAGGAGTGTTTAGTTAAAAAAATATTTTTTCTCTCTTTATTAAAAACATCTTGGAACTAGGCTAATCAATAGTATGTGCTCACCTGAGTGGTTACTATTTTGTTTTGAAAGTGCTTTAACCTATGAGGTTTCTGGTTCAATTCCCCACGACAGTAATATTTTTTTGTTTTTCGAGAGAATGACTTACTTTTGTAAAATGAGCTATGAAGCCAGAACGACATTTAATAGAAGTATGGAGGAAGTATGTATAACTACTCTATCTGGGTGGTCAGCAATGTCAGCTGGTATTGTAAATTCTCGATCTTTTATATTGTATTAATTCCATGCAAAGTTCTAAGTATCTATTACAAAAGAATAACATATATGTTATCTGAAGTTCATGTGCGTGCGGCACGTGCATAATACTATAAAATCAAAATTTACTGATGAGGATATATTCCCATCTTTACTGATGAGGATACATTTAAACTTATATACAAACATGCAGATATATTTAAAGTTATATTAATCAGTAATGATGGAAATATATCCTCATCAGAAAATTAATAATTAAACATTAATTTTTAGTAATAACACATTTATTATATATATTATCAATCTTAAATAGCTGAGGTATAAGTACTTTGTCATTTTGTACTATCTATAAGCACTTTGGGCAAAGCAGCAAAATGTAGCTTATAGTGCTTATGTGTCTCCTCTCCCTCAACTTCACCAGAATTACCCGCACTGTCACTGGGAAAAAAATTACCAAAGAGCAAAAAAATGTTTTGATCGTTTCTTCTTTCTATCCCCCCGCGCCCCCATACCCCCCTCGTCTCTTTTCCTAGCGCGGCGCCCCCATCCCCAACCTCTATGAACCTTCTCCACTGGCCATCCATAGGTGGGGCAAACAGTCGCCGGAGTTCTCAAATCGATGGATCTAGCAACGATCACTCCGTTGATGCTCGTGGCGGTGTCAGAGATGAAGAGTTCAGTGAGGGCCATGGAGCGAGTGTGGTGCGCGTCGGTGGCGTCACATTGGCCGGCGGGCTTCCCACGGCGAGGTCCCCGTCAGGGACGTGGGTCAGCAGCGGCCCATCAGGGGCTTGGGTCGACGGCGCCCCATCTGTGGGCTGCTGGCCTGGCGCCCCTCCTCTCGGTGCCCTAACTCCGAGCGCATGGTTAGGCAACGCCCCTCCTAGCACTCCACCTCCCGGCACATGGCCTGGTGGCGGCCCACGTCCACGCGACACCCCTCCTCTGGGCGTCTGGCTTGGCGGCGCCCCTCCGGGTGGATGGCTTGGCGGCGCACCTCCCAGGAGCTGGTCTGGAGGTAATGACGGCCACTAAATACCTAATTTAGACTGTCAATTACCTGCATAAAAGCAATAAAATGAACAACCAACATAGTAGTAGGAGTTTATATGTTGCAGGTGATTATTCCACGAAATTAAGAGAAAATCCACATCATCAAGGGAGAAAACACACTCCGGCCAATCAGAGCCAAGCACGGGGACCCACTTTCAGAAAACAACTAACATAACCAAAAACCCTATGGCGTCAGAAGGGAAGAGGGGCCACCCACCAGGCACCCAGAAGAGGCAGGACCCACTGGGCACCACCCCTTATTCGGCCGAATAGGGGTATTCGACTAAAGGTGGGCTAAGCCCAGTGGGGCCCATCTTCTGAGGTCGGTTCCCCACCGCCTTTCCTATGTCGGTTACCCCCCTAGGGCGGAGTTACCGATCCTGGAACCGCCATTTAGTGCTATAAAAGGAAGGGAAGGGCTTCACTCTCTCAACACTTCAAGATATAATTAGTACTTCATTTCCAAAAGGCTCAACGCTGCCAAAGCGTTTAGAAAATAGGAAGAGAGTGAGGAGGAGTCCAGGATAGGAGATTCAGGCCTGTCCAACCCCTTCTTCGCGCTTGTACCTCAATGGATGCTTGCCTTTTTAAGTAAGTCTTTGTGATTCTTTTCTGGTTATTAGTTTTTCTTTTTAACTAAGTTTTAGTACTTAGTTGCTTTGCTCGCTCAACACTCAATTACAGACCTTAGTCTTGGCCCATCGTACGTAGAGATTAAAGGAGTAATCGAAAGCATAGACGTGGTGTCTAGGCCGTAGGTTGCCTTTGTTTTTCGCGTAGTCCACGGATTGCTAGAGGTAGGGAGTAGGTGGTGACAACCCTACCTATCCTTTGAAATCCTCCATGTTCGGCCACTTTCAGCTATTATGAGCAGTGAATGGTAGAGAGAAAGTGAGCTATCCATGGACCCAATCCGGGTATGCAAGCCAACCTCAACTCTGTCCTGCTGCATTAGAATAGCCAAGGTGGCCATTCTTTACAGTCCCACTGTCGGTGCCAACATCATTTCTGATGCTTGCGCTTTTGCAATTCTGGGTGATTTACCCATGGCACCAACCCGCAAATTCCTTAAGTGTTCCTCTAGACCCATTCTAAAAGGATACAGAATTTTGCGAGAAGTGCTTGTACGACACGAAGACATTGATGCACTCCTTGATTTTTATGTGTTCGAAGTCTCAGACTTTGACATACTTATCGGGCATCCAATGGAGAAAATTTTCTCTGATGCTCCGACCAAGGGGAAGCTTAATTTCAAACTCGGGGGAAATAAATATTCTGTCCCGATCACTCAATCCAGGAACACTATCTCAGATTTTTCCCTCGACAATGAGCCAATTGAGGAAGTTAAGGTTGTCCTTCCTTTGATTCACCTGAATCCGCCTTCGAGCAACAATCAGAAGATTTCATTGAGGAGGAGGACGAAAATCAGGAAACCTTTGAACTTCCAAAGGAGAAGCCACCAAAATGACCCCCAATTGAGCTTGAAACCCTACTAGCCGGCCTATGCTATGCTTTCCTTCACGGCAATTTAGAAGCCCCTATCATCATAAGTGACAAGCTTTCAGATCAAGAAACCCAAAGCCTCATAGCCGTTTTAGAAAAGCATCACGCCGTCCTAGGCTACTCACTCCAAGACCTTATGGGAATTAGTCCCACTCTTTGCACTCATTGCATTCCCATTGACCCAGACAATACGCCATCTAGAGAGCCTCAACGTAGGCTCAACAATGCAATGCAAGAAGTAGTGAAGAAGGAGGTCTTGAAACTTTTGCACACCAGGATTATTTATCCTGTGCCTCATAGTGAGTGGGTTAGCCCGGTTCAAGTAGTGCCAAAGAAGGGAGGAATGACGATCATTCAAAATGACAAAAATGAGTTGATCCTACAACGAACCAGCACGGGATAGACAATGTGCATTGACTATCGAAAACTCAACAAGGCAACCAAGAAGGATCATTTCCTACTGTCCTTCATTGATGAGATGTTAGAGCGGCTTGCAAACCACTCCTTCTTTTGTTTCCTTGATAGTTACTCTGGTTACCATCAAATCCCCATCCATCCTGATGATCAAAACAAGACCACGTTCACATGTCCGTATGGAACATATGCTTACCGAAGAATGTCATTTGGGCTTTGCAATGCTCCGACATCCTTCCAAAGGTGCATGATGTCCATCTTCTCCAACATGATAGAAGAAATCATGGAAGTTTTCATGAACAATTTCTCTGTCTATGGAAAAACCTTTGAACACTGTCTCGAGAATCTAGACAAGGTCTTAACTAGATGCCAAGAAGAGGACCTGGTGCTTAATTGGGAAAAGTGCCACTTTATGGTCCGAGAGGGCATAGTGCTCGGACACTTAGTGTCCGAAAGGGGGATAGAGGTGGACAAAGCAAAAATAGTAGTTATAGAAAAACTTCCACCTCCTATCAACATTAAGGGTATCCATAGCTTTCTAGGCCATGCGGGGTTCTATTATCATTTCATTAAGGATTTCATTCCAATCAAAGATGCACCCTTTGATTTCGATGATGAGTGCCTCAACTCATTTAATACCCTTGAAAAGGCACTCATGTAAGCCCAAATTATCCAACCCCCTGATTGGGCGCTGCCTTTCGAAATCATGTGTGATGCTAGTGATTGTGTCGTTAGAGCCGTTTTGGGCCAAACCAAGGATAAGAAGCATCATGCAATAGCCTATGCTAGCAAAACTTTGGCAGGAGCATAATTAAATTATGCTACCACTGAGAAAGAGCTCCGTTGTTGTTGTTTTTGCTATCGATAAGTTTAGATGTTACTTGGTAGGAGAAAAGGTAATTGGTTACACTGATCATGCTACCTTAAAATATCTGCTCACTAAGAAAGATGCTAATCCTAGGCTAATTAGATGGATTCTCTTACTCCAAGAATTTGACCTTGAAATAAAAGATAAGAAAGGAGTAGAGAATTCTGTAGCAGATCATTTGTCACGTATGCAAATCACTAACATGCAGGAGCTACCGATAAATGAGTTTCTACAAGATGACATGCTCTCAAGGTGACCGACACCAACCCCTAGTATGCAGATATTGTGAATTATATGGTTGTAGGTTATGTACCGCCAGGGGAGTATAAAAAGATATTGATTTATGAGAGTCGGCGGCACCTTTGGGAAGACCCGTACCTATATAGAGTATTGTAGATGGGTTGCTAAGAAGATGTCCCTACAGTCGAAGGTACTAAGATCATAGAAAAGTGCCACTCATCTCCATATGGAGGACACTATGGTGTGTTCCGCACTCAAGCAAAAATCTGGCAGGGTGGATTCTTTTGGCCTACAATGTATGAAGACACAAAAGAGTTCATTCGCCAATGATGGAGATGCCAAAAACATGGAGGGATCACTGCTCGCAATGCCATGCCCCTTACATACAATCTTCAAGTGAAACTTTTTGATGTATGGGGCATTGACTACATGGGACCTTTTCCAAAGACCTATGATTGTGAGTACATCTTGGTGGCCGTTGACTATGTATCAAAATGGGTAGAAGCTATACCATGTCGAGCAGCAGATGCAAGGAACACCAGAAGAATGTTCCACGAGGTAATCTTCCCACGTTTTGGAACACCTCGGATGGTGATAAGTGATGGAGGATCTCACTTCATTGATAAGACCTTTTGTCACTTCCTAAGAGAACTCGGCGTGACCCACAATATAGCTACTCCATACCACCCTCAAACCAGAGGCCAGGTAGAAACTTCAAATAAGAAAATCAAGAATAACCTCCAGAAGACTGTACTGGAAATAGGGACAGGATGGAAGAACAAGCTACGTGAGGCACTTTGGGCATATCGGACGGCATACAAGACACCCATTAGCATGTCACCATATCAACTTGTCTATGGCAAAACTTGCCATTTACCTGTTGAGATGGAACATCGGGCACACTGGGCTGGAATATGGATCTCCAGAAATCTAGGATCCAAAGAAAAATATAGATATTAGAGCTGGAGAAATAGAGGGACAAGGCTTACCATAGTGGCAAGATCTACAAGGAGAAAACCAAAAGATGGCACGACAAAAGGATCCATCCTAAGGAGTTCAAGGCAAGAGATAAGGTACTACTTTTCAATTCGAGGGTAAAGCTATCCGGACATGGAAAGCTGAAGAGCAAATGGGATGGACCGTACACCATCGTCGACACATCTTTTCATGGAGCGATCACGCTGCAAGATAGCACAGGTGATCTTTTTATGGTAAATGGCCATCACTTAAAGCTTTTTCATTCTAGTGAAGAATTAGATAAGGAAATAGATGTGGTTAATTTAATTGACTTAAATATACTCTATTAGCCTTTTTTGAGGTTTTTACTAGAACTAACTGGCCTAACCCATCTCTGGACCTTACCCCCTGCTGGCCCAACTCACCCAGGAAACAGGGGGGGGGGGGGCAAACATGGCCCAACCCTGTTCGACGGAACACCCTTGTTCGGCTGAACAGGGACTGGCGCCGCCACCCCCTTGCTTCCTCAAGCACTTTAACCTAACCGACCCTGATTCTTATTGACGCGTTAGCCCTATCCCTTCGCGACAGAGGGTCAATAAAACAGAGTTTTTCCTCGTCCCAGATTAGAACCAGAACAAACTCCATCTTCATCCTTTGGCCTCTCCACCTCCAAGCACCTTAGCCATGGCCGACAAAAGCTTGGTCCCCCACACCAGCTCCACTTCAACCTTTGACCTCGATGGAGTCCCCACTCCGGCGTACCTTGTTGTCCCAGCCATTGGCATGACCATGGAGAAGGTGAAAGCCATCTCTGTGGCTCCTCTGGCAATCCTACCGCCGGTGGAAGGCACTAGAGGGCGTAACCCTACACCTACTCGCGCAACTGTGCGATCCCTTTCTCCTCGGCGCACTCAGACCATGAAGGCCCATGCAACGACTCCAATTAAGAGGCCGATAGCTGCCCGCCTTTTCAAGGAGGACATCATTGGGCTATCCTTGATGTCTGGCGAGCGACACGTGGAGACGAGGTCTACTACCACTACGAGCAGGATAGCTTGGATGACTCCCTACACCAGGGACGATTCCAGGTCCAGGGAGCTAGAAGAGGTCGTGGGAAGGGACCCGTGCAGCATCTCACTTCTTCAGACAGGAGAGATATGGCGGAGTCAATTGACTCCTCCCCATCCAAACAAAGCATGGGGACAACCCTAAACAAAAAGACGACGGGGCTGCAGCAAAGCAACAGAACTAGGTCCCCTTACAAAGGACCTACTGTTGCCCAACTAGCACTAGAGGTGGAGAAACTTGATCTGGAAAACAAAGTGCTAGTTGAGAAACTGGCGAAAGAGCGTAGAGCGTATCGAGAGGGAGGTGATGAAGGACACCATTGACTCTCTCAAAGAAACCTTAGAGACCATCCGCCGTGGCATGTGCGCTAAGAAAAAGCGCATTTGTGACGAGATAGGGAAGCCAGAAATCTACTATGGCAAATGATTATGCTTCCCTAATATTAGGAAATAAAGTAGGTACTTAGTTTAAATTTCCCTTTAGTTATTTATTTCATTCCATTATTGTAATCAATGCCTATTAGTTTGCTTTATTAATGAATAAATGACTCACCTAGCCCCTAAAGCAGGTAGAGTCCCTTTGCATTTTACTTTTTTTCTTGTTTTTGTGTCAATAAAAAGAGCTGGCAAGAAAACAAGTGTGGGGGAGATCCTCGGGACTTCTGACGCAAACAAAAATTCCACACAATGAAAAATACAGTGTACATCATCACATGGAATAACACACAAAAGTGGGACCCACTTGGGGACCCAGTTCGACCGAACAGATCCTGGCGCCCCTTGGTCCCTGTTTTCTCCAGCACAATGGTTCGCGGATATTATCCCTCAATCTCCCTATTAGGTGTTTTGATTTAATTTTCTCGTAGTTAAAATGATAAAATCAATCAAGAAAATTAAAATCAACCTTATGATGTCTCCCACTTATATTAAAATTTTCCATGGTTGACATGCATGCTTCTTATTCCTAATCTTTATACCAATACTAGTGGAAAATATTTATAGGGACCGCATGTTACCTAAGTTATTGACTGGTGTGATATGGTTTGACAATGTGATGCTTGCTCTCCTTTTGCATAAAGTATTTGAGATTTATTTTAAAAATTTAAATCTTAGTGCTTAATCCTCAATGATAAAAAGTGCAAACCCACCAGAGCCACACAATAAACTTTATTGAATATCCTTTACATTTGCTGCTTGTGACTTTGTTGACTTTTGTCGAACTCTTGACCCTTGTACGTTGCTTGTTATGAATTACTGATCAAGTTTATGTGCACACAAATTTTGCTGGAAACTTCTACTCTGGAAGATTAGCATTACCACTTTCATTCCATCCATCCAAGCAAATACTCCATGAAATTCTTGATTAGGATCCTCTCTCATTTGATCCTTTAGAAGGCAAAAATAAAATTCTTGCTCCCAATCAAGAGCATAATAAAAAAAAGAGAGAGAAATAGCCATGCCCAAAATTGTTCAAGGAAAGAGAGAATCTACCTGTAAAGGAGTATCCATCCATTTCCACCATCCAATCCATAAAGTGTGCACATACTTGATTATTAATTTATGACTTGTTTTCTTCTTGGATCTGGTTGTTGACTCGGTAAAATATGAAGCACAAGTATGCTCCTTTCTTTAAATCCCTACCCTAAGCTCCACAAAAAGCTAAATTTAGACGTAGGATTAGAAAGAGGCAAAAGCAAAAAGCCTTGGTGAGGCTCCACTTACACAAATATTGAGTGATTTGAGAGAATCATTTGAGGAGTATAGCCTGCATTTATTTTGAAAATATCTTCAAAACCCTGAGTACTTAGCAAAGGAAGTCAAGAGGATCAAAGTCTACACCATTCCACTCTTCAATCGCCAAAGGTAATGTGGTAGACACTGCAAATCCACTGGTACAGGTATGGTTTGGAATAATTTGCATCCTAGCATCATACCAATTTGAGATTTTAAGTCCACCTTAGTCTTCATCCTTTACTCAGAGACGAGCAAAGGCTAAGTATGGGGGAGTTTGTTGGCAGTCAATTACTGCATAAAAGCAATAAAATGAACAACCAACATAGTGGTAGGTGTTTATTACTAACAAGTTCCACAAGTGTTGGTAAATATATGCCGCAGGTGATTATTCCATGGAATTAATGGAAAATCCACATCATCAAGGGAGCAAATACACTTCTGGCCAATCAGAGCCAAGCACGAGGATCAAGTGGCCCACTTCTAGAAAACAACCGACATAACCAAAGACCCTACGGTGTCAGAAGGGAAGAGGGGCCACCCACCAGGCACCCAAAAGAGGCAGGACCCACTAGGCCCCACCCCCAGTTCGGCCGAAGGTGGGCTGAGCCCAGTGGGGCCCATCTTCTGAGGTCGGTTCTCCACCGCCTTTCCTACGTCGGTTACCCCCCTTAGGTGGATTTACCAACCCTGGAACCACCATTTAGTGCTATAAAAGGAAGGGAAGGGCTTCACTCTCTCAACACTTCAAGATAGAATTAGTATTTCATTTCCAAAAGGCTCAACGCTGCCAAAGCGTTTAGAAACGGGAGAGAGTGAGGAGGAGTCTAGGAGAGGAGGTTCGGGCCTGTCCAACCCCTTCTCCGCGCTTGTACCTCGATGGATGCTTGCCTTTTTAATTAAGTCTTCATGATTCTTTTTTGGTTATTAGTTTTCCTTTTTAAGTAAGTTTTAGTACTTAGTTGCTCGCTCAACGCTCTATTTAATTAGAGACCTTAGTCTTAGCCCACCATACATAGAGATTAAGGGAGTAATCGAAAGCATAGACATGGTGTCTAGGGTACAAGTTGCCTTTGTTTATCGTAGTAGGTGGTGACAAACCTATCTGTCCTTTGCAATCCTCCACGTTCCGCTACGCAATAGGCTCTTGGCCGGAATCGTACTGTGGATGCAGGGGAAAACCGGATGCCCAATGCAAGTAGCTTAGTGTCAACTTACTCTAATTAGGACTCGTTTATGAGTTAGAATCCTCTCTACCCGAGCCATAGTTATCTTGGTGTCGTGGACGTTCCCTGTGAATTTAATACCCTTGGAATACTCCAGAGGTGAAGTGCTACAACGGTATTCTCCGTGCACTTCCGGACTCATCTGCATTTGTTGAAAATACCAACAGGAGGTGTGTTTCATGACTGGTCGTCAGTTGCTAGGGCAATTCTCGATACCAATTTCTCATTCTCCAACCCGTCTTTTGCCATGTTCAACAGTCAGACCCCCAATGAGGACGATGAGATGCCAATGTCGGTGGGTGGGTCGTCCGCTCATGGTAGTCTCTCAAATTTCATTCTCTATTCTAAGGGTTATTTTCCTCAGCACCATTAGTAAAGGACGCCTTCTCCCTATCATCATTACAAAATAGACATTGTCCCCAATACCATCCATTATTTTCTCTCACTGTCCGTAATACCAAAAGCCTTGTCAGGTGCAATTTTCTTTACCATTTTACCCCTCCCACTCTCCAGTTCCAACTAAGAGTCCAACCAGGCAGGACGGACGCATCTCGCATGGCGGCAGATGGATCTCGGACGCGGGTTAGCGGGCGTGAGACAAGTGGCAGGAGGCGGCATGGGTCAGTGGGAGGGGTAAAACTAGCTGCTCGGATGTGTGAAATCATGGGGAGGAATAAAACCGGTTGTGAAAATAGAGCTGAAGCTCAAATTGGTATGTGGGAGAATGGGCTTCATTCGGCAATGGTGTTGGGAGACTGCCCGTTTTTTAATTGTATTAGGGAGAAGACGCACTTTACGGATGGTGCTGAGGAAAATAACCCCCATCCCAACTGTAGTACTCAAATTGTACCTTTCATTTTTCTCCTAAACCGTATGACTCATTTATCAGTTAATCAAGAGGATCCAACAACATCTCAATCCAAAAACAAAGTCAGTGTTGCTAGCCGCTTGCCTCGTCGATGCTGCCTGCTCCCCCTCTCCTTTTCTCGCCTCATGCATCCTCCTTCGCCTGGCCTTCCCCGCAAGCCTCTTCCATGTTGCCTTTGTCTGTCGACAGCGGCTCCGCGTGGCCTCCGACCAGACCTTCCTTGCCCACTTTCATGACCACCACCCGTTGCTGCTCGGCTTCTATGTGGAGCCAGCGTGTCATGTGCCCATGCCATGCCTCCCTACGGAGTTCGCCGCCTCGGCCTTCGATGCCCATGTCAACGACGAGCACATGGCCCCCATCCTAGGCTGCTCGTGCAGGCCAACAATAGGACATGAGGTCCGACCATGGAGAGGCAGCAAGGAGGCAATGTGGAGGTCCGGCGGGGGCGGTGGATGGGAGGGCGGGTCGATGGCTGAGATTAGAGAAGAGGGAGGCGAGGCGACGATGAAGCTAGGAGGGGAGGGAGGTAGGCGGCGGCCAAGCTTGGAGGTCTGATGACAACAGATTGATAGGTATAAGCTTCATGACCATTATGGGTCACCCTAAAGGTATGCAGGTTTTGGTGATTGGATGACAAGCATAAAATGCGCTTAATGTCTAGTTTAGTGTTGTGCATATAGGATATATCTATCAACTCAAGAACACGACGAATGTTGCCTTGATGATCAATGGAGAACCCGTTGAATTGCCATAGAGATCTTGATGCTGAGTTACGGTGATGGAGATGGATCGAGGCTAAGGACAGCTAGGCCCAAGTGTGTGTGATCACTTGGGTAGTATATAGGCTTGAGTCCGTAGGAAAAACGGGACTATCAAGAGGGCACGAGTCATTCTCTTAGGCTTCTCTAGGGTTAGAGTGTTGGGATGCTCAAGTAAATCTCTAGGACACTTAAAGTGACAAATTGAGAAGGATTGGTAAAGGTTTGGAAGCTTGGAGACGAGTCAAGAGGACAACAAGTTTTGGCTTCAGGATTGGTCACCATAAGGTATGGTGAGGTTACCGTAATGTACAGTGACTGGACACCAGGTCAACTCTGGAACAGGAGCCAAGTCGATGGACAAACTCAATGGCGCTTAGGAGGTCGCCGTAAGATATAGCGAGTCAAGGAGCGTGGAGGCCATTTTCAAGTACTCTCTAGAGACCTTACAACAAGGTCGTTGTAAGGTATGGTAACCTATATAGGAAGAGAAGTGACCAGCACTCAGAGTTGTCATTGACGTTATGACGAGGTCGCCAGAAGGTGCGGTGATCCACGGAAGCTGAGTGGCCAAAATTTGGTACTCTCTAGAGACCTTACGGTGACGTTGTTGTAAGGTACGGTGACCTAAAGGATTTGTGCGCAGAGAGGCACTGGATATCAGAGGTTGCTGTATGGTTGAGCGAAGGTCACCATATTGTACGGTGACTATTGTTGACACCAAAACTTGGCGCAAAAGCGTGTTGACACGAAAATCACACGTGTGACCTAGGAGATCTGCTTAGCTCCAGTGCAGGCTCAACACAAGGAAACTAGGGCGTGCCAGTCGGTTTTCCCTGCAAACTGACAAAGAAACGAACGATTAAATTCCACGGGTCACTGGCCTAGGATAGGCCGATGAAGAAAGTCGATAATCACTATTAGTGAGAACCAGCAGATGGCTATAAGCAGCAAATGATATTAATAAAATAAACGAATTGGCAACTCAATGAACGAGTATTAAATATTGCATAAATAGTGCCGATAAGAACTGAATCGATAGAGTAAAGTCGAACACTCGCTTCCTCGATACTACAAAGTTGATGGGCCAGAGTTGATAGAAATATAGTAAATCATGCACAGAACGCTGCCCGTCGATAGCGCTGAGTTGATAGATCTGGTAACTGGTATTGCAAATACGTCTCAAAATCACAGATCTAATTTTATTAAACAAAGAAGGCAATTGACTTCTAACATACAGCAATAAATAAATAAAACACTGAGAAGTCGATCGAACCGTGATAACCTGCCAGCTAAACGCCCCGACAGAACCTTATCGACTCTCCCCAAAATCGACTCGTATCTAGTCCTATCAACTCAGCAAGAGATCAGAATCGATGCAGCCTCGCTGGCTCGAGCAGATCGAACTTAATCGAGATAGTGCCCAAACAAACTAGATAGAACAAATTACGCTCTAATTATAGGTAAAACCGATAAAGTGATTCGAATAATAGATCTAAATCAAATTGATAAAACCTACTAGAGACTATAATAGATCGGACCTAACCGAGACAATATTACAACCTAAAGTCGATAGTATGAACACAACTAAGATCTAATTACTGGATAACTAGCAATTCTAAAGATAACAACTAGAATATCAAATCAATAAGAAGGTACTAGTTGAAGTCGATAGAATTACCAAGGTTGACTAATCCAAGTCTCTCGCCGAGATCGGAGCCGAGGCAGCCCACGCGAGACGAGGATGTCGTCGAGAAAAGGTTTGACGATGCGCCAAATTGTATTGAACAAAAGTGTTGTTTTTCTGGTACAGACCCTATTACATACTTATAGCCCCGTGCAAGGGGTTCTGACCCGACTCGGTCAGTACTCTTAAACGAACTGACCTGATTTATTTCTAAACTAAATCTAAACTAAAATAGAAAGATAAAATAACCCTATTCAGGCCCACTTTATTCGCTTCGGCCGTTGAGCTTCGTCGTCCTTGGCAAATTTCAACTCTTCGTCTCTGACCAATAGGACCGGTCCAAATTCTGGTGTCAACAACTATACTCAGAGGTCGTCGTGCTATACGATGGTACATTACGGCGGTTGACTCAACTTGTGCCAGCTTTTTTGGCAACACCTAGTGTAGTTGGAGACTATATATAACTGTTGTTGGGGTCTTTCTAACCTCTCTTGACCATTTAGATAGCTGGGAAAAATTGGGGAGAGATAAGAGGAGAAAAGGAGACACTAGAGCAAGGATTGGAGCTATCTTTGAGTGTCTTAGAGAGTAACACAAGAGCATCCCGAGTCTCTAGTGTAGGAGAGGTTGTAGAGAGGACTAGGGTTGTTACTCTTGTTCTATGGCAAGGGCTAGACTAGTTAGATGTCGATGATCGAGCCTATTGTTATTGCGACATGTTGTGAAGGCCGTCACAAGTCTGTACAAGGTTTGAGCTTGCCTTTGAAAGGAGCATCGTGAGAGAGCGCCCGTGCAGCAAGTCCTTGAGGGAGGCAAGCTTATTCTTGAGTAGTCGATGACTCGATAAGTAGTGGTCATGCAACCACGCCGTCACTCCGAGAGTGATATGGGCTTGTGTGCAAGGGATCCACAGTTGGTGGAAGGAGGGATCAATACTCCGACAGGAGTCGACCCAGCGAGGACTAATGGGAGGCACCATCCTCCCGATACCTCGGGCTAAAAATCAATGAGCAATCTCTAAACCCTCTTTCCTTATCATCCTTAATTCCGTACTTGTGTGTATGTAGAGACAAACTGACATGGACTTGCTTGCTTATTGATTGTTTGGCTAAGCTCTTAGTACCTGTGAGGATCGAAGGCATACTGAGAGGGGGAGGGGTGAATTAGAAAGCCGACCACAATCAACAAATACTTCAATTTCCTCACTCAACCCTAGCAATCATTGCAACTTAACAATTCTAAGAGACCAATTTCCTGCACATGCTAGTCTTCATGATGCGTGCAATGCGGAAGCTCAGCCACACTAGCCTATGCAAGCCTCAAGTCAACATATCAACTATAGCACACAATTGAGAAATAGTAAGAGACGGGTCAAGGAATGCTCACGATTTTTTTCCTGAGGTCTCAGAAGTATGGTGCCTTCCCCTACTCTTCGTTGGACCACTCCCGCCGGAGTGCCGGTCCCTCTTGCCACCAAGTGGAGTTCTCGCACACGAGCCCACAATCACTCCTGGAGTGAAGACACAGTTGTGTCACCACTGCCACCAAGGCTCAAGCTTGCCTCCCTCGAGAACTTGCCAAACTCGCTGAGTCGACACGAGCGCTTACTATCTATGCCCCTTTCAATGGTGGTCTCAAATCGTGTACGAATGTGTGACGACCTTCACAACCGATCACGATAGTGATAGGTGTAGAGTGCCCGATCTTTCGGCGAGTGGAGATAACTTCGATTTGGTGGATGTCGACCCTCACGATCCGACTACGACGAGCAAGTCGAAGCGCCAATGCAATCGCTGAACCAACTTCCGGAGGATATTAACCTTGCGGTAAACAAGATCAACCTGATCACGAGGATCAATTCTTACGCGCAATCGAAGAACAAGCAAGAATTAGAAGCGAGCAATCTGATGTATTGCACGAAGGTGGAGTTCTGAATTCACGTCGAGAAACGGATGTATAGCTAAGCTAAACTTAAAACAAAACTCGAAGATTACAAGGGGCGCAGCCCTTGACTATATAGGGGGAGGACGAGGCATCTAGGGCCGGCTGAAGTGGAGAGGCGCGCGGTGGAGAGGGAGTCGTGCGACTTGGGCCACGTGGGCCTTTGGGCGACATCATCCTGGGCCGTCGTTCCTTAGCATCAAAACCGTCTTCAATTCCTGGGCTCGAGCTCTAGTGATTGGGCCCTTGTACGTCGTCGTCTCGTTAGAAGATGGATCCGTAACTCGAGGAGGCGCGACGACGAGAGGTGGAGGCGTGACAGCTTGGTTTGGCGCGCCATCTTCCGTCGTCATTATTCGTATGTCGTTGATGTCCTCATCATCCTCCCCTTCTTGAAGTGAAGTCGTCCTCGACGGCAACTCATCATCCTCACCCAAGTATGGTTTCAAATCTGCAACATTAAAACTAGTGGAAACACCAAACTCCATGGGCAAGTCAAGAACATAAGCATTATCGTTAATCTTGGTTAGCACTTTAAAAGGACCAGCAGCACGAGGCATCAGTTTAGAACGACGCAAAGTAGGAAATCTATCTTTACGCAAGTGCAACCAAACCAAATCACCAGGTTCAAAAGAAATATGTTTTCTACCTTTACTACCAGCAACTTGATACTTTTTATTAGCAATGGCAATATTGTGTTGTGTTTCTTCATGCAATTGTTTCATGTGATCAATATGAGCAAGAGCATCAAGATGTGGTTCATCTTCAGCATCAATAGCAAACAAATCAATAGGCGCCTTAGGAACATAGCCATAAACAACCTCAAAAGGACACATCTTAGTGGCAGAATGTGTAGCACGATTATAAGCAAATTCAACATGAGGTAAACAATCTTCCCAGCGTCTCAAATTTTTATCTAAAACAGCTCTAAGCATAGCAGACAAAGTTCTATTTACTACCTCAGTTTGCCCATCAGTTTGAGGATGACAAGTAGTACTAAACAGCAGCTTAGTTCCTAATTTATTCCAAAGAGAACGCCAAAAATGACTAAGAAACTTAGCATCACGATCAGAGACAATTGTTTTAGGAATTCCATGCAATCTAACAATCTCTCTAAAGAACAATTCAGCAACATTTGAGGCATCATCAGTTTTATGACAAGGTATAAAGTGAGCCATTTTAGAGAAACGATCAACAACCACAAAAGTACTGTCCCTCCCCTTCTTAGTGCGAGGCAATCCCAAAACAAAATCCATCAAAATATCATGCCAAGGAGAAGAGGGAACAGGCAAGGGCATATACAAACCATGATTACCCAAACGAGATTTAGCTTTTTGACATGTAGTACAGCGTGCAATAAGGCGCTCAACATCACGACGCATCCGTGGCCAAAAGAAATGGTCGGCCAACACCTCATGTGTCTTGAAAACTCCGAAGTGACCCATAAGACCACCTCCATGCGCCTCCTGTAACAACAAAAGACGAACCGAGCTAGCTGGAATACACAGCTTGTTAGCACGAAACAGGAACCCATCCTGCATATGAAATTTGCCCCAAGGTTTGCCATCCTTACAATGCATCATAATATCATGAAAATCAGCATCATTCACATATTGATCTTTCAAAGCTTGCAAACCAAAGATTTTAAAGTCTAATTGGGACAACATCATATAACGACGAGACAAAGCATCGACAATCACATTTTCCTTCCCGTTTTTATGTTTAATGATGTATGGAAAAGATTCAATAAATTCAACCCATTTAGCATGACGACGATTCAGATTAGTTTGGGTTCTAATATGTTTCAAAGCCTCATGATCAGAATGAATAATAAATTCGCGAGGCCATAAATAATGCTGCCATGTTTGCAAAGTTCTTACTAAAGCATAAAGTTCTTTATCATAAGTGGAATATTTAAGAGCAGCACCACTTAACTTCTCACTAAAATAAGCAATGGGTTTATGATCTTGCAACAAAACAGCACCCAAACCAATTCCACTAGCATCACATTCCAATTCAAACACTTTATCAAAATTAGGCAATTGTAAGAGAGGAGCATGAGTTAACCGTTCCTTTAAAGTGTTGAATGCGTCGTCTTGTGGTGCGCCCCACTCAAATGGCGCACCCTTCTTGGTCAGCTCATGTAATGGTGCAGCAATAGAACTGAAATCCCGCACAAAACGACGATAGAAGCCTGCAAGACCAAGAAAACTGCGAACCTGTGTGACCGTCATCGGTTGGGGCCAACTCTGAATGGCGTCCACCTTGCTGCTATCGACCTCAATGCCCTGTGGAGTAACAACATATCCAAGAAACGAAACACGTTGCGTGCAAAAAGTGCATTTTTCCATGTTCCCAAACAAGTGAGCAGCACGCAAAGCATCAAAAACAGCACGCAAATGATCTAAATGCTCATTCATGGATTTGCTGTATATAAGGATATCATCAAAATAGACAACAACAAATATTCCAATGAAAGGCCGAAGAACTTCATTCATTAAGCGCATAAAAGTGCTAGGAGCATTAGACAATCCAAACGGCATAACCAACCATTCATACAAGCCAAATTTAGTTTTAAAAGCCGTTTTCCATTCATCTCCTAATTTCATTCTTATTTGATGGTAACCACTACGCAAATCAACCTTAGAGAAAATTGTGGCACCACTAAGTTCATCAAGCATATCATCAAGGCGTGGTATAGGATATCGATAACGAATTGTAATATTGTTAATTGCACGACAATCTACACACATACGCCAAGAACCATCTTTCTTAGGAACAAGCAAAATAGGAACCGAACAAGGGCTGAGGGACTCACGAATGTAACCTTTATCAAGCAATGCCTGCACTTGACGCTGAATTTCTTTCGTCTCCTCAGGATTTGTGCGGTACGGGGCGCGATTAGGAAGCTGCGCGCCTGGAATTAAATCAATCTGATGTTCTATGCCACGAATAGGAGGAAGACCCGACGGCAATTCAGCGGGAAAAACATCTTTATAGTCCTGCAAAAGGTTAGCAACAGCAGGAGGAATATGCAACATAGACGCCTCATCTAGTGAAACAAGCATACGAGAGCAAACTAGCGCATAGCAAAGCATATTAGCATCATGTAATTCATCAAAATCAGCACGTGTAGCAAGCAAGATAGGGTTATTCAATTTGATCTCATGTTGAACAGGTGCAACAGGAGGCGATGTAACCAATTTTGCAGCTTTTGTCGCTCGAGCAATATCATCTTTAAGAACTTGTTCTGGTGTCATAGGATGAATAACAATTTTCTGACCCTTAAACATGAAGGAATAATAATTGGAGCGACCATGATGAACACTATCAACATCATATTGCCAAGGACGGCCAAGCAACAAAGAGTATGCTTCCATTGGAACAACATCACAATCTACAAAATCAGAATAGGCACCAAGAGAGAAAGGAACACGTACCGAGCGTGTTACCTTTATTTTGCCGCCATCATTAAGCCATTGAACGTAATAAGGATGTGGATGCTTCCTTGTTGGCAATGACAACTGCTCCACCAAGGTCGTACTAGCCAAATTATTGCAACTGCCACCATCGATGATTATACGCACCGCTCGTTCTTGCACAACGCCTTTGATATGAAAAATGTTGTGGCGCTGATGCTTTTCATCCTGAACGACCTGTGTACTAAGAACACGCTGCACAACAAGAGTTGCATACCTGTCGGCGGCACTAGAGTCCACATGAAGCTCCGTATTATCTGCATGATTAGTGGCAAGCATAGTGTGCTGAATATCCTCAGAATCACTAGCAGAAGAATACCCACCGTCGTCACGAATCAACATAGTTCGTTTATTCGGACAATCGCGTATCACATGACCAAATCCTCGGCAACGGTGACACTGAATATCACGAGCTCGTCCAGACGACGCGGAGGACGGCACGATCGAGGCAGATTTGGCCGTGGATGGAACACTCGACCTGGACGTGGTCGAGGAGTGGTCGCGCGACGTGGAAGGAGGTGTCGGCCGTGGAGCTGAAGGCGTCTTGGACCCTACAAAAATGTTAGGTCTGGACGAAGATTGTCGATCCTGCACTTCACGTTCAGCTTTACAAGCATATTCAAATAAGGTGGTCATATCATCATAATGCTTATAATCAAGAATGTTCTGAATGTCACGATTTAACCCACCCCTAAAGCGAGCCATAGCAGCATCATCCAGTTCAACTAAACCACAGCGAATCATACCCTTTTGCAAAGCTTGATAATAATCCTCTACCGAAAGTGAACCTTGTTGAAAACGCTGCATTTGATTAAGCAAATCTCTAGCATAATATGACGGCACAAAACGATGACGCATAGCAGCTTTGAATGCCGTCCAAGTGGCTGGAATATTATCAGGATATCTTTGTCTATACTGACGCCACCAAAGTAAAGCAAATTCAGTAAATTCACTAATAGCAGCCTTAACTTGTAAATTAGCAGGAATATCATGGCATGCAAATTTTTGTTCAACCTCTAATTCCCAATCAAGATAAGCACCCAGATCATATTTGCCATTAAAAGTGGGAATACGAAATTTTATTTTGGCAAAAGAATCATTAATAGGAACACGTACCCTACGAGCACGACCACGACGATTGTCGTCGTCCTGCTCGGTGTCGGCGCCGTAGTCACGTGCATGTTGCAACTCCGTGAGCTGCGTCGTCATGGTCCCAAGCTGCGTCGACATGGCCTCAAGACGAGTCATGATCGTCGCGAGTGTGGTGCGGGCAGCCGTATCAGCAAGGTCCAGTTGATCAAAACGCTCATTCGACGAAGTGACCGTAGAGTCAAGTCTCTCGTGCATCGTCTTCATGTCGTTTTGTAGACCGTCAACCTGTGCCTGGACATCCTGGAGGGTGAGCTCCTCCGACTTCGAGCTGTTTTCTGCCATAGAAACACAAGCAATACAAAAAGCGGGATCCTACAACGAGAGGTGAGTGGTGGGTGAAAAGCTCAATCAAAAAGCTGTTATCAAATTCTTACCCGTCCTTACCAAGCACGCAAGCGTGAACTGCAACCATAGGTAAAACCGATGGAAGATTGGAGGAGCGATTGCGTGGTGAAACAAAAACCTGCTCGTAGTAGAAAATTTATGGGGCTAGGAGGCTGCACTCAATCCAAGGGTTAGCACAATTCAAACAATAACTGCAAAGCTGAATAATGGTGCTAAACGCGAAAAGATTGCTGCCGGTACAAGTGGAAGAGGAAGGAAAAAGGATCAAAACAAAGTGCAGCAAGAACGCGTCGCCTGTGTTGCTCGGCCGCTCTTTTTTTTTTCTCTTTTTTTTTTCCTTTCTTTTTTTTCTTTTTTTTTTCTTTTTTTTTCTCTTTTTTTAATACTTTTTGCTGATAATATAAACAATGAGACCTCAAATAAGCAATTAAGCACAAGCACTTTTTTTTTGAGGCAGGGGTAGAACGGCAATTAAGCACAAGCACAAGCACAAGCACTCTCTCTCTCTCTCTCTCTAGAGTAGGAACAAACGAAACCGAGCAGAAACAAACACAGGGCGAGGCGAGCGGGTCACGACGTAACCGAGTAGGACTCGATCAGCGAGGCGAGCGGGACACACGAAACCGAACAAAACTAAACACGAGGCGAGCGGGTCACGACGTAACCGAGTAGGACTCGATCAGCGAGGCGAGCGGGTCACGACGTAACCGAGTAGGACTCGATCAGCGAGGCGAGGTAAACAGATGCGGCGGAAAGCAAACTGTGGTGGTGAAAACACGCGGCACGGCGGAAGGATACGACGATGATAGGAAGAAAACGATGAAACACAGTGTACCAGCAACGATCAAAAGCAAAAGCACAAAAACTCAACAACGCAAATTATTGAACGAAAGTGCGAGGCTCAAAACCGTACTGGGGTAAAGTTTTTTTTGTAGTTTTCGGTTTATGTGGACTTGGATAAAACTCACCGAGAAACACTGGAATCTGATACCACTTGATAGGTGTAGAGTGCCCGATCTTTCGGCGAGTGGAGATAACTTCGATTTGGTGGATGTCGACCCTCACGATCCGACTACGACGAGCAAGTCGAAGCGCCAATGCAATCGCTGAACCAACTTCCGGAGGATATTAACCTTGCGGTAAACAAGATCAACCTGATCACGAGGATCAATTCTTACGCGCAATCGAAGAACGAGCAAGAATTAGAAGCGAGCAATCTGATGTATTGCACGAAGGTGGAGTTCTGAATTCACGTCGAGAGACGGATGTATAGCTAAGCTAAACTTAAAACAAAACTCGAAGATTACAAGGGGCGCAGCCCTTGACTATATAGGGGGAGGACGAGGCATCTAGGGCCGGCTGAAGTGGAGAGGCGCGCGGTGGAGAGGGAGTCGGGCGACTTGGGCCACGTGGGCCTTCGGGCGACATCATCCTGGGCCGTCGTTCCTTAGCATCAAAACCGTCTTCAATTCCTGGGCTCGAGCTCTAGTGATTGGGCCCTTGTACGTCGTCGTCTCGTTAGAAGATGGATCCGTAACTCGAGGAGGCGCGACGACGAGAGGTGGAGGCGTGACAGCTTGGTTTGACGCGCCATCTTCCGTCGTCGTTATTCGTATGTCGTTGATGTCCTCATCAGATAGGCTCATCACTGACATCTAACTGGTCTAGGTCTCACCATATGCCAAGAGTAACAGCCTAGACCACACTCTCAAGTGCACCCTAGTCTTAGATGTGAATAGATGCTCAAGTTACTCTCTCTAGCACTCTCAAGGTATCCAATATCTCCACCTAGTGTTCCTCTCTTTTCCCTTTGGCTCCCTACTGATGCTCCCAACTATACGATTGGCCAAAGGTGATCTCCAAGACCCTAGCAACGACTTTATATAGGCTTCTAACCTCAAACTAGCTGTTGCTCCATGAAACAACCTTTCTGGATGTACATACTGTACAGTCTGGTCTTTGTCTGACCGAACAGTCTAGTCTTCACTCGATGGCCCCTCTAGAACCGTTGCGCTCCTGTTTAGCACTGTCCCCTCCATAAAAAGGCCGAATAGGCGGTGACATCCCTATTCGGCCTTAGTAATCCTCCACGTTCGGGTATGTTACAGAGCTGTTGGCCCGAGTCGCTTGTGGATGCAGGGTTAAGCCAGTGCCTGAAGTAAGCAATTATAGAACGAACCTATCATATTATAGGATACTTGACCATAGGAATCATCTCTACTCTCTCCCTACCATATTATTGTTGTCCTTGGACAGATTAGTTTAGAAGATTAGTACACATACATTCCCTGTGATTTGATAACCTGGAATACTCCTAGGTGAAGTGCTACATCGGTATCCGTGCGCTTGCGAATTTATCTATGATCGTAAGAAATACCAACACAAAGCAACCATCATCAATAGGATATGTAGTAGAGTTAAAGATGAATCCTGCATACACAACACTCATGTAGATATTAGCCTACAATTGCATAATTGTCATTAATCACAAAAACATTCATACCTTGGGGATCCAATCATCAATGATCCTCTTACAATCTCCCCATTTTTGGTGATTGATGACAAGCACTACTTATCATAAAACATTTAGGCTAAAAGAGCTACACTATGATCAAGAGGAACCTCAGAGGAATAAGAAGGAACAAACAAGGTCCTACTCAAATCAAGCATCATCAAGAGATAAAGAGTAAAGAGGGAAAAGCACACTCTAGATGATATGCATGCATGTCATCATAGGTGATTGTCAAAGAAAGCAAAAGGACATGCAATGCAAGACTTGGTGATGATATGCAACAAGATAGCATGAAACATGCATGAGTATTAAAAACAAGCAACCATCATCATGGATACATAAACAGACATATAGGATACATGAAAGAAAGACAAGCCAAAGCATATGTAAACAAACCAAGTGAGATCATCATGAGTCAAAACACAAGCGAATGAGAAACCATGACTCATCAAAATCCACGAACATTGATAATTCTCTCAAAATAAGCTCCAAATGTATCTCCCATCAAAAACCACGTATACTCCCCCTAAGTACAAGCTCCCCTCTTTCTCTCACGACACAAGTCACACTCCCCCTAGCTCTATGACTTCTCCCATGTTGGCAACAAGCACCAAAGGATAGGAAAACTAATGAGCACTCGAGGTCGAAGGAGGTGGTGGTGCAACAACGTCTGCCGAAGACTCTGCTCTGGGCTGCTCTTGTGTCAGATCCTGCTGCTCAGTCTGAGTCTCTACCACCTGAGCGTCAAGCTACTCAAAATACGAAAAACCCTCTAGTGACTCCGACTCTCTCTCCCATGAGATCCCCCTGGAATAGTGGTGGTCCCTTGCACAACAGACACCTGAAGGACACTAAGGTTGGCCACATCCTACTGGGAGAATCCTCCACAAACCAGATCCTCTGCATCTAAGTTGTGACAAGAGTAGTGCCAATAGCAAAAGAAGGTGGGACGGAGGTCGTAGTTGTCTCTGTCTGTGGGGAAGCTAGAGTAGTGTGGACGATCTCTGAGAAAATCAGGCTCCTGACCGGCAGTTGTACTGCCGATGTGGGTGGTACTGCTATCTGTGGTGCTGCAGACTGTGTACGAGAGTAGAATAGTTCAAACATTGAAAAACTAGATAGCGGGGAGAACCGTGAAGATGAGTGTGAAGGTCCTGCTCCACCTATCTGAAACTCTCCTAGTAGAGAAGGCGTACTACTGCTAGACTGTGCTGTCATCATGGTCGTGAAGGGGCCTCTCTGTGTCTGGAGCTAATGAAGCTGCTAGAGTGAAGTGGGATGTACTCCAAGCTGCTGACTAACATGCTCGCGTGTAAAGCTCCGACACCTGACTCACCAGAAGAGACATCATCCTCATCTGCTACTGCTGTGTAAGCTTCATGACCATTGATGTTTGGATTCTCTCAAGGTATGAATGTTTTGGTGATAGATGACAACTGTGAAATTGTGGTCTAATATCTACATGAGTGTTGTCTTTGCAGTAATCATCTCTAAACTCTATAACAAATCATATGGATGACGGTTGCTTTGGCGATGGATGACAATGACCGCAAGCATGGAGGCTTGTGAGCTTGATGGAGTCCAAGGGTTGATGAAGATGGATGAAAGCAAAGGACAAGCTATAGAGCAAGTGTTGGGAACACTTGTCTAGTTGTTAGGGTTTTGAGTCCATAGAAAGAACCGGACTATCAAGGGGGTCTAGGTCATGTCTCTTAGGTCACACTAGTTGGTGATGTGCATGGATGCTCAGTGAAATCATCGGCACTAGGTGACATTGCAGAAGCCAAAGAACTGTTCGGAGAAGCTGGGAAATGAAGTTAAGTGAGGACGAGGAGTTTCAGCTTCTGGACGAAGTGACCGGACAGAGGGGTCAGTGGAGACCGGACTGTACGATCACTAAGTGGACAGAGAGCAGTTTGCAAGGAATTTGTCTGCGCAAGGACCGTGTTGGATGCGGTAAGTAAAGAGTGTAAGTTGGCTAAGGACCGTGTTGGTGAGCTTGAGAGTGAGCTCAAGGACCTTGTCACATCTCACCAGGCCCTAAACAAGAGTTATGACAAACTCAAGGGTGATCATGTAGAGCTACATGAGAAGTACGATGGCCTTGAACTTACTTTCGAGGCCATCAATGTTGATAACCTTGCCTCTCCCTCCTATAGTTCATCCAAGAGTGATGCTTCTACTATGTGTGATGAACTAACCACCTCGGTCGAGGATTCTTCTCTTGAGCCATTTGTTTTGGAGGAATATCAGAAGCTCAAGGAAGAGAGGAAGATAGTGATGGATGGCTTCAAGAGGCTCACACGTGGTAGAGCCATCCACAATGTCTCCCACCGGGGACTTGGCTCATATCCCGCCACCATCGACATCATCAGGACGAGTGACTCCATCCCTACATGGATCAAGCCCCTACTCGCTGATGACTACTATTGGAGAGGTCTTGCAAGGATGGCCACACCATCAAGGATTGTCCTATGGTGAGAAGTTCCATTGTTTTGCCTAACGCTAACTTGTTCCATGAGAACACACATTTCAAGCATTTTAGGAACAAGGATGGCAAGGTGAATGCAAAGGCTTTGGGATCACCAAACAAGAAGAGAAAGGTCAAGAGCATGTGGGTGCCTAAGTGCATTGTTGATCTTAAGAGGTCAACGAAGTACAAGTGGGTGCCCAAGAGCAAGACCTAGAAGATGGTGGTGGTGGTGGACCGGGAGCTTACTTGAAGATCAAGTGAAGTCCACCACAAGTGACATGGACCTCAACGTCATATCTACTCATGACGGATGTAACCATGTTAGTTCTTGGTAGTTGTAGTGTGTATTTCCTTCTCTTGCATTGCATGGTAATTAGGACTCCTTTGTGATTAGTATGCTTTGCATCCATGCATGTGAAATTAACTAAAAGAAAAACACATAAAAATTAGTCAATGTCTAACCTATCCAAGATAGCTATAAGCAAGGGGGAGTGCTTGAGATGGTGGTTTGGCTTCTCTCAAAGAAAGGGTATGGCTTATAGTGAGTAAGCTTGGGAGGGGTTCAAACTGACATTGTTAGGTTTCCTTTGTGTCTTGGTTAATATTGCTTGCATTCACATGGCATGTTTACTTTCATTGCATATGTAAAATGCTTGTTGCATGGATCATATAGGAAACACAAAGGAGGCGTGTCACATTTAGAGATATTTGTGCCTCATGTGCTATATGAGATTACATCTCCGCAAGTGTGACCAAAGGAAAGGATTGTGCTTCATGCCCATTGAGCAAGTTCTTATGACCTCCGAGGTTAAACCCACTCGCGTGGTCCATGGACTAAGGCGCATACACACCCATTTGATTCTTAATTGCCTTGGTTCTTATTTGCTTGATTCTTCATTTGGCATTTGCGAAATTTATAAGGCCATAGAGAGCCACTATTTGAAAAAGTGTGTTTGAGAGTACCCTTCATATTCCAAGTGTAGTGTTTATTTGTGTGTTTAGCGAGGGCACTTGGAAAACGGAGAATTTTCTTAACTCAGCAATTTTCTGGTAGTGATCGTACAATCCAGTCAGTGGACCATACAGTCCGGTATGTGCAACAATGCACAGAGCTTCGGGGAGAAGGAAAATGGAGACCGGACAGAACCTTTCTAAAGAGCGGACAGTCCGGTCTGCACAAGTTCTTTTCATCAGAATACTAAGTTTAGGGGACTCCGAAGTGACCGGACGGTCCGGTCTAGTGAGCGAACAGTCCGGTCACTATGGTTGATCGCGTGATGTACTTTCAGATCTGAGCCGTTGATTGTTCCTTGATTCGATCTCGGCCGTCCGTGGAGTTTTGACCTCGGTCAAAATCGAGTCAGTTGCTTTCTTCCCTGTTCGACCCCGAAGCCGAGGACTCTCCCCGTGCACACCGACGCTGCCGCCCGCGACCATCGCCACCGCCTCCTCCCTCATCGCTGCCGTCTCCGAACTCGCCGTGCTTACCGGGCACCGCCGCCTCGCCTACGCTCCCATGCAGCTACCCCGAGTGCACCGCCATGAACCCTAGCACCACGTGCGCTCGCCTGCAAACGTGCGCCGCCGCTCACCGCCGCCGCCGAGCTGCGCCACCACCTGCCAAGCCACCGCGCGCACGCCGCCCGCTCTTTCCACGCCTGCAAGCCGCAGCTCCCTATTGGCACTTCCCAAGTGCCCCTTTTATATGTGAATATTACTCTAATTAGAGCATAATTGATACTAATTTAGGCCATTTACCTGTGATTTTGCCTATATATTTGTATATGTGTTGTTTTGGAGCTTTATTGCAGAAATAGATAAAGTTAGTGATTAATGCGATGATGGAGAGGACAGGAGTCCAGAACCGATGAAAAGCACTGAAGAAGCCCAGTGCGCCGATCGGCGCAGCCCATGAGCTGATCGGCGCAAGGGTGTTTTGACCCACAGAAGTGACCGAGGCCCATTCCACATGTTTATGGAAGTTTATCTGCGCAAGACACTTGAAGATATTTGTCTAAGAAGAATTATGGAACTTCAAGAAGATTTATGGAACTCCAAGATCTTAACATGCAGTACAAGACTTTATCTCGAAGGAAAAGGTCCACATGGCAGCTGTAAAAGACAGAGGAACCGACTCGGGGAAGAAATCAGAAGAGACACAGCTTGCACCGATCGGCGCAATCCTGCGCCGATCGGCGCAACCACCTTATTTGCCAGAAACCGAGTCCTTTACGAGTAGAACCCCTATAAATACTTGTAAACCCTTGCTGCAGAAGAGGAGGCGACAGAGGGACACCAGATCCTTGAGTTAGAGCCACTGGGGCTTGCCCCGTTAGAATAGATCTCTAGTTTAGTTTCCAGAACCATTGGAGTCAAGAGTTGATCCGTCAAGGTAGGCCATCTCGACGGTGATGAATCTTACTCTATGTATCTCAAGGATGATTGAATATGTTGATGATGTTTTGGTGATTTGTCTATCTTGATTCTATAATCATGCATGTGCTTATTCCAATTGCTTAGTTCTAGGCTAAGTAAGTAGATATTATCTTAATCGTGCTGATTAGGATAGTATTCGAACATTGTATTGATTATGGTTGCTTGATGATGACCAGTAGTGTGGTTTAGCGGTGACAGCACTAAGCCTGCGCAGCACTATTGGATAGTTAAGTAGGGTAAGATACTCGCGCGATTAAGGGTTTCCTTCCGGCAGCGATAAATCGGGAGCCGCTCGGAAAGCAGGGTGGTCTTACTCATTATAGGTTTTTATTGATCCATGTAATTACCCATTACAATGCTATTCAATTAGACTATCTGGTTATGATCTCACTAGTAGATATCTGGCTACTCACTTACCGGCATAGG
Organism: Eleusine coracana subsp. coracana; assembly: GCA_032690845.1. NCBI lineage: Eukaryota > Viridiplantae > Streptophyta > Magnoliopsida > Poales > Poaceae > Eleusine > Eleusine coracana. The sequence goes on along the minus strand of CM064417.1, from coordinate 26,014,259 downwards.
TTTACAAGATCTGGAACACATTGGCTTAGACACACTAGTGTGCCGATCGGCACCACCAAAGATCCACCAGTGTGCCGATCGGCTCGATTCCTGCGCCGATCGGCGCAACCCCAGATTTACTAGATCTCGCACACTTTGACTTAGTTTCACTAGTGTGCTGATCGGCTCGACTCCTGCGCTGATCGACGCAATGACAGATTTACTGTCTGGCGCACCTTTGTGCTGGCCAATCTCCCCCTCATGCAACCTGACCTTGACAGTAGCCTTGACTAGATCTTTTACTATTAACTTTGTTTAATAATTCCCTAAGGTCCCAGTGGATTCGATAAACCTTGGAATACTCAATTCAAGGGAAAAGGTGCTACAATCGTACACCGTCCTCTTGCGGTATATAAGTCGGTGCGTAGATACGACCAACACTTCCCTCCACCAGTGCCAAGTTCCATCAAAAGTTAGGGCAAAGTTGCCCCTTTTCCCTCCTTCCTCCATTGCCGATGACCGAATTCTTCCGTTCTCAAGCGCTCGGTTTCGAGATTCCAGTGGTACTCAACGTTTCACACCCCTGGGTATTGAGCTCATCCTCCATTCATCATTATACGCCCTGAATTTTGAGCAATTTCCTTAATTGATGTAAATTAGATTAATTGTCATTTTTAGTTGCATTAATTAGAAAATTAGCTCAACCTAGCTGCAATTAAATCCATGCCTATTTATTAATTGCATGTCTAGGGTTTGTCTCTCATTTAGTCTGCAGTTAGATGACTCGCACAAGCCACATATAGACGATGATCACTGTTGTCATGTTGCATATTTGTCTAGTGATCATGTCCTCATCTCAGTGCTAGGATTTCTATTGCGCATTCTTACCTAGCGGTGCTTTGCTTGTAGATTTATATAGGGCCTGTGTTTATTCTTTCTATATCTACATGCGTGCAGTGACAGTTTCAGCAGCAGAAATGGCAGGATCAGGTCAGGATAAGGGTAAGGGCAAGATGCCAGAGAAGCCCAAACGCAAGAAGAGGACCAGACTGGACCTAGAGTCAGAGAGGGCCAGGAGGTTAGCACAGCACCTAGATGCCATGGAGGCTTCTCGCAGGATACCTGGATCACTGTTGATCAGAGGTACTTAGACGGACGACTAGGGTCGCAGGAGGAGCACCAGGCAGAGGACCACAGGGCTAGAGCTGTACACAGGGATCAGGTTGCCACCGAAGTCGTAGAGCACTCTGACTTCTTGTCAGGAGAGGTCATCGAGACCTACGGAGCAGCGATCCTCCAGACAGCATCAGGAGTCTGAGGAGGAGGAGAGCTCAGACTCAGAGTCTGAGGAGTCAGAGGAGCTTGAGGATGAGGAGATTGAGCAGATAGCACATCCACAATAGCAGAGGACTGCTCACTGGGCAGGAGACCCGAGGTGCACCTGTGTAGTGTGCACGAGGAGGCTGCTGTTGGCACCGAAATTTGGACCGGTCCCATTGGTTGGAGGCGGAGAGCTGAAGAAGGCCAAAGTCAGCGAAGCTCAACGGCCAAAAGGAATAAAGTGGGCCCTATAGGATTATTTTATCTATTTCTTTTTTAGTTTAGATTTTGTTTAGAAATAAATTAGGACAGTTCGTTTAAGAGTCTGGACCAAGTCGGGTCAAAACCCCTTGCACGGGGCTATAAATATGTAATAGGGTTTGTACGTGAGGGGAACAACATTTTTTCATCCAATACAATTCGGCGCATCACCAAACCTTTTCTCAACGTCATCCTCGTCTCGCGTGGGCTGCATCGCCTCCGATCTCGGCGAGAGACTTGGATTAGTCAACCTCGGTAATTCTATCGACTTCAACTAGTAGTTTCTCATTGGCTTGATATTCTAGTTGTTATCTTTAGAATTATTAGTTATCCGGTAATTACATCTTAACTGCGTTTATACTATCAACTTTTGGTTGAAATATTGTCTCGGTTAGGTCCGATCTATTGTAATCTTTAGTAGGTTTTATGAGTTTGATTTAGATCTGCTATTCGAGTCATCATATTGATTTTACCCATAATTGGAGAGTTTTTAGTTCTATTTGCTTTGTTTGGGCACTATCTCGATTAAGTTCGATCTTCTCGAGCCAGTGAGGATGCATCGATTATGACCTCTCGCTGAGTCAATAGGATTAGGTACAATTCGATCGTGGGTAGAGTCGATAGGGTTCTATCGGGATGTTTAGGCGACAAGTTATCACGGTTCGATCGACTTCTCAGTGTTTCACTTGTTTATTGATGTACTAATAGAAGTCAATTGCCCCCTTTATTTAATAAGATTAGATCTATGATATCGAGGCATATTGGCAATACCAGATCTATCACTTGTTTATCGGCTTTCTTCATTGGCCTATCTTGGACTGGTGATCCGTGGAATTTAATCATTTGTGTCTTTGTCGATTTGCAGGGAAAATCACCTGGCACGCCCCAGTTTCTTTGTGCTGAGCCTGCACTAGAGTTAAGCAAATCTCTTGAGTCACGCGTGTGATTTTTGCGTCAACAGCTGGAGAGACTCGTGGAGGTAGTCAGAGAGACAGACATTCTTAAGGTTTCTACGAAGGACCTTAAGACGCTTCGCCTAGTCTCCTTTGAGCAATGGGTTCCAGTCCTCAGGGATCCTGCTGCAGGAGAGAGGTACTGGACCGGTCTTCAGAGGAGGATCAGTGAGGGACTAAGGCTGGACTGTTTGTGCTGCGGTAGTACACTACTTACCAAGTTATAAGGAGAGCCACAGGCACAGACATGGAGCAGTATTTCACTTATCTACCTGGTCTGGCAGAGTTGGTCATGGAGCCCTACAGATATAGAGAGGATATAGTTTTGGAGTTCTATGGTATGCTGTGGGTAGCAAGAGATCGTTCTGAGATCTAGTTCCTATTCAGAGGAGAGCCCCAGAGACTTACCAGGGAGGACTTGATAGCTAACCTAGGGCTCCTTGCTTCAGACTTTCAGCTTTACAGGAGTGCCTACGGGACGTTTGCTCCACCCCACAGACCACAAGGAGGGATGCTACCCTCAGACGACTTGGTGTCGATTGCCTTTCCACCACCACACACCTCAGGTTTTGGTAGAGGCCCTGCGAGACTCACCACAGAGGCTAAGGTGGTTAGAGCGATAGTCACCAAGACTATCATTCCTAGGTCTAGATACAGAGAGGAGTTTACACTTCTACACTAGTGGACAGTGGCAGCTATCCTGAGGAGACAGCTGTTTGATCTTGCAGACCTTCTGATTGTTGAGATGGAGGAGGTCATCTCTGAGATAGTTGGAGGACGTCAATTAGTCTACGGTCCATACATCTGCTACCTTTTGAGGAGGATGGGACTAGTGACAGAGGAGGAGTATGACGTGTTCCCGGAGGTGACTACCATTTACTCACCTCGAGTCCCCAGGGGATCGCAGTCAGCCTTGAGTCAGCAGATGGGAGAGGAGGAGCATGAGTCATCTCCTGTTACCCATGAGCAGGCAGCTCATCCAGAGACAGTGATCCTGAGTCAGAAAGTACAAGAGCACCTCCCCGGCCTGTAGGGACACAGTCAGAGGACGCTATCACTGTTGCAGCACTTGTAGGACGCCTGAGTGAGTTCATTCAGAGCATAGCTGAGGATGGACGTCAGATGATGGAGGTCATCAGAGAACAGGCAGAGCTTCAGAGACAGCAGATGGCACTGATTACAACACTGATGACCCATATGGCAGAGTTCACTCAGAGGCAGGCCAGTCAGCAGCGAGGACCCTCAATACATCCATAGTTTCGAACATTGCAGACACAGTCAGACCCCTTCACTGCCATGATGACAGCCCAGTCTAGCGGGTTGTCACACTCAGGGGTGTTACCTATATGGGGAGCAGGACAGACTCACTCACCAGCTCAGTTCTCCCCTGTGTCCGCATTCTCAGTGTCTGCATTGTTCACTTCACCGACACACTCTTTGACTTCGTAGATGGCAGGACCGTCCACTTCTCAGCAGCTACCAGTCAGGAGTCTGTTTTCTGAGATAGTGCACACCACACGTGCAGACTCCCAGACAACCCTAGAGTCAGCTACAGCTCCACCCGCTTCTACTACAGACACACCTCTAGTCATATCTAGGGTAGAAGAGGATTTTGTTCATCGAGGATTCACTTAGGAGGATGTGGACGACCTTGCTGTTCTTTAGGCGACAGTTGCTGAGAAGACATCCATAGTCCCACCAGCAGGGTAGGACAGAGGGTCTGAGTCACCAATAGACCTTGAGTACTTGGAGCAGTTGGACACTCAGGTGATGCAGGCTCAAGCAGAGCAGCAGGACCCAGCACAGGAGCAGCCAGGAGCAAAGCCTTCAGAGGACGTCGCGGCACCTCCTCCTTCGACCACGAGAGCGTAGAGGTCCGCTTCTTCCTACTTTTTGGTGCTTGTTGCCAAAGGGGGAGAAGTATGTCATAGGTCTAAGGAGAGTTGAAGTGCGATCCTGTGCGATCGAGAGTAGCTTGTATCTAGGGGGAGCATACATGTACATGGGTTTTGGGAGATAGATACATTTGGTTCTTATTTTGATGGATTTACCGAGATGTTGGTGGATTTTGATGGGTCATGGTTTTCATTCACTTGTGTTTGACTCATCTTGATCTCACTTGGTTTCTTTACATACACAGTGCCTTGTTTTTCTTTATTAGTCTTGTATGCCTATGTATGATTCCATGATGACAATTGCTTGTTCTTAATCCTTATGCATTGCCATGCTATACAGTTGCATATCATCATTCATGTCTTGCATTGCATGTTCTTAAGCTTCACTAAATACCTTCACATGACATGCATGCATATCATCTAGAGTGTGCTCTTCTTTCTTATTCCTCTTAGCTCTTGATGATGCTTGATTGAGTAGGACCTTGTTTATTCATTGCTTATGCTTTTGAGGTTCCTCTCGATCGTTGTGTAGCTCTTTTAGCCCTGTTGTTTTATGATAAAGATTATGATAAGTAGTGGTTATCATCAATCACCAAAAAGGGGAAGATTGTAAGCTTCATGACCATTGATGATTGGATCCCCAAGGTATGGATGTTTTGGTGATAGATGACAACTGAGAAATTGTGGGCTAATATCTACACGAGTGTTGTCTTTGCAGGAATCATCACTAAACTCTATTACAAATCATGTGAATGACGGTTGCCTTGGCGATGGATGACAATGACCGCAAGCATGGAGGCTTGTGAGCTTGATAGAGTCCAAGGGTTGACGAAGATGGATCAAAGCTAAGGACAAGCTATGGAGCAAGTGTTGGGAGCACTTGTCTAGTTGTTAGGGTTTTGAGTCCATAGGGAAAACCGGACTATCAAGGGGGTCTAGGTGATGTCTCTTAGCTCACACTAGTTAGTGATGTGCATGGATGCTGAATGCAATCATAGGCACTAGGTGACAGTGGAGAAGCCAAGGAACTGTTCGGAGAAGCTTCTGGTCAAAGCCAAGTCAAGTGAGGACGAGGAGTTTCAGCTTCTGGTCAAAGTGACCGGGCAGAGGGGTCAGTAGAGACCGGACTGTACGGTCACTAAGTGGATAGAGAGCAATTTGCAAGGAATTTGTCTGCGCAAGGATCAATAGTGACCGGACGGTCCAGTCTGTAGACCGGACGGTCCAGTCTGTATGAAGACACGCCGAGACAAAGAGGACGCAAATTGGGAGGTCTTTGGAATCGAGAGAGAAAGTATGACCGAACGGTTCAGTCAGCTAACCAGACGGTCTGGTCAGTACAAATATCAGTAGTGGGCAGAGTCGTTGGAGTAGCATCTGCAGTGACCGGACGGTCCGGTCAAGCAGTGACCGGATGGGTCCGGTCAGTTGGCCCAGAAAGCTGATTTCATGGAGCAATGGCTACTTGGAGGTTGGAAGCCTATATAACTTTGTTGCTGGGTCTTGGAGACCACTCTTGGCCAGTGGAGTTGCTTGGAGCATTTGGTGAGAGCCAAGAGGCAAAGAGGAGAGCACTAGGAGGAGATATTGCATATCTTGAGAGTGTTAGTGAGAGTAACTTGAACATTGATGCACATCTAAGGCTAGGGGTGTCCTTGAGGGTGTGATCTAGGTTGTTACTCTTGGTCTATGGTGAGACCTAGATCGGTTAGGTGTCGGTGATCGAGCCTATCATGATCGGTTGTGAAGGCCATCACACGTTTGTACACGGTTTGAGCCCGCCGGTGAAAGGAGCATCGCTAGTGAGCGTCCGTGTCGGCTCGGGGAGTCCGGCAAGTTCTCGAGGGAGACGAGCTTGTGCCTTGGTGGCAGCGATGACGCACACCGTGTATTCACTCCAGGAGTGATTACGGGCTCGTGGGCGAGAACTTCACATTGGTGGCGGGAGGGACCGTGACTATGGCGGGAATGGTCCAACGAGAAGTAGGGGAAGGCGCCATCCCTTCGACACCTCGAGAAAAAAATCATGAGCATTCCTTGACCCCCTCTTTACTATTCCGCAATTGTGTGCTCTAGTAACTAGGTTGAATTGTGGCTTGCATAGGCTAGTGTGTTTAGCTTCCACGCTTGCTATTGTCATGAACACTAGAATGCGTAGGGTCTTGGCCTACTAGAATTGTTAGGTTGCAATGATTGTTAGGTTCTAGTAGTGCAAATTGAAGTATTCGGATTCGTAGTCGGCTTACCGATTCACCCCCCCCCCTCTTGGTATGCCTTTGGTCCTTACATGCTACTTCTCAGCATGCATCCTCAGTATGCTCATAATCTCCCGCCTCTCGTCTGTAGTGCTCTGGATGAAGTCACCCAAGCGTTCTGCTACCACTACAATAGAGGAGGTGTGATCTGTCTGAGGAGCTGCTGGCTGAGCCAGTGCTCCTACACTGGCTGACTTAGGAAACACCATCTTTGGATGAGCCTCCTGCTCGTGAGTGACTGGCGGCGACTCCTGCTCATCTATCTGTTAGCTAGAGGCTGGCTGTGATCCCCTGGGTACGCGTGGAGCATAGCTGGTGGTGACTTCAGGGAATGCCTCGTACTGCTCCTCTATCACTAGCCTAAGTCTCCTCAAGAGAAAGCAAATATAGGGTGCATAGACTAAGTGACGTCCTCCAACCCTCTTAGAAATAACCTCCTCCATCTATACTATCATCAGATCATCAAGTCAAAAACCAATCGACAAAGCATAATTGTGACTGCCCACTGGTGCAACAATGTGAACTCCTTTCTGTAACCAGACCTAGGTATGATAGTCTTGGTGACTATCGCTCTAACAACCTTCCCCTCTAAAGTAAGTCGTTTTGGATGTCTATCGAATCCTAGGGTGCAAGGTGACTGAAAGGTTATAGAAATCATGTCTTCTCGAGGTAGCATCCCTCCCTTTGGTCTACATGGTGGAGCCCACTCTCCATAGGCACTCTTGCAAAGCTAAGTGTCCGATGCCAACAGTCCAAGTGCAGCAATAAGGTCCTACCTGCTTAGACACTAGGGCTCTCCTTTGAACATAGACTAGATTCAGAACGATCTCTAGCTATCCAAAGTGAGGCGTCGAACTCCAGTACTATGTCATCTTTGTACCTATAGGGAGTGGTGACCAACTGTGCCAATCCGAGCATATAGTCAAAAAACTGCTCCATGTGTTTGTGCCTGTGGGTCTCCTCAAAGCCTGGTAGGTCACGTACTGCTGAGGCACAAACACTCCTGCCTTGCCCTTCTTGGTGAGGTAACATCGAAGACCCTCAGCAATCCTCCTCTACAGGCTGGTCCAGAAGCGGTCTCCTCCGGCTAGATCCCTTGGAATAGGAACCCACTCCTCGAAAGGTACAAGGCGATGGATCTTGAGATCCCGGGTGGGAATGTCAAGGACAAGGATGTCCCTCTCTCCAGCTGCTGCAACAAGTCTATGCAGCCTCCTGGTGCACACAACACATGTGCACTACGTGTTTCCTACCCGATGAGCTGTCCTCTATGGCTGTGGTGCCTACTGATGTGGCTACTCCTCCTCTGAGTCCTCTGACTTTGACTCCTCATAGCCCTCCTATGTTGGCTCCTCTTCGGACTCCTCCTCCTCTGACGTCTGGAGGTGCCCTGGTGCGTAGTTCTTGATGAACCTCTCTGGCGAGAGGCCGGAGTATGCTACGCCCAAGTTGGGGCTCGGATTCCCGTGTATAGCTCTGGGATTGTCCTCCTCCTGCCACTCCTCCTCATGTCTAGACTATTTGTCTCTGGCTTCCTCTCGTGGATCAACACTGACCCAAGGGTCCTGCGAGACTGCTCCATGGCTTCAATGTGCTGTGTGACCCGTCTAACTCTCTTTGTCTCTGGATCCAACCTAGTCCTCTTCCCACCTCTGCTCTGGTCGGTCATCTTGCCGTTACCCTTATCCTGATCCCCTGAACCTGCCATAGCTATGACTGTCGCTGACTGAATGGTCAACTGCTACTAGCTGTCACTGCAAACACATAGGTAGAGACATGATAAGTATATAACCTATGTATGTGATCTAGAAGCAAAGCACCGCTAGGTAAGAAAGCACAATAGAAATCCTAACACTGAATGAAGGATATGATCACTAGACAAATAAGCAATGAGACAACAATGATCATTGACTATATGTGACTGGTGCGAGTCATCTAGAATTGCAATTAAATGATGAGCATTAAATCTAATTGCAAACTATACAAGAGACAAACCCTAGAATTGCAATGAATGGATAGGCATGCGACTAATTGCAATGTAGGTTGAGCTAATTTACCAAATTAATGCAATTAAAGAATAGGGATTTAATCTAATTGTATCAATTAAGGAAATTGTTTGCAATGTAGGGCATCAATTGATGAATGGAAGAAAGGCACAATACCCTGGGGGATGACGGAGTCGAGCACCACGGAGAACATGTGACCGATGGCATGGAAACTAGAAGCTTGGTCGCGGGCAATGGAGGAAAACGGACAAATTTTGCCCTAGGAATCATAGGGGAGCTTGGGCGAGTGGAGGCGGAGGCTCTAGTGGAGGCGATGGCAACGGCGACATCGGCAGCGCATGACAAGGGCTTGAACTGCTGTTGTAAGCTGCAGCGGTAGTGACTTGCGGCGGTGACACTAGGATTACGGGTGCGCCTGCGCGTGAAGATGAGCGGGGGCGAGCAGGCATAGTGCACGGAGGCACGTGACTGCACAGGCCAACAGGCGAGGCGGTGGCACAGTGAAGGGCGGTGACGGTGAGCGTGAGTTCTCGACGATGGCGGTGAGTCCTGGGCATGAACTTGGCTTGGGCGAGGAGAACAAGAGTCTGATCTATTTGACTTAGGTCAAAAGCACGATGGACAGCCGAGATCTTTAAAGGGCAAGATCAACGGTTGAAAAATAGAGCGCAACACGCGTTTTAACCATAGAGACCAGACCGCCCGATCTCTGAACCGGACAGTCTGGTAACTTCGAGAATTCTAGAAATTATAATTCTGAACACAGAACACACGTGTAGATCGGACCGTACATTCTTTAAAACAGTTTTGTCTGGTCTTCATTTCCAAGCAAATTGAAGCACTGTGCTCAAAGCACAGACCGGACTGTATGGTCACTATCAAAATTTCGTTGAATCAAGGAATTTCTCCAATTTTCCAAGTGCCCTCACTTAACACCCAAATAAACACTGCAGTTGGAGCATGAAGGGAACTCACAACCACTCATTTTCAAATAGTGGCCCTAAATGGCCTTATATTTTTGCAAATGGCAAATAAGAATCGAGCAAATGAGAACCAAGGCAATTAAGAACCAAACGGGTATGTATCGGCCTTAGTCTGTGAACCGCGTGAGTAGATTTAACCTCAGAGTTCATAAGCACTTGCTCAATGGGCATGAAGCACAATCCGTTCCTTTGGTCGCACTTATAGAGATGTATACTCATATTGATCATGAGGCACAATTTTCTTGAAGTGTTGTAAGGACCGAAGGCGTACCGAGAGGGGGGGGGGGGGTTGAATCGGTAAGCCGACCACAAATCTGAATACTACAAGTTTGCACATGTAGAACCGAGCAATCGTTACAACCTCAATTCTAGGAAGCCAAGACCCTACACATGCTAGTGTTCATGATGAGAGCAAGCGCGGAAGCTAAGTATACTAGCCTATGCAAGCCACAATTCAACTTAGTTACTAGAGCACACAATTGCGGAATAGTAAAGAGGGGATCAAGGAATGGTCATGATTTTTTTCCCGAGGTCTCGGAAAGATGGCGCCTTCCCCTACTCCTCGTTGGACCAGTTCCGCCGGAGAGCCGGTCCCTCCTGCCATCAATGTGGAGTTCTCGCACACGAGCCCGCAATCACGCCAGGAGTGAAGACACAGTCACCGCTGCCACCAAGGCACAAGCTCGCCTCCCTCGAGAACATGCCAGACTTCCCGAGCTGACACGGGCGCTCACTAGCGATGCCCCTTTCGCCGGCGGGCTCAAACCGGGTACCAACATGTGACGGCCTTCACAACCGATCACGATATGCTCGATCACCGACACCTAACCGGTCTAGGTCTCACCATAGACCAAGAGTAACAACCTAGATCACACTCTCATGGACACCCTAGCCTTAGATGTGCAAGATGCTCTTGTTACAATAGAAGGGTTTAGCAATAGAAGGATTTAGCAACAGATCACCTTGTTTCCCATTGTAGTCCTGTCCACTAGACTCTTCTTGATTAACAATGGTTCTCTTCACCCATTCCATGTTACGAGTGTTTCCGAAATCCAAAAAAGGTTTGTCATCGAGTTCAAAGGATTGGGGTGGGAGAAAGTGTGCGCCTTCTTCTACAACATCAGTGTGTGGTGAGTGGAGTGAGGCTATTACAGGAGCTTCGGCCTTTTGTGGGAGACACTTGTCTTCTATTTCTTTGGATTGGCTAGAAGTTTGGGTGCTTTGGTTGGTAGGTTCTGGGGAGATGGATGACTCATTTGCAAGATTTTGGATGATTTTGCTTAGGATCTCCATTCCCTCTGATGGTCTTTTGTTTGCTCTTTTCAATAAAATAATAGTGGGTTGTGGGGATGATGGATGGGAACTTCCACATGGAGCACTTTATTTTGGATGATTTTTTCTTTCTTATTTTTTTATTTCAAATAGCTATATTTCTTTTGGAATGATTGTTGGAGAGAGATCAACAAATATAGTGGAGCACTTTATTCAATGAGTGGATTGTGGGGATGATGGATGGGAACTTCCAATGTAGAAGCTTCAACATATGGAGTAGTTGGGGTGTACACATGAACTTGATTAATAACACATAACTAGCATCTCACAAGGGTCACAACAATTTGACAAAGTTCAATGAAAATAGAAGTAGCAAATGCAATAGGTTTTTAGCAAGATCATCATCTGGCTTTGGTAGGAATAAACTCATCTTTGAAAAGATTGTGAATCTGGAGTTCTCATTTATAAGCTTTTGAAAATTAAAAATCAAGGAAGTTCACTTGGTTCCAAGAAAGGTTAAGCTCTCTATGGTCATATCACATCTACCAACAATTTAGACAAGGTTTTCCTACGCGATGAGGATTTCCCAAGGGCGATGAAAGAAAGTAGGGAACAATCTTTATATGTCAAGCATGATTGAGAAGAGAGTTATATTTTAGTTGCCATTTATCATGCTTGCCAAAAAATATTCAGTTCATAGAAAGACATGAAAACAACAAGGGGTAGGTGATACGAGGAATAATGAAATAGTTGTTGTTCTTTCATACCTTGTCCTCTTGTTCCTTTTGATCTTTAACCTACAAAGGTTAGCTAACAAAATACCCGAAGGAACAAGCCAAAAGTTGTGCCACTATTATCGCTGAGTAAATTTTAATATTGAGAAGGAACAAAGCATTTTTTTTATTCAAATGAGAAACTAACAAATTGATGTGGACAAGGGTTCCCGATCTTCCAACAGGTTATGATAATCTTGATTAAGGCGGAGGCGATACACAAATCGATCCGACTTCCGAACAACACGTTCTGAACCCCGCAATCATAGCACAACGTATCCTCTGGTTATCAACCATTCAAGAATGATTGACCTCACCGAGAAGGATTATCCTTGCCTGCAAATCAAGAACACAAGCAAGAACAAAGAAGAATACAACCAAATTTGCAAGTATACGATGAATCTCACAAGTTGGAGTCTCACAAACCGATCAAATGGCAAAATTGTTATCAACAGAACAATGTAAGCAAAACCCCAAACCCTAATGGTGCAGCAGCGGCTGTATATGAAGACCCCAGGGTCGTGCAAAACCCTTGGACGCGCCCCTAATTGGGCTCAACTAGATACAAAGCCCAAAGGCCAAAAATAGGCGATGCAACACCGACACAGATTCTGAACCCTCCCTTGTTTCGACGATTCCTGATGACTCCGGATGAATTTTGACATGAGACCGGCGTCTTCTTCTTATCTTTCCGTGCATATGTAGAATGTCCAAATCCGAGTCTGTGTGCATCCTGTACGACCATTTTAGTGCAGACTGATCCTTGGCCCCAAAACAGACTCGAAGTCGGTTTTGATTGGGCCTCCACCTTGGCTTCCAAGCCCTTGCTGGGCCTCCACGTTCCCAACTCCTTCTCCTATCATCTCCTAGTCCTCTCCATGGTTCCTAATCATAAAATAATCATTAGGTAGCAAACCATTCTAAAAAGTAACATATAGCGAAGAATGTTGGAACGAGCTTACCTCTAAATTTAGTCATCGTGCACGAGCTCTAGTCATTGGACCTTGCAAGTCCAGAATTGGAGGAGTGTTGTGTGTACCCATAGGAGTGATGTCCTCATCACAAATCCTAGTAAAGGAAAATAGAACGGGTTGCCTCCCGTTAGTACTTATTTAAGGTCGTAAGTTTGACCATGGGAGCACTTGTTCATATTCTAGCTTGGGTTGGCAATGTGGCTCCCGCCATCACCAAACATTAATTAATCATTGCACAACTAAGGCATATGACATGGATACCAGAATTTGCAATGTTTGTGATATCGGAATTTGCAATGTTTGTGTCTGAAAGGGGTAGAGCGGTTGTAGGCCTCTTGTGTACCACCATCATAAATCTTTGTTGTATTGGGAAAACTTTTATGTGAGTGAGGAGTATGTGAATTTTCTATGGACCAAACTTTGTATTGCCCTTCATGCTTCATGGATTGATCCTGTTCAAAGTTTTCCATTTGTAGATCATCCTTTGGTTGCTTCGATACCTCTTTTCCATTGGTAGATGATAGCCTTGCGGTGCCTCCATTAGGTAGAACATGGATCCTTGGGGGTTTTGGTATGATTGGTGCGGGATGGCAAAGCCTATGTGGTTCAAGGATTGGTGTAGTATTGGCCGATGAAGCAAAGTATGGCTCATGGTCTTTTCTCTCAACTTTTGCCACATGGTTCAAAACTGGTTTTTAATAGCAATTGATGGTTTTTTGTGATGGGTGAGTCGGGTAATATGGTTGACAATAGCCCATGCATCTTCTATGCTTTTTCTATGGAGGGGACCTTGAGAGCATTCGTTAATTAGCTTGGCACTCTTTTTGTGTAGACCATGTACAAAATATGACAAGAGCCTTTCTATTGGAGTGTGAAGGCTAGGACCACTAAAGGCAAGGGAAATAAACCGATCCCAACAAGCTTCTATGGGTTCTTCATCCTCTTGCTTAATGTTTTTGGTATTTGTCATTATATGACAAAGCTTTTCATAAGGAAAAAGACTCTCATAGAAATGGTACTTTAGTAGTTCCCATAGACCTTTCAAGGGACGTGATGTTTCAATAATATACCACTCCCTATCATTGATGAACCTTAGGTACCAGTCCTTGGCACAGCCATCTAATGAGTAGAAAAGGAGTCTCCGCATGAGCTCTTCACGTAGCAACCCAGTATGTTGGAAGGTGGAGCAAGTCTCCTCAAAATTACGAAGATGGGCATAGGGGTCTCCATGAGTTTTCCCAGTGAAGAGGATCGCTCGAACCTTAGCCATGAGATTTGGGTATAAATCCAAAAATGGAGCACCATTTTTGTTTAAACGACGCATTTCTATGATTTTAGTCCATGGTGCATTAGGGAGATCAAGGATAACTGGACCATTAATAGAAGGGGAGTTCTAGGAAAGTTTCTTGGCAGCCATTATGGGGAATTGGGATGACTCCTTGAACTGTTCTTGCCTCTTTATAATAGAAGGATTTAGCAACGGATCACCTTGTTTCCCATTGTAGTCCTGTCCACTAGACTCTTCTTGATTAACATTGGTTCTCTTCACCCATTTTGTGTTACGAGTGTTTCCGAAATCCAGAAAAGGTTCGTCATTGAGTTCAAAGGATTGAGGTGGGAGAAAGTGTGTGTCTTCTTCTACAACATCAGTGTGTGGTGAGTGGAGTGAGGCTATCATAGGAGCTTCGGCCTTTTGTGGGAGACGCTTATCTTCTATTTCTTTGGATTGGCTAGAAGTTTGGGTGCTTTTGTTGGTAGGTTCTAGGGAGATGGACAACTCATTTGAAAGATTTTGGATGATTTACTAATCTCCATTCCCTCTGGTGGTGTTGCACAAAAGAAAGCACCTCCAACCGCAGCATTTAAATAATTTGCACTATCGGGCCTTAGACCAAAGAAAAAGTGTTGCAGCCTTATAGGCTCCTCTATACTTAAACATACCCCTATTTTGGTGTAGGATAGGAACCTTTCCCATGATGCTCCTAGTGATTCGTGGTCTTGTTGCTGAAACTTGATTACCTTTTTCCTTAGAGCAACTATCTTATAGAGAGGAAAATATCTGCACAAAAAATACTCTCTTAAGGTGGACCAAACTCCATCTACTTCACCTACATGGTTAAAATACCATGTTTTCGCTGCCCTACCTAATGAAAAAGGAACAAATTCCATTTCATGGTTTCTTGAGGAAACCCTTCAATGGCAAGAGTGGAGCAACAAAGCTCAAACTATTGTAGGTGAGTATATGGATTTTCGTTTTCTGTACTTATAAATGGTGTCTTCTGAATCAAAAGTATGAGATCTAGATGAATCTCATAGCTCGGGGCTATGATTGAGAGTGATGAGGGTGTGGGTTCTAGGAATTTGCTCCTAGGGGCTGAGAAGTCACAGATGGATGGGAGATTCATGGAAGGAAAGAAAATAAGAGAAGAAAATAAAAATGAATGTTAAAAAGATTCGGGTTCAGATAAATGTCAGCTACTGTTCCCCGACAATAACGCCAGAAAGCTTGTTGGTGATCCTTATGTCTAACAGAGAAATCCGCAAGCATACGGATGCCGATGTAGCCTTCACCCGAGAGTATTCCAAGGTATCGAATCCACGGGGAAAGAGAAGTGAAATTCTATCCTAATCCAATTCTAGTGAACAAAAGAGAAGGATAACAACGGGTTGAGAGGGTCCTCCAGCCTTGGCTTCATGTGACAACTTATATCCAAATAATCATCAGACTCCAATATATTTACTCTTGTTTACTTCGAGGCATAGTCGTCCAAGGTACGGAAAGGGATGAGAAGGGACCTCAGGTAAAACTACCATCAAGGCCTACGAGCCCAACTCGAACGTGGTGGAATACAAAGGATAGCTCACTGCTGTCACCACCTAACTACTGACCACACAGCCCGTGGGGTTGGGATCAAACTTAGATAATTCTAAGTCTATAGATCACGTATACACTTACAATTACTACTCCAACCTTGTTAACTAAAAGGCAGAGTAACCATAGTCGAATAAAATAAAAGACTTTATCTAACATGGACTAAGAACCGATAAACAAGATATAAATAAAGAAAGCTTCAATGATTAAATGAACAAAAGAGTGTCTACATGTTACCCGATCGAAGGATGGGGACTCTACTCTTGGTGGAGAATCATCCCCGAGGCACAAGGTGGAGAAGGAGCCGACATCCCCGGCTCCCTCCCGAACTTCTACCACTCACTCTCACTCCCTATTCTAATACATTTCTGCAGCCTGGCGCTTGTTGTTCTCCTCTTCAATTGTTGTCTAAATCGTTGGCCAAACTACAGTATTTATAACCAAATTATGGAGGGGAGTACTTGTAGGCCAGTGGGAAGTCGATGGCCGAAAATGGTGAAAATTCATTGGCCGGGCGGCCGGGTGCACCGGGCGGCCGTGGTGGCCGGGCGGCAGGGTCGGTCGGGCGGCCGGGAAGGCCGGACAACCACCCGATTTGGTCGGTTTTCCAACCGACTCATTCTGGATGGCCGTGATGATGTTCTGAGGTCGGTTTTGAGGGTCGGTTGGCCTTTTTCCATTGGTTTTGTGTCGGTAGGCGTGGCAGGCCGGGCGGTAAGCTTGATGGGCCGAACCTGGTAGGCCGGGTGGCTAGAACGCAGGACGGCAAGGTCTACCTTGGGGCACAACTCGCCGGGCGGCAAGGCCCGCTGGACGGCAGCCCTTTGGCCTTGTGGCCTAGTTGTCCTTCCCTTCTCCCGATTAGGCCATATGTCAACCTCCTTCCTTTGTCTCTTTGAAAATCTTTTGGACCGGAATTAGGAAATGACTTCATGGCGATGGTGTTTTCATGTCGGCTCGGTGAGGGGGTGAAGTTCTAAATCGGCCGATGGTCCTAGGTCGTGTTGTCGTACGATCGGGAATTGATTGAACACTTGATTCACCCTGTCGGGTGATGATAGCTTATGGTCCGTCCGATTGACAATTTTACTTGGTAATGACCTGACCGGGTGCTGATTCTGGCTGTTAACGACCTAGTCGGCTATCAGAAAACGGCCATTTCACAGCCATAATGGGCCGACATGGTATTTTCACATGTTATTTCATATTTTGACCCTGTAGCACCTGCAACCACATATTTCACCAAAACTTGTAGAACTCATGAGTACAAAACTAGTGACTTAGACCCTTTGTTCTGCCCTGCTGGTGGGACTGTGGATGTCTCCTCAGCAGCTATCGCCTGAAGAAGAGCAAGGTCATCCACAACCTCCTAAGTGAAGCCTTGGCGGACAAGATCCTCTGCTACCTATGGTGTGACAATCGTAGAGTCTGTAGCAGAAGATGGTGGAGTTGTAGCTTTCTCTGGGGCTATCTGAGAGTCTCCTTGAGTGGTGTGCACTATGTCCGAGAACAGACTCCTGATTGGTGGATGCTGCTGGGAGGTGGAAGGTATTGTCCTCTTCGAAGCTGTGGACTGGACTGGAGAAGAGAACAACACAGAGACTGAGAAGGCTGACACGAGGGAGAACTAAGCTGGTGAGAAGGTCTGTCCGGCTCCCTCTGTCGGTAACACTCCTGAGTGTGATGACAAACCACTGGACTAGGATGTCATCATGGCAGTGAATGGTCCTGGTTGTGTCTGTAGCGGCTGAACAGTGGAAGTGCAGAAGGCCCTGGCTGCTGACTAGCCTATCTCTAAGTGAACTCTACCATCTGAGTCATAAGTGTGGTCACCAGCACCATCTGCTGCCTCTGGAGCTCCGTCTGGGCCCTAATCACCTCCATGATCTGACGCCTCTCCTCAGCTAAGTTCTGAATGAAGTCACTCAGACAACCTACAAGTGTTGCGATAGAAGTGGCATCCTCTGACTGTGTACCTGTAGGCTGGGGTGGTGCTCCGGCGCTTGCTGACTCAGGAACCACCGTCTCTGGATGAGCTTTCTGGTCGTGAATAACCGGCAGTGACTCCTGCTCCTCCTCTCCCGTCTACTGGCTGGAGGTTGACTATGATCCCCTAGGGATTCGAGGTGTGTAGCTGGTGGTCACCTCAGGGAATGCCTTGATGAGGACATCAACGACATACGAATAATGACGACGGAAGATGGCGCGCCAAACCAAGCTGTCACGCCTCCACCTCTCGTCGTCGCGCCTCCTCGAGTTACGGATCCATCTTCTAACGAGACGACGACGTACAAGGGCCCAATCACTAGAGCTCGAGCCCAGGAATTGAAGACGGTTTTGATGCTAAGGAACAACGGCCCAGGATGATGTCGCCCGAAGGCCCACGTGGCCCAAGTCGCACGACTCCCTCTCCACCGCGCGCCTCTCCACTTCAGCCGGCCCTAGATGCCTCGTCCTCCCCCTATATAGTCAAGGGCTGCGCCCCTTGTAATCTTCGAGTTTTGTTTTAAGTTTAGCTTAGCTATACATCCGTCTCTTGACGTGAATTCAGAACTCCACCTTCGTGCAATACATCAGATTGCTCGCTTCTAATTCTTGCTCGTTCTTCGATTGCGCGTAAGAATTGATCCTCGTGATCAGGTTGATCTTTTTATTACCGTTCTACCCCTGCCTCAAAAAAAAGTGCTTGTGCTTAATTACTTATTTGAGGTCTCATTGTTTATATTTTCAGCAAAAAGTATTAAAAAAAGAGAAAAAAAAGAAAAAAAAAAGAAAAAAAAGAAAGGAAAAAAAAAGAGAGAAAAAAAAAGAGCGGCCGAGCAACACAGGCGACGTGTTCTTGCTGCACTTTGTTTTGATCCTTTTTCCTTCCTCTTCCACTTGTACCGGCAGCAATCTTTTCGCATTTAGCACCATTATTCAGCTTTGCAGTTATTGTTTGAATTGTGCTAACCCTTGGATTGAGTGCAGCCTCCTAGCCCCACAAATTTTCTACTACGAGCAGGTTTTTGTTTCACCTCGCAATCGCTCCTCTAATCTTCCATCGGTTTTACCTGTGGTTGCAGTTCACGCTTGCGTGCTTGGTAAGGACGGGTAAGAATTTGATAACAGCTTTTTGATTGAGCTTTTCACCCACCATTCACCTCTCGTTGTAGGATCCCGCTTTTTGTATTGCTTGTGTTTCTATGGCAGAAAACAGCTCGAAGTCGGAGGAGCTCACCCTCCAGGATGTCCAGGCACAGGTTGACGGTCTACAAAACGACATGAAGACGATGCACGAGAGACTTGACTCTACGGTCACTTCGTCGAATGAGCGTTTTGATCAACTGGACCTTGCTGATACGGCTGCCCGCACCACGCTCGCGACGATCATGACTCATCTTGAGGCCATGTCGACGCAGCTTAGGACTATGACGACGCAGCTCACGGAGTTGCAACATGCACGTGACTACGGCGCCGACACCGAGCAGGACGACGACAATCGCCGTGGTCGTGCTCGTAGGGTACGTGTTCCTATTAATGATTCTTTTGCCAAAATAAAATTTCGTATTCCCACTTTTAATGGCAAATATAATCCGAGTGCTTATCTTGATTGGGAATTAGAGGTTGAACAAAAATTTGCATGCCATGATATTCCTGCTAATTTACAAGTTAAGGCTGCTATTAGTGAATTTACTGAATTTGCTTTACTTTGGTGGCGTGAGTATAGACAAAGATATCCTGATAATATTCCAGCCACTTGGACGGCATTAAAAGCTGCTATGCGTCATCGTTTTGTGCCGTCATATTATGCTAGAGATTTGCTTAATCAAATGCAGCGTTTTCAACAAGGTTCACTTTCCGCAGAGGATTCAGAACATTTTTGATTATAAGCATTATGATGATATGACCACCTTATTTGAATATGCTTGTAAAGCTGAACGTGAAGTGCAGGATCGACAATCTTCGTCCAGACCTAACATTTTTGTAGGGTCCAAGACGCCTTCAGCTCCACGGCCGACACCTCCTTCCACGTCGCGCGACCACTCCTCGACCACATCCAGGTCGAGTGCTCCATCCACGGCCAAATCTGCCTCGATCGTGCTGTCCTCCTCGTCGTCTGGACGAGCTCGTGATATTCAGTGTCACCGTTGCCGAGGATTTGGTCATGTGATACGCGATTGTCCGAATAAACGAACTATGTTGATTCGTGACGACGGTGGGTATTCTTCTGCTAGTGATTCTGAGGATATTCAGCACACTATGCTTGCCACTAATCATGCAGATAATACGGAGCTTCATGTGGACTCTAGTGCCGCCGACAGGTATGCAACTCTTGTTGTGCAGCGTGTTCTTAGTACACAGGTCGTTCAGGATGAAAAGCATCAGCGCCACAACATTTTTCATATCAAAGGCGTTGTGCAAGAACGAGCGGTGCGTATAATCATCGATGGTGGCAGTTGCAATAATTTGGCTAGTACGACCTTGGTGGAGCAGTTGTCATTGCCAACAAGGAAGCATCCACATCCTTATCACGTTCAATGGCTTAATGATGGCGGCAAAATAAAGGTAACGCGCTCGGTACGTGTTCCTTTCTCTCTTGGTGCCTATTCTGATTTTGTAGATTGTGATGTTGTTCCAATGGAAGCATGCTCTTTGTTGCTTGGCCGTCCTTGGCAATATGATGTTGATAGTGTTCATCATGGTCGCTCCAATTATTATTCCTTCATGTTTAAGGGTCAGAAAATTGTTATTCATCCTATGACACCTGAACAAGTTCTTAAAGATGATATTGCTCGAGCGACAAAAGCTGCAAAATTGGTTACATCGCCTCCTGTTGCACCTGTTCAACATGAGATCAAATTGAATAACCCTATCTTGCTTGCTACACGTGCTGATTTTGATGAATTACATGATGCTAATCTGCTTTGCTATGCGCTAGTTTGCTCTCGTATGCTTGTTTCACTAGATGAGGCGTCTATGTTGCATATTCCTCCTGCTGTTGCTAACCTTTTGCAGGACTATAAAGATGTTTTTCCCGCTGAATTGCCGCCGGGTCTTCCTCCTATTCGTGGCATAGAACATCAGATTGATTTAATTCCAGGCGCGCAGCTTCCTAATCGCGCCCCGTACCGCACAAATCCTGAGGAGACGAAAGAAATTCAGCGTCAAGTGCAGGCATTGCTTGATAAAGGTTACATTCGTGAGTCTCTCAGCCCTTGTTCGGTTCCTGTTTTGCTTGTTCCTAAGAAAGATGGTTCTTGGCGTATGTGTGTAGATTGTCGTGCAATTAACAATATTACAATTCGTTATCGATATCCTATACCACGCCTTGATGATATGCTTGATGAACTTAGTGGTGCCACAATTTTCTCTAAGGTTGATTTGCGTAGTGGTTACCATCAAATAAGAATGAAATTAGGAGATGAATGGAAAACGGCTTTTAAAACTAAATTTGGCTTGTATGAATGGTTGGTTATGCCGTTTGGATTGTCTAATGCTCCTAGCACTTTTATGCGCTTAATGAATGAAGTTCTTCGGCCTTTTATTGGAATATTTGTTGTTGTCTATTTTGATGATATCCTTATATACAGCAAATCCATGAATGAGCATTTAGATCATTTACGTGCTGTTTTTGATGCTTTGCGTGCTGCTCACTTGTTTGGGAACATGGAAAAATGCACTTTTTGCACGCAACGTGTTTCGTTTCTTGGATATGTTGTTACTCCACAGGGCATTGAGGTCGATAGCAGCAAGGTGGACGCCATTCAGAGTTGGCCCCAACCGATGACGGTCACACAGATTCGCAGTTTTCTTGGTCTTGCAGGCTTCTATCGTCGTTTTGTGCGGGATTTCAGTTCTATTGCTGCACCATTACATGAGCTGACCAAGAAGGGTGCGCCATTTGAGTGGGGCGCACCACAAGACGACGCATTCAACACTTTAAAGGAACGGTTAACTCATGCTCCTCTCTTACAATTGCCTAATTTTGATAAAGTGTTTGAATTGGAATGTGATGCTAGTGGAATTGGTTTGGGTGTTGTTTTGTTGCAAGATCATAAACCCATTGCTTATTTTAGTGAGAAGTTAAGTGGTGCTGCTCTTAAATATTCCACTTATGATAAAGAACTTTATGCTTTAGTAAGAACTTTGCAAACATGGCAGCATTATTTATGGCCTCGCGAATTTATTATTCATTCTGATCATGAGGCTTTGAAACATATTAGAACCCAAACTAATCTGAATCGTCGTCATGCTAAATGGGTTGAATTTATTGAATCTTTTCCATACATCATTAAACATAAAAACGGGAAGGAAAATGTGATTGCCGATGCTTTGTCTCGTCGTTATATGATGCTGTCCCAATTAGACTTTAGAATCTTTGGTTTGCAAGCTTTGAAAGATGAATATGTGAATGATGCTGATTTTCATGATATTATGATGCATTGTAAGGATGGCAAACCTTGGGGCAAATTTCATATGCAGGATGGGTTCCTGTTTCGTGCTAACAAGCTGTGTATTCCAGCAAGCTCGGTTCGTCTTTTGTTGTTACAGGAGGCGCATGGAGGTGGTCTTATGGGTCACTTCGGAGTTTTCAAGACACATGAGGTGTTGGCCGACCATTTCTTTTGGCCACGGATGCGCCGTGATGTTGAGCGCCTTGTTGCACGCTGTACTACATGTCGAGAAGCTAAATCTCGTTTGGGTAATCATGGTTTGTATATGCCCTTGCCTGTTCCCTCTTCTCCTTGGCATGATATTTCGATGGATTTTGTTTTGGGATTGCCTCGCACTAAGAAGGGGAGGGACAATATTTTTGTGGTTGTTGATCGTTTCTCTAAAATGGCTCACTTTATACCTTGTCATAAAACTGATGATGCCTCAAATGTTGCTGAATTGTTCTTTAGAGAGATTGTTAGATTGCATGGAATTCCTAAAACAATTGTCTCTGATCGTGATGCTAAGTTTCTTAGTCATTTTTGGCGTTCTCTTTGGAATAAATTAGGAACTAAGCTGCTATTTAGTACTACTTGTCATCCTCAAACTGATGGGCAAACTGAGGTAGTAAATAGAACTTTGTCTACTATGCTTAGAGCTGTTTTAGATAAAAATTTGAGACGCTGGGAAGATTGTTTACCTCATGTTGAATTTGCTTATAATCGTGCTACACATTCTGCCACTAAGATGTGTCCTTTTGAGGTTGTTTATGGCTATGTTCCTAAGGCGCCTATTGATTTGTTTGCTATTGATGCTGAAGATGAACCACATCTTGATGCTCTTGCTCATATTGATCACATGAAACAATTGCATGAAGAAACACAACACAACATTGCCATTGCTAATAAAAAGTATCAAGTTGCTGGTAGTAAAGGTAGAAAACATATTTCTTTTGAACCTGGTGATTTGGTTTGGTTGCACTTGCGTAAAGATAGATTTCCTACTTTGCGTCGTTCTAAACTGATGCCTCGTGCTGCTGGTCCTTTTAAAGTGCTAACCAAGATTAACGATAATGCTTATGTTCTTGACTTGCCCATGGAGTTTGGTGTTTCCACTAGTTTTAATGTTGCAGATTTGAAACCATACTTGGGTGAGGATGATGAGTTGCCGTCGAGGACGACTTCACTTCAAGAAGGGGAGGATGATGAGGACATCAACGACATACGAATAATGACGACGGAAGATGGCGCGCCAAACCAAGCTGTCACGCCTCCACCTCTCGTCGTCGCGCCTCCTCGAGTTACGGATCCATCTTCTAACGAGACGACGACGTACAAGGGCCCAATCACTAGAGCTCGAGCCCAGGAATTGAAGACGGTTTTGATGCTAAGGAACGACGGCCCAGGATGATGTCGCCCGAAGGCCCACGTGGCCCAAGTCGCACGACTCCCTCTCCACCGCGCGCCTCTCCACTTCAGCCGGCCCTAGATGCCTCGTCCTCCCCCTATATAGTCAAGGGCTACGCCCCTTGTAATCTTCGAGTTTTGTTTTAAGTTTAGCTTAGCTATACATCCGTCTCTCGACGTGAATTCAGAACTCCACCTTCGTGCAATACATCAGATTGCTCGCTTCTAATTCTTGCTCGTTCTTCGATTGCGCGTAAGAATTGATCCTCGTGATCAGGTTGATCTTGTTTACCGCAAGGTTAATATCCTCCGGAAGTTGATTCAGCGATTGCATTGGCGCTTCGACTAGCTCGTCGTAGTCGGATCGTGAGGGTCGACATCCACCAAATCGAAGTTATCTCCACTCGCCGAAAGATCGGGCACTCTACACCTATCATGCCTCATACTGCTGCTCAGTCACTAGTCCCAGTCTCCTCAGAAGATAGCAGATATATGGACTAGAGATGAAGTGACGTCCTCCAACCCTCTCGGAGATAACCTCCTCCATCTCAGCAATGAGTAGATCTATCAAGTCAAAGTGTTGTCGCCTCAAAATAGCTGCCATTGCCGACTGGTGCAAGAGCGTGAACTCCTCTCTGTACCCAGACCTAGGAATGATAGTCTTGGTGACTATCGACCTAACCACCTTCACCTCTGTTGTAAGCCTAGCAGGGTGTCTGTCAAAACTTGGAGTGTGTGGTGGTGAAAAAGCAATCAATACCATGTCATCTGGAGGTAGCATCCCTCCTTGTGGTCTGCGGGGTGGAGCAAAAGTCCCATAGGCAATCCTATACAGCTGCAAGTCCCAAGCGCTAGGGTTCTCCTCTGAACAAGAACCAGATCTCTGAATGATCTCTGGGTACCTACAGTGTAGCGTAGAACTCCATGACGATGTCCTCTCTATATTTGTATGGAGCAGTGACTAACTCTGCTAGTCCAGGTAAGTGCGTGAAGTACTGCTCCATGTCAGTGCCTGTTGACCTTCTCATGGCCTGGTAAGTCGTGTACTGCTATGGTACAAAAAGTCCAGCCTTGCCTTACCTGGCAAGGTACCATCTCAAGCCCTCACCAATCCTCCTCTAAAGACTGGTCCAGTATCTCTCTCCTGCAGCAGTGTCCCTGGGGATTGGAACCCACTACTCAAAGGAGATAAGACGACACGCCTTAAGGTCCTTGGCAAGAACATTAAGTATGTCTCCTTCTCTGGCTGCTGTAGAAGTCTCTACAGCCTCCTTGTGCACACCTCACAGGTGCACTACGGGTCTCCTACCTGGTGAGTTGACCTCTGGGGTCCTGTCTGTATTGACTGCTCTGTCTCCTCCTCCTATGAGGACTTTATCTCAGACTCCGAGCTCTCCTCCTCCTCGGACTCCTCCTGCTGCCTAGAGGATCCCTGCTCTGCAGGTCTCAACGGCCTCTCCTAATGAGAAGCGAGAGTACCCTGCGACCATGATGGTAGCCTCACTCCTGTATATATCTCTGTGTTGGTGGTTTCTAGATGCCCATTTTATCTACCAAAAAGGGATGTTTTGCATCTTAATTTGGTGGTTTGGACTAACAATTAACCCCATATTTGCATATATTTGTAGTTGTTCTATTTTGGATGTAATCACAGGAAACAGGTGTAAAAGAGGGCAATTATGGATAAAGAGCCGAAGATAACGAAGATGGGCCAGATACGGAGCCGCGTCGATCAGCGCGACCCATGCGCCGATTGGCGCAGGAGGAAAAGATGACTAAAACATGATCCGGTCTAGGAAAGACGAAGGCCCAGCCCAGTATGAGATAGAGTCGGTGGAAGTTGACTTAATCCCGTCGAGTATAAAAGGAAGATAATTATCAAGAGCCAAGGGGACCAAGGAGAGATGGCGATCGAGAGAATCAGTTATTAAAACTAGGGTTCGAGGATATTGGCGGCGGAGGTTCGTCAACACCGATGAGATCCACCAGAAGGGAGGTCGCACCGATCGGCGCGACGCTTGCGCCGATCGGCTCGTGCGTGTTCTACCGCTATTTCTCACCCCTCTACCATGTCTAGCGGAAGGATGAGTGAGTAGTCTCATATTCTCTTCTTTGGTGCGGGGATCTAGTCATGTAACTCTCATATATGTTGATACTCTCTTGATGAATTTAATCTATGTGATGAACTTTATTGCAACATCTATCTATCCCTTTCATTAGTGTATCGGCCAATACACTTTTGCCCATTACATATTTTAAGAAACCAGTGGGGAGCTAATAGCCTATGTAGTGATAGCCGGGGTGAACGAAACCACCATGTCTTGTAGAATATTAGAGTCATCACTCGAGTTGATAAGAATAAGGTTGCATGCTAGTGAACCAATCCTAAGGAGAGAATCCTTCATCATCCTGTTTCCTCTTCAATATAATTCACCTTCCTCTTTCTCACTGTCATCATTCATACCAACCAATCCATTGCAATCTGTTAGTAACCCTTTAATAGTATTAGTTCCGCTCGTTCCTTGTGGATTCGATAACCTTGGAATACTCTGAGGGAAAAAGAGCTACAACTGTACACCGTCCTGTTGCGGTATATAAGTGGGTGTGTAATTACGACCAACAAGCCCTTTTTCTGGCGCCGTTATCGGGGAACAAGCCAGCTCTTTTACTATTAACATTTTACTAACATCTAATCATCTCTTTTCTAGTTGTTTTTGTTTTTGTGTTTTGTGTGAATTTTTAGGATGAGTACGACAGGACCTTCTCGGGCGCTCAGGGAACTTTCTCTACCATCTCCAGACGTGCTGGTGCCTCAACCATCAGATGAGAAGGCCACGGACTCCTCAGATGTGTTGAACCCCATTATCATTAGCATGGTGAAGCAAATAAGTTCTTTGGAGCGAAAGAGGAGAACCCGTATACTCACTTACAAGATTTGGAGGCACTTTGCCAAACATTCCATCATGAAGGAGTGCTTCGAGATCTTTACAGGTGGCTGCTTTTCCCATTCTCTTTGGGAGGAAAAGCGAAAGAGTGGCACAAGGCAGCATCTCGAGAAGTAAAAGGTAAGTGGAGTGAGTTAGTTGGAAATTTTTGTCTCCACTATTTTCCTTTGCCAAAGGTGCAGAAGTTGAGAAGGGAAGTGGTGAACTTCTTACTAGAAGATGAAGAATCTCTCGTGGAAGCCTGGACGCCTTTTCAAACATTGTTGAAACAAGGACCTGACCTCGGCATTGATGAGAATATGTGTGCTCAGACCTTTTACATGGCCATAAACAAGGCATCGAGGATGCATTTGGACAGATCGGCCAGAGGAAGTTTTTTGAGATTGACAGCCAAGGTAGGGATCGAATTGTTAGGCAAAATTGCCGAGAATGAAGCTTTGTACAAGCATTGGGAAGAATATCTAGAACCAAATCGGCAATGCCCAGAAGTTATGAAGAAGGAAGAGTTGCCAGCTGAACAAATCTTGATGTCCGAGAGCAGATCAATGATTATTTCGGAGCAATTCGAAGGAATAAAGCCCGTTAGACCCGCCTTTGTGGATCTGATGTGTGCGCCGATCGGCGCAGTCTCTGAGCCGATCGGCGCAGTCGTGACAACAGGAGAACCGATCACCCTGTCGACTCCGCAAGGAATATACCAAGATAGAAGCTGCGATTCTGGACAACCACCTAAAGGAATTTGAAGGGAATTTTGCTAAATCGAAGGGGGATAGAACATTGGCGAATGCTAAACCACTTGATGAATTTGAGCCAATTGATTGGTTTCCCATTGATTTTTCGCAAGAATTGCTTAATACGAGAAGATCCTTCAGTCCGCAAGACGCCTCCGAAGCCGGAATTGAGTATAATTTCCCAAGTAATCGCCTCAAGTCAGAAGTTTTTGATAAAGAGATTATTAGGAGAGTTTTAGGGAAGCTTTACAAGGATGATATAGAGCTTGATGGAACAGAGGTGAAACAAGCGAAGAGATTGCTAGACAGTTGCTTTGAGCCATCCCCCTATGAAGGATTATGTGGTGTGTATGCCATAGGTGTCACTGAAGAGGAAAAAGAAGAACCATACACAACCTGTGACATATCAGGGAAGAAATTTCCGAAGGCCTTGTGTGACTTTGGCTCCCGTGTCAGCTTGATGACTTATGATGCATTCATGAGCATGCCTTATGGAACTCAACAGCGGCTGATAGGGACTGAACTTGAGCTGATCATGGCTGATGGTAGGAAAACTAAGCCACTGGGAGTGATCAAGAATGTCAAAATTTAGGTCAGCTCAAAAACAATGCCGGTAGATTTCTTCATTCTAGACAATAAAGAAACTAGGGTTGAAGATATCCTCCTGGGAAGGCCATTCTTAAGATTAGTACAAGCTGTTCTGGATGCTGGGAAAGGTCAAATCACGCTACACCTGGGAGAGGAAGAAGTGCAATTTCAATTTAATGATCCGTCTCATCAAGACTCTTCTTACTATCAAGAATTCTGCCCAGAGGAAAACGAGAGGATAGGGATGGATATGGGAGACCCACTGGATCACATCATGCGTGGAACTGACAAGTATACTGCCAGCGCCGATCGCAAACCTCGCGCCGATCGGCTCAACTAGGAAAATCTTGATTTTGAACCTCTCGGGGAGCTGGATCCAGACGAAGCGCCAGAAGTGGAACAGAAGGAACTTCCAAAGGAGCTACGCTATGAATATCTAGGAAAAAATAGAACATATCCAGTTATTGTGAACAACGCCCTAACGAAAGAAGAAACAGAGAGGCTTCTTGTTGTGCTCAAAAGGTATAAGAAGGCCATTGGTTACACATTGGATGACATCAAGGGAATCAGCCCCGCATTTTGCACCCACAAGATTAACTTGGAGGAGAATACTAAACCAGTGGTTGAAGGGATGCGAAGGTTGAAGAAATCAATGAAGCCAGTGGTTAAAGAGGAGATTTTGAAGCTGCTTAAGGCAGGTATAATCTACCCTGTTGCTGATAGTGAATGGGTTAGTCCAGTGCATTGTGTACCCAAGAAAGGAGGGTTGACAGTAGTGCCTAACAAGAACAATGAGTTGATCCCTCAAAGGACTGTAACTAGATGGAGAATGTGCATAGATTATAGAAGTTTGAACAAAGTGACGAAGAAAGATCACTATCCTCTTCCGTTCATTGATGAGATGCTTGAAAGATTAGCAAGGAATTCATACTTTTGTTATTTGGATGGATATAGTGGTTTCTTTCAAATACCAGTAAGACCAGAAGATCAGCAGAAAACTACTTTTACTTGCCCTTTTGGGACATATGCATATAGAAGGATGCCATTTGGTCTTTGCAACGCGCCTGCAACATTTCAAAGATGCATGAATGCAATATTCACTGAATTCATAGAAGATATTATAGAGGTATTTATGGATGACTTCTCCGTACATGGTGCTGATTTTTATAGCTGTTTGGAGAATTTGGAGAAGGTTTTGAAACGGTGTGTTGAATGCGACTTAGTTCTTAATTGGGAGAAGTGTCACTTCATGGTAACAGAAGGGATAGTACTTGGTCATGTCATATCTAAAAGAAGGATACAGGTTGATAAGGCAAAGGTATCTACAGTTGAGAAATTACCTCCCCCTACTGATCTTACAACTTTGAGGAGTTTTCTTCGACATGCCAACTTCTATCGCAGATTTGTTAAGGATTATTCGAAGATTGCTAAACCCCTGATAGAATTGTTAAAGCAAGATACAGAATTTGTTATGGACGAGGAGAAACTCTTGGCCTTCAGAAGATTAAAGGAAGCTCTATGTTCTGCACCCGATTTGTAACGGATTATTCGAAGATTTCTAAACCCCTGATAGAATTGTTAAAGCAAGATACAGAATTTGTTATGGACGAGGAGAGACTCTTGGCCTTCAGAAGATTAAAGGAAACTCTATGCTCTGCACCCGTTATGCAGCCACCTGATTGGAGTTTACCTTTTGAAATTATGTGTGATGCAAGTGACTATGCAGTTGGAGCTATTCTTGGACAACGAAAGGAAGGTAAAGTGCATGCTATTTATTATGCTAGCAAAACTTTGAATGAGGTGCAAATCAATTATACAACAACTGAAAAAGAGATGTTAGCTGTTATATTTGCTTTTGAGAAGTTTAGATCCTACATTCTAATTTCTAAGGTGATTGTATATACTGATCATGATGCTATAAGATACTTGGTTTTAAAGAAGGAGTCTAAGCCTCGGTTAATGCGATGGGTATTGATGCTGCAAGAATTTGATTTGGAGATAAGAGATAAGAAAGGAGTAGAAAATTCTATAGCAGATCATTTATCTCATCTTGAATCACCATCAACTGAGCCAATAAGAGATGAAATGCAACAAAAGCAGTTGTTTGCCGCATTTGATAGTAGAGAGAACTGGATGATGGATATTATCAAAGGTTTCAAAGGACAAACTAATCTGATAACAAGAACACAAGGAAAAGAGTTAAGAGTGAAATGAGAAAAGTTATATGGGCCGACCCACACTTGTATAGGTATTGCGAGGACGGAGCAGTACGAAGATGTGTACCCAGAGAAGAAAGAGCAAGTATTTTAGCAAAATGTCATTCTTCGGATTATGGGGGACACTATGGCTACTTCAGAACACAGGCAAAGGTATGGGCGAGTGGATTCTATTGGCCTACTATGCATGAAGATGCAAAAAGATATGTTGCAACATGTGCTCAATGCCAACGAATAGGGAATGTTAAGAGTAGGAATGCAATGCCTCTTAAGTATAATCTTCAAGTCCATATCTTTGATGTTTGGGGTATGGATTTTATGGGACCCTTTGTGAATTCTCATGGTTTCGAGTACATATTGGTCGTCGTTGATTATGTCTCCAAGTGGGTCGAAGCAATGGCATGCAAGGCTAATACTACAAGAGAATCAAGGAGTATACTTCAGGAGCAGATATTTCCTAGGTACGGAGTACCGAGGATAATAATTACAGATGGAGGATCCCATTTTATAGGAGAAGAATTTGCTAGGTTTTTAACCAAATATGGAGTTGAACATAGAATTGGAAAAGCCTACCATCCCCAGACGAATGGACAAGCAAAAACTTCAAATAAGCAATTAAAGGGAATTCTGTAAAAGATTGTTACAATGGAAGGAAGAGATTGGGCCATGAAGCTTAATGGAGCGTTATGGGCATATAGGACGGCATTCAAGACACCGATTGGTATGACACCATATCAATTCGTCTATGAGAAATCGTGTCACCTACCGGTGGAATTGGAACATAAGGCTCATTGGGCTATAAAGGAAATAAATTTGGATCTTGATGCCGCTGGCATGAAAAGGAAGATACAATAAAGTGAATTGGAAGAGATGAGATTGCGTGCATATGAAAATGCAGCCATATACAAAGAGAAAACAAAGAAGTGGTACGATAAGAAGCTTTTGAAGAAGGAATTGAAGGAAGGAGATCGGGTGCTCCTATTTAATTCGTGATTCAGATTATTTGGTAAAGGCAAACTACGAAGCAAATGGGAGGGACCTTATCTTGTGAATACAGTGTTACCTTCGGGAGCGGTGATCATAATGGATGGCAAGAGAAACAAGTACACGGTGAACGGACAACGCCCAAAAGGTATACCTAGAACCCGACACATTTGAATTAAAATCTTTTGATGTGTATTGCACCGTTTAGTACCCCGTGTGGTCGAGCTTAACGACGTAAAACAAAAGCTTGTATGTATTTTAATTTCCGTAGTTTTTCTTTTTCTGATTTGGCAATTTAGTGTACCGCGCCGATCGGCGCGATGCTGCATCGATCGGCGCAGCCCTGCACCGATCGGCGCGGCAGAGTCCTTTTTTGTTTTTGAGTCAGTTTTGGACCTTGCCTTTTTAAGACTCGTTAAATTCCTCAGCCGATCGGCGTGACTCTGGAGCCGATCGGCTCGGCGGTGGATTTCCTCAGCCCTCTGCAAATTGGTCATGGGAAGAACTCGACGAAGTGTTGACACCAACACGAGATGATCCCCTCGTCTGGTCAGATCTGCAGAAGACATTCATGAAGAAAAGCGAAGCTGACGCGTGGAACGCCGACAAGGTGAAGATGGACAATGAACTTCGGTAGATGATGAAAAGAGTATTGGTGCGCAAAGGAAAATTTGTAGCACCAATTGAAAGTGAAGTAGTTTCTCAAGGGTATACCATGGAAAGTCTTCTTGATCTTGCTAAGCCCTTGTCGTATGAGGATTTCCTATCTTTCGAAAGATCATTGACTGGGCAAGAGAAGGAAGAGCTAGATGAAGAGTGCGCCCTCACATTCATAGGTGCTGACTTTATAGTGAACATGACATTGCTGCCAAGTATGAACTCAAGCTGCGAGAGGAAGTCAAAGAAACTATGTACCAGCAGGATGCAGAGAAGGATCATCAAGCTAGAAGGGGTGAATCCTTTCCCAAGGTTCTTACCGATTAAGGGTTGCAAGTGTTTCTTTTGTGCTAAAGATCTTCAACGCAAGGTTGAACTCCAATTGGCAGAAGATCCAGCTTTCATACCTAGAGATTTAATATACGATGATGGCTGTTGCGTAGTTCCTGGAGGAAAGACACCTAAGGAGATTAATGATGAGATTTTACAAAAGCAGTAGAATAAGGTGATCCGTGAGTGTAATCTAGAGCAGTTAGATGAGTATATGAAGGAAGCTTCTGGCTGCGCCGATTGGCATGACACTGGAGCCGATCGGCACGATCTGAAGATGGTTGAATTTATTGATCTAACGGCTCTGCCAAGTGAAGTCGAAGAAACTGCTGCAAGGAAGTGTAAGACTACACCAGAGGTTCGCAGATCTGCTAGACTATCGGAATTCAGTAATGACAGGGCGGCAGGAACTTCAACAAGAGTTAATGGTAATGCAGAGGCAAGTGGAGGAAGACGCAATGGTGGAAGAACACCACTGCGTCGATCGGCTCAGCCTATGTGTCGATCGGCTCGGAGGAATTTGAATAGTGCCTCTCCTTACAGCGTTGAAAATCGTAACCTGCAACCGCCTGCTTGCTGTCCTGTCTGCCAAAGAAACATTGAGCGCCTGTATCTAGACAGAGATCGTGTTTACAGGAGTCAAAGAGATATGGATCGCAGAATCCAGGATACAATCGAGATGAACGAAGCGGACTACACTTTTCTCATAAGGAATATAAGACGAATTTTCCGAGTCTTGAACAGGCATGGTCTGCATGATTAGTGTGTTGAGTTTCTTCTCTTGCAATGAGGACATTGCAAATTTTAAGTGTGGGGGAAAGGCTTTGCCATTAGTCAGTTTTTAAGTGTTTTTGAGACTAGTTTCTCAGTTTTTAAGTGTTTTTGAGCCTAGTCTCATTTGTTTTTCTTAATGAGTGTTTATTTAAGTTTGTGTGTGTGCTTAAGAGAGTCACGAGTCATTTTAAGGGTTGCTTCTAGGTCTTTTATGTAGTATGAATTCTTGCATTGTCTTTAATAATGTTAGTGTCGATTGTCAAATTGAAAGTGCCCCATGCTATTTATCTTGTCTTTCTGATGATCGATTGGTTGATTAGTTGAATTTGTTGGTTACCACTTAACTTTTGAGCTTTATATTTGTGAAAATTTCTTTTGACTCATTATAAGCTAAAGCAAAAGCAAGGTCTAAATATGCCTACATAGCCGAGTGAATGAGAGCAAGCTACACATTTGAACTAAGTGGATTGTAAGTAACTTTGTCAACTTTTTGCTCATGATTTCGACCAAGTTAGGAAAGGATGATCTATTTTGTTTATCTCTGTATTTCTAGCCATTCTTATCCAATTAATTTCCTTGCTATCATGAAAACCATACATCTTTGGTTCTCCCTCCTCCTTGATACAACCTATATTCTCAATAAAAGGGAATTCAGAAAATTTCTGCTGCTGATACAAGATAAAAATTGCTGATCATATCAGGGAATATAAAAAAAAAGAGAGGTGAAAGAAAAGAAAAAAATAGACCACGCCGACCGGCGCAGTGTTGCGCCAATCAGCGTTGTCGCAAAAAGAAAAAAAGAGGTTATTATAAGAAAAAAGGGGTAAAGAGAAAAAAAAATATATTCCCTGAGAGGCAGTAAGGTCATCAAAGAAGGCAGATTTCTGTTTATTTCTCATTCTTTGCCAATTGTTCTCATTGAATTTTCTTTTAGATCTTCTACATTCCTCTTCTCCATTAAAAGTTCTTTTCCAAGAAAATTCTTTCTTAATAGGCATGATTGAGCACATTGTTGACATGGTTAATCTTATGATTTAATTTAGTTATATAGCCCTCCAAGATCCACATACAGTCCTTGATTAGATAGGAGAGGGAAGGAAATACACTTGAGAGACCTAGAGAAGACCAAATGCTTGATGTTTAATGCTAAAAGATGAGTTGAGGAAAACTAAAATTGTTTTTGAAAAGTTTTATGGTAATTTGATTAAATTCAAGTAAGATATGCCGATTGGTTAAAAGGAGATGAGAGAAAATCTTTGTGGCGGGATAATGAGTAAAAATGATGATTGAGATTGACTGCATGAGAGATGGTGTGAAAATTCTTATTACATATTTGATTTTGTATTGCTCGAGGACTAGCAATGATTTGAGTGTGGGGGAACTGTTGGTGGTTTCTAGATGCCCATTTTATCTACCAAAAAGGGATGTTTTGCATCTTAATTTGGTGGTTTGGACTAACAATTAAACCCATATTTGCATATATTTGTAGTTGTTCTGTTTTGAATGTAATCACAGGAAACAGGTGTAAAATAGGGCAATTATGGATAAAGAGCCGAAGAGTAATGAAGATGGGCCAGATACGGGGCCGCACCGATCGGCACGACCCATGCTCCGATCGGCGCAAGAGGAAAAGATGACTAAAACATGATCCGGTCTAGGAAAGACGAAGGCGCAGCCCAGTATGAGTTAGAGTCGATGGAAGTTGACTTAATCCCGTCGAGTATAAAAGGAAGATAATTATCAAGAGCCGAGGGGACCAAGGAGAGATGGCGATCACGAGAATCAGTTATTAAATCTAGGGTTCCAGGATATTGGCGGCGAAGGTTCGTCAACACCGATGAGATCCACCAGAAGGGAGGTCGCGCCGATCGGCTCGTGCGCGTTCTAGCGCTATTTCTCACCCCTTTGCTATGTCTAGCAGAAGGATGAGTGCGTAGTCTCATATTCTCTTCTTTGGTGCGGGGATCCGGTCATGTAACTCATGAACTTGTTGATACTCTCTCGATGAATTTAATCTATGTGATGATCTTTATTGCAACATCTATCTATCCCTTTCATTAGTGTATCGGCCAATACACTTTTGCCCATTACATAGTGCAAGAAACCAGTGGGGAGGTAATAGCCTCTGTAGTGACAGCCGGGGTGAACGAAACCATCATATCTTGTAGAATATTAGAGTCATCACTCGAGTTAATAAGAATAAGGTTGCATGCTAGTGAACCAATCCTAAGGAGAGAATCCTTTATCATCCTGTTTCCTCTTCAATAACATTCACCTTCCTCTTTCTCACTGTCATCATTCACACCAACCAACCCATTGCAATCTGTTAGTAACCCTTTAATAGTATTAGTTCTGCTCATTCCTTGTGGATTCGATAACCTTGGAATACTCTAAGGGAAAAAGAGCTACAACTGTACACCGTCCTCTTGCGTATATAAGCGGGTGCATAATTACGACCAACACTCTGGGGCTGCTATCCTCTGTCTAGTACTCCTCCTGCGACCCTAGTCATCTGTCTGTGTAATCGTGATCAATAGTGCTTCGGGTGTCCTGCATGATGTCTCCATTGCCTCTAGGTGATGTGCAACCCTCAAGGCCCTCTCTGACTCTTGGTCCAACCCGGTCCTCTTCTTGCTCTTGGGCTTCTCTGGCATCTTGCCCTTGCCCTTACCCTGACCCGATCCTGCCGTCTCTGCTGTTGAAACTATCACTGCACCCACGTAGGAATAGACAGGATAAGCAGAGAATCTAATACATCTACAAGCAAAGCACCTCTAGGTAAGAATGCGTAATAGGAATCCTAGCACTGAGATGAAGGACATGATCACTAGACAAATATGCAAAGTGACAGCAGTGATCATCAACTATAAGTGGCCGGTGCGAGTCATCTACTGTGCAGTCAAATAATAGGCAATAAATTTAACTGCAGACTAGATAGGAGACAACCCTAGATATGCAATTAACAAATATGCATGGAATTAATTGCAACCTAGTTTGAGCTAATTACTTAATTAATACAACTAAACAATGGAATTTTACTCTAATTGCATCAATTAAGAAAATTGCTCGACAATTGGGGTATAAACGATGAATTGGAGAGAATGTATGATACCCTAGAGAAGCCGAAGTCGATAACCGCAACTATCTCGTAACCGATCGCCGAAAACCTCAAAACTTGAGGTTGCCAGTAATGAAGAACAAAAGGCAGAGACTTTTTCCCTAATGTAGTGGAGCTTGGCTGTGGGGGAGGGCTCTGTGTGCGTGCGTGAGCAAGGTAGCAGGGCGACTGCGCGAGCACGACGGCGGCAGTAGGCAGCGGCTCATGATGGCGACGTGACAACCGGTGGCTCTGGATGGAGGCAGCAGCGCTAGGGCTTCGACGGCTGTGACTGCGGTTGCGCATGTGTAGGAGAGCGGCGGCGTGATTGGGTGGGGGAGTACGCGGGCACGGCGATGGCTCTGGTGAGCGGTGGCGATGGTTCGGGCGACAACGACATCGGTGAGAAGGAAAGACGACGACGGCGTGTTTTGAGCGAGCACTCGACTTCGGAAGGAGAAGAAAGATTTTGACCTAAGTCAAAATGGATGAACGACCAAGATCGCTCAATGGCGCAATCAATGGTGATGGATCTAGAAATCATCACATGATCAACCGTAGTGATCGGACCGTCCGCTCACTAGACCAGACCGTCCTGTCACTTTGGAGGTTCTGAGAATTAGTGTTCTGTTGAAATAGAACTTGTGCAGACCAGACTGTCCGCTCTTTAGAAGGGTTTTTTCTGGTCTCCATTTTCATCCTCCCCGAAGCACTGTGCATTGTTGCACAGACCGTACTGTATGGTCTGATGACAGGAGTGTACGGTCACTACCTGATTTTCACAGAATCAAAGAATTTCTTCAATTTTCCAAGTGCCCTCACTTAATACCTAAATAAACACTGCATTTGGAGCATGAAGGGAACTCTTAAACACTCCTTTTCAGATAGTGGCACTCTTTGGCCTTATAATTTTTGCAAATGCCAAAATAAGAATCAAGCAAATAAGAACCAGATAAGTATGTATGAGCCTTAGTCCACGAACCGCGCGAGTGGGGTTAACCTCAAAGTTCATAAGAACTTGCTCAATGGGCATGAAGCATAATCTTTTCCTTTGGTCACACTTGTGGAGATGTAATCACATATAGATCATGAAGCACAAATATCTCCAAATGTGACAAGCCTCCTTTGTGTTTCCCATATGCTGCATGCAAAAGCATTTTACATATGCATAGAAACTAAACATGCCATGTATATGCAAGAAATATTAAACAAGACAAAAAGGAAACCTAACAATGTCAAGTTTGAACCTCTCTCAAGCTTGCTATAAGTCATACCCTTGCCTTGAGAGAAGCCAAACCACCATCTCAAGCACTCCCCCTTGCATATAGCTATCTTGAGTGGGTTAGACATTGACTAATTTTTATGTGTTTTTCTTTTAGTTATTTACACATGCATAGATGCAAAAACATACTAGTCACAAAGGAGTCCTAATTACCATGCAATGTAGGAAAAGAAAGAACACACTACAACTACCAGGAACAAACACGGATACCTCCCTCATGTGTAGATATGTCGTTGAGGTCCATGTCACTTGTGGTGGACTTCACATGATCTTCAAGTAAGCTCCCGGTCCACCACCACCATCTTCTAGGTCTTGTTCTTGGGCACCCACTTGTACTTCGTTGACCTCTCAAGAACAACAATGCACTTAGGTACCCATATGCTCTTAACCTTTCTCTTCTTGTTTGCTGGTCCCAAAGCCTATGCTTTCACCTTGCCACCCTTGTCCCTAAAAAGCTTGAAGTGGGTGTTCTCATGGAACAAGTTAGCATTAGGTAAAAAAATGGAACTTCTCACCATAGGACAATCCTTGATGGTGCGGCCATCCTTGCAACACCTCTCGCAATAGTAGTCGTCGGCGAGTAGGGGTTTGATCCATGTGGGGATGGAGTCACTCGCCCCGATGATGTCGATGGCGGTGGGATATGAGCCAAGTCCCCGGTGGGAGACATTGTTCACAAGGTTTCTCCCAAGGATCTCCTTGTGGATGGCTCTACCACGTGTGAGCCTCTCGAAGCCATCCATCACCATCTTCCTCTCTTCCTCGAGCTTGTGATATTCCTCCAAAACAAATGGCTCAAGAGAAGAAACCTCGACCGAGGTGGTTAGTTCAGCACACATAGTAGAAGCATCACTCTTAGATCAACTAGAGGAGGGAGAGGCAAGGTTCTCAACATTAATAGGCTCAAAAGTAAATTCAAGGGCCTCGTACTTCTCACGTAGCTCTACATGATCACCCTTGAGTTTGTCATAACTCTTGTTTAGTGCCTCATGAGATGTGACAAGGTTCTTGAGATCACTCTCAAGCTTACCAACCTGGTCCTTAGCCAACTTACAATCTTTTCTTACCACTTCCAACATTTTGGATTTCTTGACGGCGATGTCGCAGGCTTGCTCAAGCATACTCCAAAGCTCAGCACATGAGAGCTTCTCATCATCGCTGTTGTCGCTGCTCTCATCCTTACTCTCCCCAAGTTTGCTCGTGGCCATGAGGCACGTCGGAGGTGGAGGAAGAGCTCGTGGAAGTGTTGTCTTGATCATGGCTTGGCCGGCCACTTCTTCATCATCGCTTGAGGAAGAGGATGTGTCACTTGAGTTGTCACTTGTCCACTCTCCAACAAGGGCCATGCGTGAGAAATTCTTCTTGTGGTCTTGAGCTTTGCCTTTGCTCTTGTCCTTATCGAAGTATCTCTTCTTCTTTTGCTTGGTTTTGGGGTCTTCTTCATGAGAAGAGCTGGAAGGCTTCTTTCTTTGGCTTGAGTCTTAGGACTGGAAGGCTTATTTCTTTGGCTTGGGGCTATCTCGAACAAAGTGATTCTTGGATCCACAGTTGAAGCACTTGCCCTTGGACTTGGAAGCAAACTTGTTCTTGAAGGCTCTCGTCTTTTTCATGAGAAGAGCCAAGTTCTTACTCAAGCCATCATCATCATCATCATCATCATCATCATCTTCAATCACTGCCTTATTCTTTCTCTTCTTGCTCTTGATAGGAGGCTCTTGCTTCTCGGCTTGAAGAGATAGGTTGGATGGTTGAGGATCATTCATATCCAACTGATAGCTCTCAAAAGCAGTGATCTTGCCAAGTACATCCTTCATGGTTTTGGTCTTAAGGTGACCTTGCAAGGTGAAGGTGATGATGGACTCATACTTGGGGTCTTTGAATAGCCTCAAGAATCTTCTTATCACCTCAACAGGCTTGAGCTTGAAGTCATCCCCAAGAGCATTGATCTCCTCCACTAGTACACGAAAGCAAGAATAAACAGAGTTAGCTCTCTCATGTGGCAATTTAGTAAAGTTATCGTACTTGTTCTTCAACACATAATATCTTTCCTCTTTGACATCACTAGTAACCTCATGGATACTCTGAATCTCAGTCCAGATACCATGTGCTATCGAACTTGCATCCAATCGAGTAAAGACATCCCTAGATATGCATGCAAACAGAGCATTCTTGGCCTTAGTGTTGTTCTTAATGAAATCAGGTTCAAGCAGGTTCACATTCGCATCAGACTCATGGTTCACCATCCATATCTCTGGATCAATGAACTCCAGGTAGGCTTGCATGCATGCCTTCCAATACCCAGAGTCCTCCCCATCGAATATGGGAACACTCCCACCTGTCCCGGCACCCTTACTCAAGACAGTGAAGCCTCAAAGATGAGCACTTGGCTCTGATACCAATTGTAAGGACCAAAGACGTACCGAGAGGAGGGGGAAGGGGTGGTGAATCGGTAAGCCGACCACAAATCCAACACCCCGGCCAACAGCTCTAGACGTACCCGAACGTGGAGGATTACTAAGGCAAGATAGGGATGTCACCACCTACTGACTACCTCTAACAAACCGTGGGGCACGTGGCAAACAAAGGTAACCTCTAGGCTAGACACCACGTCTACACTATAAAATAATATCCTAGTCTCGGTACCATGCTTATAGAAGACTAAGATACTCTAACTAAATAGAGCGATGATCCCATAAGCAATAAAGAAAAGAACTTACTTAAATAGGAAACATAAATACCAAAGAGAAATCATGAACACTTACTTAAAAAGGAAAGTATCCGTCGAGGTACAAGCGTGGGGAAGATGGTCGACAAGCCCGGTGCTTCCTCGAACTCTCCCTCACTCTCTCCCTATTTTCTAAGCACTTTGGCAGTGCTAAAGCCTTTTGAAGTGGAGCTTTAAACTCTCTTCTTGCTTGTGTTGAGAGTGGAGGCACTCCCCTCCTTATATAGGGCCCAAAGGAGGTACCTGGAGGCGGTAACAGCCGCCCTAAACATGGGAACCAACCTTGGAAAGGCGGTGGGAGACTCCATGAGTAGGCCTAGGCCAAGTGAGCCTCAATGTTGTTCGGCCGAACACGGGTGTTCGGTCGAACATCCACTGACCCCACTTGGTCTGAGTCTTCTCTGGTACACTGACTTACTGTCCCAATTTGACAATACATGTGTTAGGCCTTTTAGTATGTCGATTTTCTCTGTTTGTGGGCCCGTGAATCCTTGTGCTACGCTCTGATTGGCCGAGAGTGTGTTTCCTCCTCTAATTACTTGTGCTTTCCCTCTAATACATGGATAAATCGCCTACATACAAATATTCACCAACACATGTAGAAATTGTTAGTAATAAACTCGTACCACTATGTTGGTTATTCCTTTTATGTGTTTTATGCAGGCAATTGACAGTCTGATTTGGCACTTAAGGACCACCAACAAGTCCCCCACAGTTAGCCTTTGCTCGTCCTTGAGTAAAGGAATAGATACTATGATGGATCATAACTTCTTTCGATACAAGACTAGCATGCAAATTATTCCAAATCATACCTGCACCCATGAACTTTGATGTGTCTATCATATCCCCTTGGGTGGTTGAAGAATGGAACAGTGTTGACTCTAGTCATCTTCACTCCTTCTACTGAGTAAGTTGAGTTTTTGCAAGATTTTCAGAAACAAATCATGGCCATTCTCCTCAAATGATTCTCTCAGATCACTCGCTATGTGTGTTGTTCCTCACCAAGGCATTTGACTTTGCCTCTTTTCACGCTACCTCTAAATATGGCTTATGTGGAGCTCAGGGTAGGGGAATAAAGAAGGCATACTTATCTCTCATATATTACTAAGTCAAAAACCAGATCCATGGAGAAAACAAGTCATGAATTATAATCATGCATGCGCAAATAAATGGATGGGATGGATGAAAAAAAGATAATGACGAGTACTCCTTTTGAAATGCTCCCTCTCTTCAATTTGAGAACATGGGCTATATCTCTTTTTTTAGCCCATGTCTCTTTCTGCAAGCATAATTGGAGAGAGAGTTTCTCAAAGCATTTTGGAGTACTATACTTTGTGGATGTGTGATTAATATAGGTGATGCTATCTCCTGGTGTAGAAGAGTAGCATATGGAAGGAGATGGATGGTGGAGATGGATAAATACTCCTTTATGTGTAGACTCTCTCTTTCTTTGAAATGATATTGGGCATGGCTATTTATTTTCTTTATGTGTAGACACTCTTAAAAGTTAATCCATAGTCTCTCATGGTGGATACCATCCATAGGAGGCTCTACTAGGGTCCACACTTTGTTTCTCTCAAAGTTTTCCAACTCCTCATGCATGGCATTAACCTAATGTTCATCAGATAATGCGTGTCCAAAATCCCGTGGTTCAAAGGTTGCAACAAATGGAGAATTGGCAAAGCAAGCAAGATCTGCAGACCTTGACCTTGTTGTCCTCTCATAGAGGTTACCAATTATCTGTTGGGGAGGATGCTGACGTTGAATGTGAAGAGGGGCCTCTATCTCAGAGTGTACCTCCCCCTCAACCACAGCCGGAGATGGCTCGACAGCTGCTGAGGTCGATGTAGAAGCTTCTAGACCCTCTACTAGAGTGGTGGAAGCAACAAGAACAAGCTTGGATAAGAGATGAGGTGAATCATCATCATCATCGTCAAAGCCCTGTAGGTCCTCTTCTACAAAGATGCTTTCCTCCATTTCCCTGCTACCTGTAGTCTCAACCACATTGCTTGCACAAGAGTTTGATTCATCAAAGGTTACATCACAGGACTCTACGATGGTGTTAGTTTCCAAATTCAAAACTATGTAGGAATTGCCATGAAGAGTGTAACCAAGAAAGATGCCATCGAAAGATCTCGACTCAAACTTATCAAGATTGCCACACTTGAGAATAAAGCACTTGCAACCAAAGGCACGCAAATGAGAAACAAATGGCTTCCTCCCAAAGCGTAGCGCAAGAAACATAGCAAGCGGTGCTGATGGCCTCAGCCCAGAACCACCTCCGAGTGATATGCTC
Source organism: Eleusine coracana subsp. coracana (assembly GCA_032690845.1). Lineage (NCBI taxonomy): Eukaryota > Viridiplantae > Streptophyta > Magnoliopsida > Poales > Poaceae > Eleusine > Eleusine coracana. The sequence continues at coordinate 25,972,268 of CM064417.1, read as the reverse complement.
ATCGAGCATCATCCGGGCCATTTCCACCAAGGTTCTGTTCTTTCTTTCGAGCACACCATTCTGCTAAGGGACATAAAGTGCTGAAAATTGATGCTCAATACCATTCTCAAGGCAAAAAGTATCAAAGGAGGAGTTCTTGAATTCGGTGCCATTATCATTGTGGGTTGCTCGTAATGCACCAGGGAGTTTTTGAACAACCACAAAGCTAAGCTCCGAAAGTGATGAAACACTTCATCCTTGCTCTCAAGAAAGTAAATCCAAGAATAGCGAGAAAAGTCATCAACAATCACAAGAACATACGACTTCCCAGCCATCGAATGTACCCGAGAAGGACCAACAGTGTCCATGTGAAGCAACTCTCTAGGTCATTCAGTCATCACCAAACTAATTGGTGGATGAGAAGGGGCAACCATTTTCCTATGACGACAAAGAGCACAAACCAAATCCTTACCAAATTGGAGCTTAGGAAATCCTCAGATCAAACCTAGGCCACTCAAACAACAAAGCAAGTCAAAGCTCAAGTGACCTAGTCTCCCATTTTCAGAGCTCAAAAGAAGAATGAGCAAACAAGCACTTGTGAGAGCCATGAGAAACAACAAAGTCAGCCCGAAAAACTCTCCCAATGCTAGAAATCCCACAAACCAAAGAACCAATCGAATGAAGAACACAAGAAGCATTTTTCTTAAAGCGCACTTTCAAACCAACATCAAACAGCTGAGAAAGAGAGAGAAGATTGTACTTGAGATGCTCAACCAAACCAACATCCTTGAGAGTGAAGTTCTCATTTACCTTTATCGTGCCCCTTGCCTTTACTCTCCCTCTCTTGTCATCCCCAAAGGTCACATACTCGTGACGCTTCAAGGGAGTGAGGCTGGAGAACCACTTTGCATCTCCGGATGTGGCATGAACACCCGGAGTCCAACAACCATTTGTTCTCCAAGCCTCTACCTGTTGCCTACAAAGAACAAGAAGGAAAGATTGATGGCTTAGTGCTGGGGTTAGTCAGAAAGCTTTTGGGGATCCAGCACTTTACCATACGTCCTGTAGTGGTCATCACAGTTCTTCGCACATTATCATTTGAACGCTTAGGACGAGAACCATGATGGGGAAAATGTGGCCTGTCAAAGCGCCTCGACTCGAACCTTGGGTTGTGAGAATAGAAAAAATATGTGTGAAAACCAAATCCATGCGAGCGACGCTCACCATGATGGGGAAAATTGTTGGGGAACGGGGAGCTACGATAGCATGAAAAAAATTTTACCGTTCAAACAGGAAACCTTTAAAGAGGGAATCATGGATCGTTATCAGTAGACGCGCAGGCGGAGCGGAAGCGAATGTTGGAGCAGCTCGATCCAACATAGTCGCTCGTCGATGTAGAGGAAGTAGTCGATCACGTCAATCATCTCCTCCTAGTCCATCCGTATGGCACCGCAGCAACAGCAGCACCTCCTCGTGGTATCCACACGTACAGGGTTGGAGCACCGTGCATGGCGTGCTAGCACCGGCAACACGATTAGGGTTTTGTGGGCGAGAGAGAGGAGCACGGTGGCTAGGGTTATGGACTGGTGGTATATCATACCCCTTGCCCCGCCTCCACTTATATAGATCCCTCTAATGGGCCTTGACTAGTTGGCCCGTTAGTGGACTAATCCCTCACGAATCAATATCCGTATGACCCTCACATATGGATCAAATCCGTATTGTCTCTTGGGCATATCTCCTACAATCTCCCACTTGCACTAGATACAATCACGTAGGCAAGCAATGTTCCAACCCGTTAAGTGTGTGACCCGTTAGGTTCACATGTACATGACAATGATGTGAAAACCATTTTTCAAATCATAAATCAATAGCGGCACCTAGCAGCACATATTGATTCTTGTGTACACATAAGGATCATAACAACTAATCCTTTGACATATGCATTCACCGATCCCTTTGCCTTATGATATCAGCCAAGCTCAAGGCGAGATATGTGCCATCCCTGTAATAGCGCGACCATTCACTCGAACATCTACTGGATTTATCATGACTAACTATTAGTCATCGTGATTAACTTTTAATCACACTTGCATGGCCATGCACTTCCAAATCCATCTAACTAGAGGGGCCCAGAGATATCTCTCCTGTTATCAAGAGGGGCAAATTCCATCTTGATCGCTCACACCCCACGACATGCTTCATAGCATACCCGAAAATTACCTTTATGACTACCCAGTTACGGAGTAGCGTTTGGTAACACCTAAGTGTGCTATTACACATTTTGGGAAACAATGACGATCTCAGGTCTAAGGATCCCAAAGTTACATCATACAAGACAACAACTAATGGCACAATAATAACATCTTAGCAGAGTCTATTAGTGGGTCAATCCAACACCATGTTCGTCAACATGTGTCTACATTATTGATTTGATATCTCCATATCAATGATCTGTGAAACACGATCATCAACCAATACATGTGCTAGTCCATGAATCATCATTGTCCCACATAATGATAAGGAACTAGGGATCATTTAGGATAATATTATGAAAGAACAATGAGTTTCACAAACAAGTCACGTACTTGCCAATCAATGAAATAATTATTATCCAAGGAACAAAATAACATTTTATTCAATCACACATAAACATAGACATTACACAATCTCTCATACATTAATCATGTAGATATCTAATACCCATGGATCTTATATGAGCCTCATGCTTGGGCTGAGAGAGAGGTTTTGTCAACGGATCAACAATGTTTGAATTCGTGTCACCTCGATGAACAATGTCCCGGATGAGATGAAAACGCCATAGTATGTGTTTGTTCTTTTGATGCGCTCTAGGCTCCTTGTCTTGCGCAATGGCACCACTAATATCACAATAGAGGTCCATTGGATTGGACGCACTAGGAACCACACCCAACTCAGAATGAAATTTTTTGATCCAAACAGCTTCCTTTGCAGCTTATGAAGCGGCAAGGTACTCGGCCTCCGTTATTGATACAGCAACTGTATCTTGCTTGGAACTCTTCCAGCACATCGCGCCTCCATTGAGGCAAAATACATATCCAGATTGCTATCTTGAATCATCCTTGTCGGTTTGGAAACTAGCGTTGGTGTAACCATTTACAACGAGCTCTTCCTCACCTCCATAAACTAGGAACATACCCATAGTTCTTCTCAAGTACTTTAGGATATTCTTACTAGCCATCCAATGAGCTTCTCCTGGGTTTGATTGGAATCTGCTTGTAGCACTTAGAGCAAAAGCTACATCTGGGCGCATACATATCTTGGCATACATGATGGATCCGATAGCCGAAGCATACGAGATCACTCTCATATTCTCTACCTTAGCAGGTGTCAAAGGACACTGAGTCTTGCTAAGAGTAATGCCATGCAACATGGGCAAGAAACCTTTCTTAGAATCTTGCATATTGAACCGTTTCAATACCTTATCGATGTACGTGTCTTGGCTTAATCCAATTAGCCTTTTTGATCTATCTCTAGAGATCTTAATGCCCAAAATGTATGATGCCTCTCCCAAGTCCTTCATTAAGAAACTTTTTCTTAATAAAGACTTAACATCTTTAAGCATTGGAATATTATTTCCGATCAACAATATGTCATCCATATAAAGGACCAGAACTACGAGTGCGCTCCCACTAGCCTTTTTGTAAACACAAGGCTCTTCTTCATTCTTGATGAAGCCAAACCTTTTGACTTCCTCATCAAAATGAAGGTTCCAACTCTGAGATGCTTGTTTCAGTCCATAAATGGACTTTTAAAGTTTGCATATTTTCCCAGCATTTTGTGGATCAACAAAACCTTCAAGCTGTGTCATGTACACATCCTCACTTTTGACATCCATTTGCCATATCTCATAATCATAGTATGCAACAATTGCTAGGAGGATCCAAATAGAGTTTAGCATAGCGACGGGCGAGAAGGTCTCATCATAATCAACACCTTGAATTTGTTTAAAACCTTTTGCCACCAATCGTGCTTTATAGATGTGAACATTTCCATCATTGTCTATCTTTTTTTAAAAAACCCATTTACACTCAATGGTTTTAACACCATTCATTAGATTAATCAAGTTCCAAATTTGATTTTCTCTCATGGATTCTAATTCGGATCTCATGGCTCCAAACCATTTCTCAGAGCCTGGTCCCATCATTCCTTCCGTGTTTGTCTTAGGCTCATCATTGTCCAACAATAATATTTCACGCTACCCCATCGTTAGGAGCGTGAACTTTTCAGGTGCGCGACATGCCCGTTCAGATCGACGTGGGGCTGGTGTCTCAACAATAGGTTCTACAACATCATGTGCAACCTGTTCCAATTTAGGTTCAGTGGGAGAAGAAACATTTTCTAGTGTTTCTTGAACTTCTTCAAGTTGCACTGTCCTCCCACTTATCTTTTGTGAGAGAAACTCTTTCTCCAGAAAGACACCATTCCGAGCGACAAACACTTTGCCCTCCTCCCGGTTGTAGAAATAATACCCTTTGGTTTCCCTAGGATATCCTATAAAGAAACATTTATCTAACTTGGTAAAAAGCTTATCAGAAGTCATACGTTTTACATAAGCCTCACAACCCCAAATCTTAAGAAAAGACAGCACAGGATGCTTCCTGGTCCATATCTCATATGGCATCTTCTCTACAGATTTAGATGGAATCCTATTTAAAGTGAAAGCAGCAGTTTCTAGAGCGTATCCCCAAAAGGACAATGGAAGATCACTTTGGCTCATCATTGACCTTACCATGTCCAACAAGGTTCGGTTCCTCTGCTCGGACACACCATTTAATTGAGGTGTTCCAGGTGGCGTCCATTATGGAACAATTCCACATTGTCTTAGATGATCACCAAACTCATGGCTCAAGTACTGACCTCCACGATTAGATCGTAGGGTTTATTGTTTTGCCCAATTGATTTTGTACTTCATTCTAAAATTCTATGAACTTTTCAAATAATTCAGACTTGTGCTTCATTAAGTAGATGTAACCGTATCTACTAAAGTCATCGGTGAAAGTAATCAAGTACTGAAAACCACCTCTAGCCACACAACTCATTGGTCCACATACATCTGTATGTATAAGAGCCAATAGGTTGTTTGCCCTCTCACTATGTCCTGTGAAGAGTGACTTAGTCATCTTGCCAAGCAAACATGATTCACATGTCTCAATTGATTCAAAATCGAATGAGTGTAAAAGACCATCTTTATGGAACTTCTCCATGTGCCTCTCATTTATATGGTCTAAACGATAATGCCAAGTGTAAGTGAGATTCAAATCATTCGGGCGGAGCCTCTTTGCATCAGTGTTATAAATCGACCTATTCTCCATATCAAGACAATACAATCCATTCACTAATGGACAATTTGCATAGAGAATATCATTCAAATAAATGGAGCAACATTGGTTCCTTATTATGACCTTATAACCATCAACTTCCTCTAAACATGAGGAGGATATGATGAGGACATCAACGACATACGAATAATGACGACGGAAGATGGCGCGCCAAACCAAGCTGTCACGCCTCCACCTCTCGTCGTCGCGCCTCCTCGAGTTACGGATCCATCTTCTAACGAGACGATGACGTACAAGGGCCCAATCACTAGAGCTCGAGCCCAGGAATTGAAGACGGTTTTGATGGTAAGGAATGACGGCCCAGGATGATGTCGCCCGAAGGCCCACGTGGCCCAAGTCGCTTTCCGTAAAGGTTTTCAACAAGGTTCACTTTCCGTAGAGGATTATTATCAGGCTTTGCAAAAGGGTATGATTCATTATGGTTTAGTTGAACTGGATGATGCTGCTATGGCTCGCTTTAGGGGTGGGTTAAATTGTGAAATTCAGAATATTCTTGATTATAAGCATTATGATGATATGACCACCTTATTTGAATATGCTTGTAAAGCTAAACGTGAAGTGCAGGATCGACAATCTTCGTCAAGACCTAACATTTTTGTAGGGTCCAAGACGCCTTCAGCTCCACGGTCGACACCTCCTTCCACGTCGCGCGACCACTCCTCGACCACGTCCAAGTCGAGTGCTCCATCCACGGCCAAATCTGCCTCGTTCGTGCCGTCCTCCTCGTCGTCTGGATGAGCTCGTGATATTCAGTGTCACCGTTGCCGACGATTTGGTCATGTGATACGCGATTGTCCAAATAAACAAACTATGTTGATTCGTGACGACGGTGGGTATTCTTCTGCTAGTGATTCTGAGGATATTCAGCAGACTATGCTTGCCACTAATCATGCAGATAATACGGAGCTTCATGTCGACTCTAGTGCCGCCAACAGGTATGCCACTCTTGTTGTGCAGCGTGTTCTTAGTACACAGGTTGTTCAGGATGAAAAGCATCAGCGCCACAGCATTTTTTATATCAAAGGCGTTGTGCAAGAACGAGCGGTCCGTATAATCATCGATGGTGGCAGTTGCAACAATTTGGCTAGTACGACCTTGGTGGAGCAGTTGTCATTGCCAACAAGGAAGCATCCACATCCTTATCACGTTCAATGGCTTAATGATGGCGGCAAAATAAAGGTAACGCGCTCGGTACGTGTTCCTTTCTCTCTTGGCGCCTATTCTGATTTTGTAGATTGTGATGTTGTTTCAATAGAAGCATGCTCTTTGTTGCTTGGCCGTCCTTGGCAATATGATGTTGATAGTGTTCATCATGGTCGCTCCAATTATTATTCCTTCATGTTTAAGGGTCAGAAAATTATTATTCATCCTATGACACCTGAACAAGTTCTTAAAGATGATATTGCTCGAGCGACAAAAGCTGCAAAATTGGTTACATCGCCTCCTATTGCACCTGTTCAACATGAGATCAAATTGAATAACCCTATCTTGCTTGCTACACGTGCTGATTTTGATGAATTACATGATGCTAATCTGCTTTGCTATGCGCTAGTTTGCTCTCGTATGCTTGTTTCACTAGATGAGGCGCCTATGTTGCATATTCCTCCTGCTGTTGCCCCGTACCGCACAAATCCTAAGGAGACGAAAGAAATTAAGCGTCAAGTGCAGGCATTGCTTGATAAAGGTTACATTCGTGAGTCTCTCAGCCCTTGTTCGGTTCCTGTTTTGCTTGTTCCTAAGAAAGATGGTTCTTGGCGTATGTGTGTAGATTGTCGTGCAATTAACAATATTACAATTCATTATCGATATATTATACCACGCATTGATGATATGCTTGATGAACTTAGTGGTGCCACAATTTTCTCTAAGGTTGATTTGCGTAGTGGTTACCATCAAATAAGAATGAAATTAGGAGATGAATGGAAAACGGCTTTTAAAACTAAATTTGGCTTGTATGAATGGTTGGTTATACCGTTTGGATTGTCTAATGCTCCTAGAACTTTTATGCGCTTAATGAATGAAGTTCTTCGGCCTTTCATTGGAATATTTGTTATTGTCTATTTTGATGATATCCTTATATACAGCAAATCCATGAATGAGCATTTAGATCATTTGCATGTTGTTTTTGATGCTTTGCGTGCTGCTCACTTGTTTGGGAACATGGAAAATGCACTTTTTGCACGCAACGTGTTTCGTTTCTTGGATATGTTGTTACTCCACAGGGCATTGAGGTCGATAGGAGCAAGGTGGACGCCATTCAGAGTTGGCCTCAACCGACGACGGTCACACAGGTTCGCAGTTTTCTTGGTCTTGCAGGCTTCTATCCTCGTTTTGTGCGGGATTTCAGTTCTATTGCTGCACCATTACATGAGCTGACCAAGAAGGGTGCGCCATTTGAGTGGGACGCACCACAAGACGACGCATTCAACACTTTAAAGGAACGGTTAACTCATGCTCCTCTCTTACAATTGCCTAATTTTGATAAAGTGTTTGAATTGGAATGTGATGCTAGTGGAATTGGTTTGGGTGCTGTTTTGTTGCAAGATCATAAACCCATTGCTTATTTTAGTGAGAAGTTAAGTGGTGCTGCTCTTAAATATTCCACTTATGATAAAGAACTTTATGCTTTAGTAAGAACTTTTCAAACATGGCAGCATTATTTATGACCTCGCGAATTTATTATTCATTCTGATCATGAGGCTTTGAAACATATTAGAACCCAAACTAATCTGAATCGTCGACATGCTAAATGGGTTGAATTTATTGAATCTTTTCCATACATCATTAAACATAAAAACGGGAAGGAAAATGTGATTGCCGATGCTTTGTCTCGTCGTTATATGATGTTGTCCCAATTAGACTTTAAAATCTTTGGTTTGCAAGCTTTGAAAGATCAATATGTGAATGATGCTGATTTTCATGATATTATGATGCATTGTAAGGATGGCAAACCTTGGGGCAAATTTCATATGCAGGATGGGTTCCTGTTTCATGCTAACAAGCTGTGTATTCCAGCTAGCTCGGTTCGTCTTTTGTTGTTACAGGAGGCGCATGGAGGTGGTCTTATGGGTCACTTCGGAGTTTTCAAGACACATGAGGTGTTGGCCGATCATTTCTTTTGGCCACGGATGCGCCGTGATGTTGAGCGCCTTGTTGCACACTGTACTACATGTCAAAAAGCTAAATCTCGTTTGGGTAATCATGGTTTGTATATGCCCTTGCCTGTTCCCTCTTCTCCTTGGCATGATATTTCGATGGATTTTGTTTTGGGAATGCCTCGCACTAAGAAGGGGAGGGACAGTATTTTTGTGGTTGTTGATCGTTTCTCTAAAATGGCTCACTTTATACCTTGTCATAAAACTGATGATGCCTCAAATGTTGCTGAATTGTTCTTTAGAGAGATTGTTAGATTGCATGGAATTCCTAAAACAATTGTCTCTGATCATGATGCTAAGTTTCTTAGTCATTTTTGGCGTTCTCTTTGGAATAAATTAGGAACTAAGCTGCTGTTTAGTACTACTTGTCATCCTCAAACTGATGGGCAAACTGAGGTAGTAAATAGAACTTTGTCTGCTATGCTTAGAGCTGTTTTAGATAAAAATTTGAGACGCTGGGAAGATTGTTACCTCATGTTGAATTTGCTTATAATCGTGCTACACATTCTGCCACTAAGATGTGTCCTTTTGAGGTTGTTTATGGCTATGTTCCTAAGGCGCCTATTGATTTGTTTGCTATTGATGTTGAGGATGAACCACATCTTGATGCTCTTGCTCATATTGATCACATGAAACGATTGCATGAAGAAACACAACACAACATTGCCATTGCTAATAAAAAGTATCAAGTTGCTGGTAGTAAAGTTAGAAAACATATTTCTTTTGAACCTGGTGATTTGGTTTGGTTGCACTTGCGTAAAGATAAATTTCCTACTTTGCGTCGTTCTAAACTGATGCCTCGTGCTGCTGGTCCTTTTAAAGTGCTAACCAAGATTAACGATAATGCTTATGTTCTTGACTTGCCCATGGAGTTTGGTGTTTCCACTAGTTTTAATGTTGCAGATTTGAAACCATACTTGGGTGAGGATGATGAGTTGCCGTCGAGGACGACTTCACTTCAAGAAGGGGAGGATGATGAGGACATCAAGGACATATGAATAATGACGACGGAAGATGGCACGCAAAACCAAGCTGTCACGCCTCCACCTCTCATCGTCGCGCCTCCTCGAGTTAGGGATCCATCTTCTAACGAGACGACGACGTACAAGAGCCCAATCACTAGAGCTCGAGCCCAGGAATTGAAGACGGTTTTGATGCTAAGGAACGACGGCCCAAAATGATGTCGCCCGAAGGCCCACGTGGCCCAAGTCGCACGACTCCCTCTCCACCGCGCGCCTCTCCACTTCAGCCGGCCCTAGATGCCTCTTCCTCCCCCTATATAGTCAAGGGCTGCGCCCCTTGTAATCTTCGAGTTTTGTTTTAAGTTTAGCTTAGCTATACATCCGTCTCTCGACGTGAATTCAGAACTCCACCATCGTGCAATACATCAGATTGCTCGCCTCTAATTCTTGCTCGTTCTTCGATTACGCGTAAGAATTGATCCTCGTGATCAGGTTGATCTTGTTTACCGCAAGGTTAATATCCTCCGGAAGTTGGTTCAGCGATTGCATTGGTGCTTTGGCTTGCTCGTCGTAGTCGGATCGTGAGGGTCAACATCCACCAAATCGAAGTTATCTCCACTCGCCGAAAGATCGGGCACTCTACACCTATCATCCTCATCATCCTCCCCCTCTTGAAGTGGAGTCGTCCTCGACTCAAGCTCATCCTCTTCTCCCATGTATGGTTTCAAATCTGAAATGTTAAAAGTAGGACTAACCCCGAACTCGGGTGGCAACTCAAGTTTGTATGCATTATCATTAATCTTCTCCATTATTTTGAATGGACCATCAACTCTAGGCATTAGCTTAGACTTTCTCAATTCTGGAAATCTATCCTTCCTTAAGTGTAACCACACTAAATCTCCTACATCAAGCTTTACTTCCTTTCTACCTTTACTACCAGCAATTTTATACTTTTCATTCATCTTTTTAATGCTAAGTCTAGTGGTCTCATGCATTTGCAAAATAAATTCAGCACGCTCCTTAGCATCAACATGAACTCTCTCATTAATAGGTAGAGGAAGTATATCAAGTGGAGTACGGGGATCAAAACTATACACTACCTTGAAGGGACTTACCTTGGTAGTAGAATGTGTTGCCCGATTATAAGCAAACTCAACATGAGGCAAGCATTCTTCCCATTGCTTCAAATTTTTCTTTAAAATAGCTCGTAACATAGTGCCCAAAGTGCGGTTAACAACCTCAGTTTGTCCATCAGTTTGTGGATGACAAGTTGTAGAAAATAGCAACTTTGTACCCAACTTATTCCAAAGCGTGCGCCAAAAATGACTCAAGAATTTTGCATCACGATATGAAACAATAGTAGAAGGCATACCATGCAAACGTACAATTTCTTTGAAAAAGAGGTCAGCAATATAACTAGCATCATCAGTTTTATGATATGGTATAAAGTGTGCCATCTTGGAAAAACGATCCACAACAACAAAAATGCTATCACTCCCCGTCTTAGTCCTAGGCAGTCCTAAAACAAAGTCCATAGAAATATCCGCCCAAGGAATAGAAGGAACAGAAAGTGGCATGTATAAACCATGTGGATTCAATCGAGACTTAGCTTTTTGACATATAGTGCAGCGAGCAACAAAACGCTCAACATCTTTCCTCATCCTTGGCCAAACGAAGTGTGTGGCCAAAATATCCTCCGTCTTCTTAGCACCAAAATGACCCATCAATCCACCTCCATGCGCCTCCTGCAACAACAAAAGACGAACGGAACCAACTGGAATGCATAGGCGGTTAGCTCTAAACAAGAAACCATCATTCAACACAAATTTGTTCCAAGCACGACCTTCTTTACAGTGCAGCAATACATCTTTAAAATCAACTTCAGCAACATATTATTCTTTAATTGCCTCAAGTCCAAAAATTTTACAATCAAGTTGAGACAACAAAGTATATCGCCTAGATAAAGCATCAGCAATCACATTATCCTTCCCTTTCTTATGTTTAATAATATAAGGAAAAGACTCAATAAAATCAACCCATTTAGCATGTCTACGGTTCAAATTGCATTGAGAACAAATATACTTAAGTGATTCATGATCAGAATGAATAACAAATTCTTTGGGCAACAAATAATGACGCCACGTTTCTAAAGAACGTACAAGTGCATATAGTTTCTTATCATACGTGGAATAATTCAAAACAGGCCCAGTAATTTTCTCACTAAAGTATGCAACAGGTTTACCATCTTACCTCAAAACACCGCCAATGCCTATACCACTAGCATCACATTCAAGCTCAAAAGCCTTATCAAAATTGGGTAATTGCAGCAATGGTGCATGTGTAAGTTTGTCCTTCAAAGCATCAAAAGACTCATGATGTACCTTACCAAAATGGAAGTCAACGCCCTTCTTTGTCAACTCATGCAATGGTGCAGCAATGGTGCTGAAATCTTTGATAAAGTGGCGGTAGAAACCTGCAAGACCAAGAAAGCTTCTCATCTGTGTGATAGTTTTTGGTACAGGCCAGCTCTTTATGGCTTCAATCTTCGCCTCATCCACCTCCCCTGTGGAGTCACCACATAGCCAAGAAAAGAGACTCGATCCGTGCAAAAGGTGCACTTCTCAAGGTTACCAAATAAACGTGCAACTCGCAAAGCATCAAAAACAGCACGCAAATGAATCATATGATCATCCATGGATTTGCTATAAATCAAGATATCATCAAAGTAAACAACCACAAACTTGCCAATAAAAGGTCTTAAAACCTCATTCATCAAACGCATGAAAGTACCGGGTGCATTAGTTAACCCAAAAGGCATTACTAACCACTCATACAACCCAAATTTGATTTTGAAAGCTGTTTTCCATTCATCTCCAAGTTTCATTCTAATTTGATGGTAGCCACTACGCAAATCAATTTTAGTGAAAATCATAGCACCACATAACTCATCAAGCATGTCGTCTAGCCTAGGAATAGGATGACGATACCTAATAGTAATGTTATTAATGGCTCTACAATCTACACACATACGCCAAGAACCATCTTTCTTAGGAACCAAAAGTACAGGAATAGCACAAGGACTAAGTGATTGACGAACATACCCACGATCCAAAAGGTCTTGGACTTGTCGTTGTATCTCCTTAGTCTCCTCAGGGTTGGTCCTATAAGAAGCACGGTTTGGTAAAGTAGCACCAGGAATCAAATCAATTTGATGCTCAAACCCTCTCAGAAGTGGCAATCCCGGGGGTATCTCAGCTGGGAAAACATCCTCATACTCCTGCAAAAGGTTAGTGACAGCAGGAGGCAAAGCACCAGAAGCAATATCACCAAGCGAAAACAAGGCTTGTTTGCATATCAAAGCATAGCAAATATCATCAGCAGAAATTTCAGCAAGCTCCGATTTTGTGGCAAGACATGAATGACCTTGTAATTTAATTCCAGCACCCTTAGAACTTGAAGAATCATTAACATTATCTGGTGTAGAATCAGAATTAACAGGTTGCTGAATTTTAGGGCTTTTATTTTTCAAACTAGCAGCTCGTTCTAAATCAGCTTGTATAATTTCAGCAGGGGTCATTGGTAACAAAGTAATTTTAGTTCCTTTATGCATAAAAATGTACGTATTACTTTTACCATGGTGTACAACATCATTATCAAATTCCCAAGGTCTACCCAATAAAAGTGAACAAGCTTGCATGGGTACAACATCACAATCAACAGAATCGACATAGGAACCAATGGAAAAAGGAAATCTGCAAGTTTGTATTACCTTAGCTTTTCCAGAGTCATTTAACCACTAAATGTAGTATGTATGTGGATGTGGGCGTGTGTTCAAATCAATCTTCTTAACCACATTAGAACTCCACCAAATTGTTGCAGCTTCCTCCATCAATGATGACACGTGCTCGACGGTTCTTGATGACGAAGAAAATCTGGAACAAGTTATGTCGCTGCATCATCTCGGGCTGCTGGATTTGTGTGCTAAGCACACGCTGCACAATAATATGCATGTAGCCCGTAGTATCTCCGCCTCCAAGGACGAGGTCACCGCTGGTGACAGCGACATCCTCCTCCTCATCCTCCACATCGGAGGTGCTCATGTAACCGCCATCATCTGTCGCCACATATGCCCGCCTACTTGGGCAATCTTTCTGCACATGGCCAAGACCATGGCAGCGGTGGCATTGAATCCCTGTAGTGCGTCCCGTCGAAGCAATAGAGGAGGCACTACTAGCCGGTACCTGCACAGAATTTTTACCTGAGCGCGTAGAAGGGACAGGGGCTGATCTTGGTGCTACAGAAACAACACTAGCTGGTGGGGGCGGCTGGAAAGATGGCTTGGGCAGCCCCGAAGTCCCCGTCGGCCGTGGTGGTAGAAATTCCTGGACTTGCTGTACCCCTCGAAAGCCTGGAAAAGTCCCTGTGATTCTTTCTCTGGAAGCATAGCATACTAGAAACATTGGTTGAGGGTATAAAATTCTTTATAATCAAGGATGTCCTGAATTTCTTTTCTCAAACCAGAATAAAAGTGGCAAATCTGATCCTCTACTTTTTCAACCACAGCACAACGAATCAAACCCTTCTGAAGCTCACTAAAATACTCCTGAACAGTTTTATCTCCTTGATCTAGATGCTGCAGCTTATTACGAATTTCTCTATAAAAAGGAGGAACAAAATGATCACGCATTTCTACCTTAAGTTCTTCCCAAGTAGTAGGCAAATCAGTTTCAGCAGCTAGACCACTCCACCAAACAATAGCAAAGTCCTTAAACTCACTAGTGGCTTGTCTAACTCTATGTTGTTTAGGAACAAGGTGGGCATTAAATTTTTGTTCTACCGTCATTTCCCAATCAAGGTAAGCATCACCATCGTACTGACCCGAAAATGAAGGAATTGAAAACTTAGGTTTAGCATACGGGTCATCTGGAGCATGGTTATCTTGTGTGCGACGTTTGTGGTTGTGGAAACCACCCATACCTTGAGGATTGTGTTGCAAACGACATCGTAAACTTGCGGTCCTTGTAGCTGACCTATCGACGGTGCCATCAGCCTTATACACCGTTGCTTCATCATGATCGTCTTCAACATCGTTGTTGGTATTGGTGTTGGTTGGTGTTGTTGTTGTTGTTGTTGTTGTTGTTGTTGGTCTTGTGAGCGGTCTCCAATTCGACAACCTGATTGGTTAGCTTAGAGACTCTCTTATCCAACCGCTCAATGCTTTCTCCCAGGTGAAGCTTGGTGACGGCGTCGGTGACGGCCCTGGTGATCATCTCTACCAAATCACTATGAACCGCCTGCAAAGCCTTCTGTAGCTGACTTTGGCTCACGCACTCATCAAATTTTGAGAGTGAAGCATCCTCTCCATCGCTTCCTGACATCAGAAACACCAAAACAGGAAACAAAAAGTGAAGGTTATCCCTACAAAACTACTAAGCAGTGGTGCCTCTCAACACAGCAAAAGGAAGCTTCTTGCAAAGCTCTTACAAAGTTCTGAAAACAACAAAGCGAAGGATACCAGGGAGATGTGTTCCATGATTGCAAGGGTTACAAAATAACCTATGTGCTGTCCAGAAGAAGTATGTAGAGCTAGGAAGGCCAAATATATATATGTGAGTGGCACACAAATCAAAAACAGATAGTAAAGGTGAATAAGTGCCCAAGTAACTTGTCCCTAATTGCTGATCTAACTATGTCCTAGAACAAAAGTGATAACAAAGAAGAAACAAGGAGACAAAGGCACACAGTCGATAACAGGGGGCTAAGTGTAAAACAGCCAAACTCAGAAATTCCAGGGGGCTAGATGAAGCACTAGTAGGAATCCCAAATTTCTTTTTTTTTTTGATATTTGTTTCCAACTCACTAGCAAACGGGGAGAAACCACAAAACATTTCAGCTCAAACCGAGCTAGGACGTGGCCTATAGAAAATCTTGAAGTTTTAGAAAACGTCGAGTTTCAACTTGAATGAATTTTTTCTTCATTTTCCTGATTTTTTTTTGAATTTTTTGACGAGGGCACACAAGGTGTAGGGTCACCTCAACTTTTTGTCAAGAATCTCCTGTAAAAATTTCAGCCAAAACGGACAACCGAGCGAAAAGTTATGGCCGTTTTACCTAAAGGGTGTTGGAATCGGTTATGAAGAAACCCGGGGTTTGAGTAAAACCCGAGTCGGGTTTAGGGTCGGGTAGGGATTTCTTTGGCGGGGTGGATGCAGCGGAAAGTGGAATTTGTGAAAATTGGTCCGAGGTGGTGAGGGTGGGTTTAGGGTGGGATTAGGGTGGGCGTGTTGATCAATCAACCCTAGCACACAAAGCCGACAAAACCGAGGATGGTGAAGGGGATGGCGGCTAGGGCTGCAAGGGAAACACTACTGACGACAAAAACACAAACTAAACCAGCGACTAAACAAGAACAAGGGCACAAACTCAACACTACGGACTCTAAAATTGAAATATGCAAAGGCTAAACACGTGGTTATGGGTAGGGGAAATTTTTTTTTGGTATTTTCTGTGGACGATAGGAAGAACACGAAAACAAAACTAAAGGGTAGTGTGAACCTGACAGTGCAACTGAAGCTTTGATTACCACTTGATGTGAACAAGGGCTCCCGATCTTCCGAAAGATTCTTGGTAAGTTGATTTGGTCGGAGGCGACACACAAATCGATCCGGCTTCATAACAGCACGTTCTAAACCCCGCAACACGACTTCTCCTCTGGTTATCAACCGTCCAAAGACGATTGACCTCGCCGAGAAGGCTAATCCCTGCCTGTGAATCAAGAACACAAAGCAAGAACAACGAAGAATGCAACACAATTGCAGATGTATGAACATAATTGATCTAAACAAAACCCGAACCCTAATGGTGCAGTGGCGGCTGTATATAAAGACCCTAGGGTCGTGCAAGATCCTCTGGATGCGCCCCTAATTGGGCTCAGCTAAATACAAAGCCCAAAGGCCAAAAATAGGGGACGCAGCACCGACACAGATTCTGGACTCTCTCTTGTTTTGACGATTCCGGATGACTCTGAATGAATTTTGACATGAGACCAGCGGCATTGGAAAGGCCTTCTCCTTATCTTTCCGTGCATATGTAGAACGTCCAAATCCGAGTCCGTATGCGTCCTGGGTGACTATTTTAGTGCAGACTGGTCCTGGGCCCCAAAACAGACTCGAAGTCGGTTTTGATTGGGCCTCCACTTTGGCTTCCAAGCCCTTGCTGGTCCTCCATGTTCCCAACTCCTTCTCCCATCATCTCCCTGTCCTCTCCATGGTTTCTAATCATAAAATAATTATTAGGTAGCAAACCATTCTCAAAAGTAACATATAGCAAAGAACGTAGGAACGAGCTCACCTCTAAATTTAGTCGTTGTGCACGAGTTCTAGTCATTGGACCTTGCAAGTCCAGAATTGGAGGAGTGTTGTGCGTATCCATAGGAGTGATATCCTCATCAACATTTCCAGTCAACTCAGCTTGCATCCTCTCAATCCTCTTACGCTTATAACAGAATTCATCCAAGTGACCTTTACGACCACAAAACATGCAAATATAGACACTCTCATGTTTAGGCTTAGCTTGCATAGCTGGTTTGGGTTTCGGCTTCTCTATTAGCTTTAGGTTGAAGGAAGGATTGGGGTTAGGTGGATAGTATATGTCAGTGGGTTTGATTGATTGTTCCTCATCCTTGTAGCTAGAGCTAGGGACAAACTTACCCAAATTTTCACTCTCTTTGTCACACCTCTCAAATCCCAAGACCAAGTTGTAGGTTGACCTGCAAGCACTCTATTGACTCTAGCCAAGTCACTCTCAATCTTTTCCTCACTCACTAGGGTTCTTTTGAGACGAGAGATGAGGTAGTCATTTTCTTGAGCTAGGTTCTTGTTTTCCTCTCTAGTGATTGCAAGCTTATCCTTAAGAGAGCCACACACTACACATAGTGGTGGGAGAACTTTCAATCAAGTCTCATTTAGCAGCTTGGACTCGAGCTCTTTGGCTCTGAGGGTTTGAGCTTCCAACTCACTGGAGAGCTTAAGGCACTTCTGAAATGCATCCAAAAGAGTTGGTCCAGCATTGAATTCGTCAAGCTCTTTAAGGGCACTCTCAAGCTGACTCACAACTTGAGCATGCACACTTTCCTTCTAGCTAAGATCATTCATCACAACTTGACAAGTCTCACACTCAACATCAGCATTTTTAGCAAGCTTGGACATAAGTGAGGCAATCTCATAATCAGCACTGTCTAACTTAGACTTAAGCTCTCTACTTTCACGAACAGCAGTGCGAAGCTTATCATCTTGCATCAGTAGAACATCGCGCAATTGATCAAGATCAGAAGAGAGCTCATCAAGAGTGGGGGGTACCTTGC
This sequence comes from Eleusine coracana subsp. coracana, assembly GCA_032690845.1. Lineage (NCBI taxonomy): Eukaryota > Viridiplantae > Streptophyta > Magnoliopsida > Poales > Poaceae > Eleusine > Eleusine coracana. Next base: position 25,954,429 of record CM064417.1, on the reverse strand, counting down.
TTATGTCAGAGTCGGAGCTAGAGTCGGCGTTGTAGTAATTCTTTGCCATGAAGCAAAGCCTGGTAAAGTCGTCCTTCCTCTTGACTCATGACTTTTCAACCTCCTCCTCTGAGCTTGTATGGCCTTCGCTTGATGTGAGGTCAACATCGCTTAGAACACTGACCACCTTGGCGAGCTTCATGGAGGTCTTGCTTCTCTTGTAGAAGTGGTTCGTCTTCTTCTTGATGTCTTCAGTGTTGTTGTCATGGTACCCTGCCTTCTTCTTCTTCTTGGGGCAGTCAGCAATGAAGTGTCCAACGCCACCACACTCGAAGCAGGTTCTTGAAAGCAATGACAACTCCAACTCAGGGATGCACTCTATGTTCTCTCCTTACGGTTGTTGTAGAACTTCCTTAACTTTCTTGTGAGCAATGACAACTCCTTGTCAGGGATGCACTCCATCTGTTCATCGGAAGCTTCAACAAGAGAAGACAAAGCAAACTCCAAGGAAGACTTGTCATGTGAGTGGTTAGTTCCATAAGAGGCACTACTATGACTACACTTTTGAGAGCTAGAAAGCAAAGCCATGCTAGAAGCAAGATTAAAATGATTAGGACAAGATTTCCTAGACAGTTCATGAGATTTCAGCTTGCTATATAGTTGCTCATAGTTCAGGGTATTGAAATCAACAATTTCCTCTAGAGCAACAATCTTAACCCCCCAAGCATTTTCATCCAGAGAATACAACAATTGTTTGGCTCTATCATTATCATTGTACAAAAGGTTACCACAAGCCCTCAAGTTGCACACAATTGCCTAAAACCTACTAAAGGTATCATCTAGTGATTCGCCAGGTTTCTGTGAAAAGGTTTGATACTGTCTATTGTAAGAGTCCTTATGCATAGACTTGACTTGGTTGGTACCCTCATGGTACATGCAAAGTTTCTCCCAAATAGCATAAGAAGTATCAAGATAAGAGACACGATCAAATTCACTCCTACTAAGTACAGAGACCACGCTGTTAACAACCTTGGAGTTGTTATCATACCTGTTTACCTCACCAATGGGTGCAGCATCGAGATTGGCAGGTATGTTGTATTCTTGCTCAACGATGTCCCAGATAGCACGTCCTTGACTCAAGAGATAAGCCTTAGTCCTTGATTTCCAATAGGGAAAGTCTTCCCCATTGAACATCACAAGCTTGACTGCACGATTCTCCATGTCACCTTCGGACCAGAAAGCCAGCAAAGGTCAACTAGTGATCAAACCGGCTCTGATTCCAATTGAAGGACCGAGAAGGTGACCAGAGGGGGGGGGGGTATGGGAGCCACTTAAAAATTCTTTCACAAGAACTTGGCCTATGTCCCAATTACAACCGAAGCCAACCTCTAAACAAATCACCAAGATTACACACGCCAACTTGTGATGTGCTAACCCTAGGAGTAATCAACAACAACAGCAGAACACAACAGAAACAAAGGACAACAACAACGACTCAAAACAGTTAAGAAACGAACTAAAAACATACCACTTTGAACTACCATTGGCAGTGCCAATGCGGGGTTCGGACCCAAACCACCGGCAGTGCCGGTCGTGGCATCGACAGTGCTGGTCGTGGCATCGGTCGTGCCGATCCGGGTTCTAACCCACTAGTAGTGTCAGTCCAGGTGATCGGCAGTGCCGATCGACCCCCGACAGAACCAAAAACTATTGTGATTTCTCTAAGAATCCCACAAGAACTCAATCAAATAATCCCCAAAACATGCAATTTTTGGACCAAGGAACCCTACACAACTCGACGCTACTGCAACAAGATCCACTCAAATAGCTCAAGAAATCATCACAAATTTCAGATCTCATGCCAAGAACACCAAAAAGGGGAAACTTGAGAAATCTATGAAATCAAAGGTGCTAGAGCTCTTGATTCGGTCAAGGAATCATATAGGAATATTCTAACTCATCATAGCACCAAGATCTCTAAAAATATTTCCCTAAAAACTCATCCAAAAAGGAGATCGGAAATTACCACAAAAATAGCTCCGAAAAAAGAGAACAAGAGAAATTAGGGATTTAGGGAGAGAGGAAGAACTTGAGCACAAAATTGAGACTCAAACTATTGATTTATCAAGTCAAGGTACAAAGATACATGGCTCAGAAGCCACCCTCTTCCACCCACTATTTGGAAGAGAAAGAGATGTCTCTCACACACCCTCTTCTCTCTACTAGAACATGAAGACCTCTCTTAGTACTTCGAATGAAAAAACCTAACACAAGGCTAATGGGAAGAGGCACCTCTCCCACCAGCCCTACCTCTCCTTACATAGGCCTAGGGTCCAAGACAACTCTACCTTTGACCTACAATACATTGCCACCTACCACCAGGGGCAAAACCGTCCAACTCTTTTTCCTTCGCCCGAACGCGATCGAGTCCTTCACAACTATGCATCATCTTGATGCAACCTTCGCGATGGTGCCACGTGCACCTCCAATCGCCGCCACCGGTTTTGAGGCCCAAACCAGGAAATCGCCTTGCACGCTAAAAGTTGCCTAGAGGGGGGGGGGGGCTGAATAGGAAAATACTCCTACGAACCACTAATTAAAACAATTAGTTCAGATAGAGGCTGGACTAAGCCGCAAGTGTTGGCGTCCTAGTCTGGGCTGGCGTCTTAGTCCGGTAGGGTTAGCGTCTAAGTCCGGGTCCTACACACGATAGAATATAGAACATGCTCTAGATCGATATCTATGGAACAACAAAAATACCACAAAGTCAAGTAAAGACAAGTACTAGGAAGCTTAAAACAGTGCAAGAAAGCTAGTGAACAAGCTACACAAGTAATTTAAGCGAGACACAATAATATGGCACAAATAGTGAAAATAAACAATAAGAACAAGAATAAGCACACAAGACACAAAGATTTGTTCACCGAGGTTCAGTCCCACAAACGAATCTACATCTCCGTTGAGGAGTCCACAAAGGACCAGGTTGCTCTCAACCCTAGAACCTCTTCCAAGCAACCACAAAGGTCAAACTCGGTTTTCCACTATCAATCCTTTGCAAGGAGGTCAATACAAACTTCCTGGGTCTTCAACCACAAGTTTGGGACCCCCGACGACGCCTAACCGTCTAGGAGATGAATCCCCGAGAGTAACAAACACAAGAAATAGCAATGGTGAAGTGAAACCGAAGTGCTCCAATGCAAAATGAGGTGGCTCACTAAAATCCTCACAAATCTGCTCTCAATCCCTCAAGAATCGGATTAGCAAGCTTGGGGGAGAGTTGGAGAAGCTCAAGAGTGCTCAAATTTACTTTTTCAGCTCAATGGAGTGGCCAACAACACTTTGGGGATGAAGGGGTATATTTATAGGAGAGGAGAGGAATAGAGCCGTTGAGGGGTCAGACCCGGCTTAGTCCAGTATCGGGGCCCGGATGAGTCCGGCCTTGGAGTTTAAAAATAACACGGACGCTCAACCGACCCCTAAAAACAGCAAAGTGTTAGTGACCCGGACTAGTCCGGAAATACCCGGCCTAGTCCGGATCAAACAACTCCACGAAGGATAAACTTTCTGAACTCCCCGGAGGATAAACTTTCTGGAATGGTTACCGTCTTAGACCGACCCCATCCGTCTTAGTCCGGATGGGGCATCAACCCGGCCTAGTCCGAAAAAAGCCAGCCTAGTCTGGATGAGCCCAAGACCAGAGATATCATTCCCGGGTTTGACCCCGAGCGGTCTTAGTCTGGCCGCTGCCGTCCTAGTCCGGTGGACCCTGTTTCCCGTCTTAGTCCGGATTTCAGCATCTTAGTCCGGCCAGGTCGACTCCAGAACCAAGAATGGTTCTGTTTTGCCTTGTCGAGACGTATTCTCGGCATTAGACATAGGGTAGTTTACCCATGAGGATTTATATGTGGAACAGGGGTGTGCGCGAGATCGAGAGATGATGGTAACACAAGACGCTGATTTAGACAGGTTCGGGCCTCCCGGAGGATAATAACCCTACGTCCTGTGTTCTATGGTATTTATATTGATATGTCTAGATGATAGATTTAGACGAGGGGGTAGACCTAGACGAGATGTCTAGTTGTGTCTAATTGTGCGATGCCCCTTGAGGGAGGCCCCTATCCTGCCTTATATATTCGGGGGGACATGGTTACATGGCGAAGTCCTAATCGGTCTACTATACATATCCATGTAGGAGTCTACTTTGCTTTCATTATCTATGAGGTACCCCAATGGTATGTATCATCGACAAGCCCCCGAGAGTCTTGCAAGCTAGATGATAATCTTTAGTACCTTCCTGACTGGTTTGTGCCATGTAGAATGCTTCAACTTTATATCAGCGAGCTTGTGAAGGTCTCAAAGATCAAAATGTCTTCAAGAAATCCACTGGTGCGCCGAATAGGTGCACTTAATTAGGTGTAGACCCCGACTCTTGTATGATTTGAAAATTGCAAATAATGCAGGAGTCCAAATCAAGAATAGTCATGTTGGCTCTCTTTAAGGAAAAATCATTCAAATCATCAAATCCGAGTGATAAATATCTCAGTAGAGTGACATCAATCACTAACGAGTGATAAATGATTCACATGAGTGACTTCAATCACCGCTGAGTGGTAGATGACTCAAACCAATGACTTCAATCATTACTGAGTGCTATATGATATATTCGGGCAACATCAATCATAGCCGAGCGATATTAAGTTCAACGGGTGACATCAATCACAGCCGAGTGAACATGGTCTCATGACATCAATCATAGCCAAATGACATAAACTTTGGCCGAGTGGCCTATGAGTGATTATGAATTAAATGGGTGACTTCCATCACAGCCGAGTAAACGAGGATTTATGACATCAATCATAGCCAAGTACTAAGTTACCCCGACTTCAATCATGATTAAGTAATCTTCCTTAAGAATGTTAATCACTCATATCTTTGAGATTTATTTTCACTATTCTAGACTGACTTCAATTAGCCGAGTGATGCTCGTTTTCGCGTAAATGACTATCAAGTCATAGCGACAAGATCATCAAATCATGCTTTAAATGATTATGGCATCAACCATTTTTGATAAAGCACTTCTCTTCAAAGAAGCACATATTGATCAAGTGACCATCAAGCCACTGTATATGATCATCAAATCATATATTTCTATATTTTATGTCATCAACCATAAATTTGATAAAAAGTGCTTCTCTTCAAAGAAGCCCCCGAGACCATCGTCGTATATAAGTGGCAGTCGCGCTCAACTCAGAATATCATATTCGAGTGGAAGCGGTGCTCAACTCAAGACGATAAGGTCGAGTGAAGAAGGCAGCCGAGGTTGTTGTAACCACTGACCACTGATGTAGTAGAAATCATTCAAAGTCGTGATGACTGAATGACACCGATGGTCTGACATGTGGCCGACTGATGGTAGCGGTCAGATGTGATGTGGCGGACCGATGGTGGCAGTCAGAGTTGGTGTAGCCGACCGATGAAGACAGTCGGAGCTGTAAGCCGACCGATGAAGGCAGTCGGAACTGTATGGTCGACCGATAAAGGTGGTCGGAGCTGGAAGCCGACCAATGGAGGCAAGGAAATCACTCTTTGTCGAGTGGTGTATCCGCCTATCCATCATAAATGTTCCTGACAATAAAGGAAATTAGACTAATTAGTTATAATAAAAATATTTGCTTGGAAACTTATTTTTATGAGCCAAACAAATCAGTCGACTGAAAAGTCAAGTCTTCATCCATTTTTTTCTCCTTTAAGTAGACCGATTAGCGCATAGCAGCGTATTCGCGTGTTAGCAACTAGACCGATCCACCATAGGATACTTAGGACCATATATAAAGAGCTCGGAGCTCAGTCTGCCATAATAACATCGGACATAGTTATTCTCGCGTTGCAATCTGAGTCAACCAGTCGACACATGACCTCTCGCAACTTTGGCTCTGGGTTTAGTGTAGTGGTAGTTAGACGCATAGCTAAGAAATTATATGCCTTAATTGTTTATCGACGTAAGACCAAAAATAAGACCAAATCATAAATAAAATGCAATATATCGATCAAGGCTAAAGCACAAAAGGTGAAACTAGAACAGACGACATGGGTCATATGGTGTCAGGACTGAAGCTCTACTGAAAGGTCACCGACCGTCATGTGTACTGCTAGATTGACAAAAAAGTGGGAGAACATGTATATAGATACATGAATAGCCCCCTGGCTAGATTGTTTAATATGAAGAATTAAAGAACCGAGGCAATATAAAGATGAATAAAGCCACAAATAAGAGCACTGATTAAAAAGCCCAACTTTACTGATAAAAACTTTTATGGCCTTCTGCTTATTAAATAGAAATAAGCGGTCCTGGAAAAAAATATGAAGGACATGAACCCAAAACCTCGAAAATAAATCAAGAAATATAAAGATACTTAGCTTTGATATTTAGCGAGTTGAAGAGGAGCCCCCGAGCGTGCCGATGTGGTTGGCGAGTGGTCGAACATCGAAGTCAAGCTCTCATGTCGTGAGAACATCGAAGCTCAGAGTGGTTGGCTTGTGTCATCAAGTAGTCGAGTATCGAGTCGCCATGTGGCTGACTGACACGCCAAACTGTCAAGTCATCGAAGACATCACCGATTAACTGAGTGGATGAAAACCCAAAGCGCCAAGTCATTGATAGCGTCGCTTAGTGGCCGTCGAGTCATCGTAGTGCAGCGATATCGCCGAGTGACCGAGTCGTGGCGATGTTGCCGAGTGGCATAGTCATTGAGTCGACGTCGAGTGGCCGAGTGGCCAGGTGAATAACGGAGTAGCCCCTGGGCATGTCCATGTGGCCGTCGAGCGGTCGAACCATCGAGTCATGGTGATTCCACCGAGTCGTCGGAGATGTCATGTTGCGGCGATGTTGCCGAGATGCTGATACCATCGAAGCATCAAGTTGCTGGAGGTGTCGTCATAGTGGACGATGTCGTTGTTGAATGACCGAGTCGTGTTGATGTCACCAGGTCGCGACGATGTTGTCGAGTCATCAGCAAGTTGCCATGTGACCGAATCGTCGTCGAGTGGTCGAGGCACCGAGTCGCCGAGTATAGTGCTCGGCAAGACGCAGGCATAGCCAGAGTTGCCAGAACACGTTGTTGATCTTGATGCTGTTGGTGAATACGTGTCGAGCAATGTGTGACGTGCGACACGAGGCCAGCATAGGCTTCTGAGCTGACAGGGCCGAAGACTGCGACGATCTAGTCGTGCGTGGCGCCGTGCGCGCTGGCACCGAGACAAGCGACGATGTAATCGTGCCTAGATCATGCAAATTGGCCGAGTGCCGAAGAGCTCGCTGCAACGCGGCACGCCAGGTCCTCGAGTTACACTCCCGTGAAGCTTGCACTCATGCATGCAAATAGATCAAGTGATGAGCATTGAGTACCAATCATATTGATTAGGATATAAATAATAAAATAATGCGGAACGCATAAACAAAATCATTGCAACCGTGGGGGTGCCTAACAAGTGTGATCAAGTGATATACATAAGAGGATAAATGACAAGTGCAATCATATAGCCAAAAATCATCATTGATCAACACATCATTCGTAGAACATAGTCATTATATAAAGATCACAAATATGTCTTCCAAGGTCTAATATAAGCAAATGATGACTTAGAGGCACACCACAAATAGTCTTAACATTACAAATTTTCAAAAATAAAATAAAGTCCATGATCAACTAGAGATAACTTTCTTCTCCCCCTTTGGCATCAAGACACCAAAAAGGAAAAAAAAAAGGAGGAAGAATTCGGTCACTCGCTCCCATCATACTCACTACCACTAGGCTCACCCTCATCATCCCCATGTCCATTTCCATCCCCATCACTCTCATCAACAGCACCAGTAGCCTCCTCAATGTCCCTCTCTGTGATGCCAAAGTACTCACGGTCTTCCCTAGTGAAAGAAAGAGCGGGATGCGGATAGTGGTGTGGAGGAGAGTCATTGTCATCGGAATTGGGTGAAGAGCGAGCTAGAGTGAAATCATGCTAGGCTGAAAGTTGCTTGAGAGTCTTTGTGTTTTTCTTCCTTTCTCTCCTTTCATGGTCTAGCTTCATGTTTGCATCACGCCCAAGACAAAACAAGCTGGAGAGAAACTTGAAAAGAGTTTTGCTTCCACGAGCAGCTGAACTAGAACTCTCACCTCGAGTAGATTGGGAAGAGACCAAGGAGACGGGCTTCTGAGGCCTCAAGGGCTTGTGAGGCACATCCTTGACAAAGGTGAGCTTGCTAACTTCCTCGATCATCTTCATAATGTAGGGTCCATAGTAGCAAGACCGAGCCGGAGTGATGGATATAGCATAGATCTCTTCCTAGTGAAGCCAAATGCATTGAACTTTGCTTTCCCACGAAGCCTAGAAAGCAAGTTCCTCAAGTTGGTGGGAACAAATGATGCATCTCCATCTCTAGGGCCAAGGGTCTTCCTCACACATCGGTTGAGAACTGTGAAGAAGGGAAGGAAGCCATGAACATTAGGAGGAGCCGCTGCAACTCCTCGCTCATACATAGAAAACATATCATCCGTGCTCATTACTGTCTCCTCATGAATGCACTTGGATGACTTGAGACTTTGTTGGAGACCAAATGGTAGCAAACCTCTTGTAGGTGACCGTGTATCTCTCACCATTGGTCATCCATGTCATCTTCGGTTTGCTACCTTGAGTGGTGAAATAGACAGTGGAGAAGAACTGAGTGATTACTTCCTTGTTCCATGGGTATGAGAGAGCCATCAAGTCATACGCACCATGGTGCTTGCAATCTTCTGCCACTTCTATAAACTCTAGGATGCCTCGGTTCTCCATATACTCCCAATCAACCCATTGAGCTTCAATCACCGGACTCACTTTGTGGAGATAGGCGGAGGAGTAGAACTCCGCATGAAAGTGACTCCAAAAGCGAGGGTCAGGGGATTCCCGAGGCAAAGCATACAGGTCATCATCCCTCATCCTTGATGCTGCACCCAAATCCTTAGTGTAATCCTTGACTCGCCTTGGATTGTTGGGGTCCTCAACTGGTGGTGCCATGATGAGAGGACCTATCTCCCCCTGACGGGGTTGCTGCGGCTGCTGCTGCTATGGGACATCTGCAACTAACTCCTCTTCAACCACATCGTCATCTCTGAGCTGCGACAGAATGTCTCCTGTTGGTGCACTACTGCTGCTATCTGCACGGGCGGACTTTTGCTTAGGGCGGCGTTGATAGCCCGACACGTCTGCACGCTTCTTGCCCTTGCCCTTGTCTCCATCACCGGCCATGGTTCTTGAGGGATAACAATTCAAGAGATGAGAACCAATGAGAAGGCGAGATCGAAAGATACTCAACAAAACAAATGATGAAGTGCATGCTGTCACGAGTCGAACTAAGACGCCACAGGGACGGCCTAGTTCGAGTACTGACAGGATAAACCACAAAACTTGTTGTCCTAAGTATCCAGAAAGGGGCAGAGAGATGGTGCACTGAGTTAAAAGCAAGAAACAGGGTTGTTGACTGGCAGTACCTGAACTTAGACGGTACAGAGTCGTCCTAGTCCTGGTCCTGTCAGTGCTGAACCCTAACTAGTGCTAACATTTCGACCAACCGACATCCCCTAATCATATGAGGTACTAGGTACACAAATGATGTCATTGGGCATATCTACACCATCTACATTGCAAAGAAATCCTAAGGCATCTAAGGATTAAAGGAAGAATAAGGAGGAGGCCCTAGGTACCTTGAGGGAAGGGGAGGAGAGCCTCAAATAAATAGGGATGTGGACTTGGCCACGCCCCTAGGAGATTTTCCCCCAAAAACTTGGTCCACTTGGTGGAGGGAGGAGGAGATCACCGGAGGGGAGCTCCCGGTCGCCTTGGACGCCGTTGAAGAGAGAGACAATGAGTTGGAGGAAATGGATAAGGTTTGACCGAAGGGGTAAGTCCCCAACGGTTAAAAGTGAAACCCGATGACGGACTAAGACGCAGGGTTGGCGTCCTAGTCTGGCTTTTGAGTGAAGCCCGCAGAGAAAATTATAGGGCCAGACTAAGACGCCGACAGGGCTGTGTAAGTCCTGATGAGGACATCAACGATATACGAATAATGACGACGGAAGATGGCGCGCCAAACCAAGCTGTCACGCCTCCACCTCTCATCGTCGCGCCTCCTCGAGTTACGGATCCATCTTCTAACAAGACGACGACGTACAAGGGCCCAATCACTAGAGCTCGAGCCTAGGAATTGAAGACGGTTTTGATGCTAAGGAATGACGGCCCAGGATGATGTCGCCCGAAGGCCCATGTGGCCCAAGTCGCACGACTCCCTCTCCACCGTGCGCCTCTCCACTTTAGCGGGCCCTAGATGCCTCGTCCTCCCCCTATATAGTCAAGGGCTGCGCCCCTTATAATCTTTGAGTTTTGTTTTAAGTTTAGCCTAGCTATACATCTGTCTCTCGATGTGAATTCAGAACTCCACCTTCGTGCAATACATCAGATTGCTCGCCTCTAATTCTTGCTCGTTCTTCGATTGCGCGTAAGAATTGATCCTCGTGATCAGGTTGATCTTGTTTACCGCAAGGTTAATATCCTCCGGAAGTTGGTTCAGCGATTGCATTGGCGCTTCGGCTTGCTCGTCGTAGTCGGATCGTGAGGGTCAACATCCACCAAATCGAAGTTATCTCCACTCGTCGAAAGATCGGGCACTCTACACCTATCAAGTGGTATCAGATTCCAGTGTTTCTCGGTGAGTTTTATCCAAGTCCACATAAAAAGAAGACTACAAAAAAAAAAAGTTTACCCCAGTACGGTTTTGAGCCTTACACTTTCGTTCAATAATTTGCGTTGTTGAGTTTTTGTGCTTTCGCTTTTGATCGTTGCTGGTACACTGTGTTTCATCGTTTTCTTCCTATCATCGTCGTATCCTTCTGCCGTGCCGCGTGTTTTCACCACCACAGCTTGCTTTCCGCCGCATCTGTTTACCCCGTCTCGCTTGCCAAATTTTCCCACTGCACCGTGAGTCCGGGTCAATCACTGCCTCGACGATCGAGTCCTACTCGGTTACGTCGTGACCCGCTCGCCTCGCCCTGTGTTTAGTTCTGTTCGGTTTCGTGTGTACCGCTCGCCTCGCTGATCGAGTCCTACTCGGTTACGTCGTGACCTGCTCGCCTCGCCCTGTGTTTAGTTCTGTTCGGTTTCGTGTGTCCCGCTCGCCTCGCTGATCGAGTCCTACTCGGTTACGTCATGACCCGCTCGCCTTGCCCTGTGTTTGTTTCTGCTCGGTTTCGTTTGTTCCTACTCTAGAGAGAGAGAGAGAGAGAGAGAGAGAGAAGAAAGTGCTTGTGCTTAATTGCTTATCTGAGGTCTCATTGTTTATATTTTCAGCAAAAAGTATTAAAAAAGAAAGAAAAAAAAGAGAAAAAAAAAGAAAGGAAAAAAAAAGAGAACAAAAAAGAGCGGCCGAGCAACACAGGCGACGCGTTCTTGCTGCACTTTGTTTTGATCCTTTTTCCTTCCTCTTGCACTTGTACCGGCAGCAATCTTTTCACGTTTAGCACCATTATTCAGCTTTGCAGTTATTGTTTGAATTGTGCTAACCCTTGGATTGAGTGCAGCCTCCTAGCCCCACAAATTTTCTACTACGAGCAGGTTTTTGTTTCACCACGCAATCGCTCCACCAATCTTCCACCGGTTTTACCTGTGGTTGCAGTTCACGCTTGCGTGCTTGGTAAGGACGGGTAAGAATTTCATAATAGCTTTTTGATTGAGCTTTTCATCCACCACTCACCTCTCGTTGTAGGATCCCGCTTTTTGTATTGCTTGTGTTTCTATGGCAGAAAACAGCTCGAAGTCGGAGGAGCTCACCCTCCAGGATGTCCAGGCACAGGTAGATGGTCTACAAAACGACATGAAGACGATGCACGAGAGGCTTGACTCTACGGTCACTTCGTCGAATGAGCGTTTTGATCAACTGGACCTTGCTGATACGGCTGCCCGCACCACGCTCGCGACGATCATGACTAGTCTTGAGGCCATGTCGACGCAGCTTGGGACCATGACGACGCAGCTCACGGAGTTGCAACATGCACGTGACTACGGCGCCGACACCGAGCAGGACGACGACAATCGCCGTGGTCGTGCTCGTAGGGTACGTGTTCCTATTAATGATTCTTTTGCCAAAATAAAATTTCGTATTCCCACTTTTAATGGCAAATATGATCCGGGTGCTTATCTTGATTGGGAATTAGAGGTTGAACAAAAATTTGCATGCCATGATATTCCTACTAATTTACAAGTTAAGGCTGCTATTAGTGAATTTACTGAATTTGCTTTACTTTGGTGGCGTGAGTATAGACAAAGATATCCTGATAATATTCCAGCCACTTGGACGGCATTAAAAGCTGCTATGCGTCATCGTTTTGTGCCATCATATTATGCTAGAGATTTGCTTAATCAAATGCAGCATTTTCAACAAGGCTCACTTTCCGTAGAGGATTATTATCAAGCTTTGCAAAAGGGTATGATTCGCTGTGGTTTAGTTGAACTGGATGATGATGCTATGGCTCACTTTAGGGGTGGGTTAAATCGTGAAATTCAGAATATTCTTGATTATAAGCATTATGATGATACGACAACCTTATTTGAATATGCTTGTAAAGCTGAACGTGAAGTGCAGGATCGACAATCTTCGTCAAGACCTAACATTTTTGTAGGGTCCAAGACGCCTTCAGCTCCACGGTCGACACCTCCTTCCACGTCGCGCGACCACTCCTCGACCACGTCCAAGTCGAGTGCTCCATCCACGGCCAAATCTGCCACGTTCGTGCCGTCCTCCTCGTCGTCTGGACGAGCTCGTGATATTCAGTGTCATCGTTGCCGAGGATTTGGTCATGTGATACGTGATTGTCCAAATAAACGAACTATGTTGATTCGTGACGACGGTGGGTATTCTTCTGCTAGTGATTCTGAGGATATTCAGCAGACTATGCTTGTCACTAATCATGCAGATAATACGGAGCTTCATGTCGACTCTAGTGCCGCCGACAGGTATGCCACTCTTGTTGTGCAGCGTGTTCTTAGTACACAGGTCGTTCAGGATGAAAAGCATCAGCGCCACAACATTTTTCATATCAAAGGTGTTGTGCAAGAACGAGTGGTCCATATAATCATCGATGGTGGCAGTTGCAACAATTTGGCTAGTACGACCTTGGTGGAGCAGTTGTCATTGCCAACAAGGAAGCATCCACATCCTTATCACGTTCAATGGCTTAATGATGGCGGCAAAGTAAAGGTAACGCGCTCGGTACGTATTCCTTTCTCTCTTGGCACCTATTCTGATTTTGTAGATTGTGATGTTGTTCCAATGGAAGCATGCTCTTTGTTGCTTGGCCGTCCTTGGCAATATGATGTTGATAGTGTTCATCATGGTCGCTCCAATTATTATTCCTTCATGTTCAAGGGTCAGAAAATTGTTATTCATCCTATGACACCTGAACAAGTTCTTAAAGATGATATTGCTCGAGCGACAAAAGCTGCAAAATTGGTTACATCGCCTCCTGTTGCACCTGTTCAACATGAGATCAAATTGAATAACCCTATCTTGCTTGCTACACGTGCTGATTTTGATGAATTACATGATGCTAATCTGCTTTGCTATGCGCTAGTTTGCTCTCGTATGCTTGTTTCACTAGATGAGGCGCCTATGTTGCATATTCCTTCTGCTGTTGCTAACCTTTTGCAGGTCTATAAAGATGTTTTTCCCACTGAATTGCCGCCGGGTCTTCCTCCTATTCGTGGCATAGAACATCAGATTGATTTAATTCCAGGCGCCCAGCTTCCTAATCGCGCCCCATACCACACAAATCCTGAGGAGACGAAAGAAATTCAGCGTCAAGTGCCGGCATTGCTTGATAAAGGTTACATTCGTGAGTCTCTCAGCCCTTGTTCGGTTCCTGTTTTGCTTGTTCCTAAGAAAGATGGTTCTTGGCGTATGTGTGTAGATTGTCGTGCAATTAACAATATTACAATTCGTTATCGATATCCTATACCACGCCTTGATGATATGCTTGATGAACTTAGTGGTGCCACAATTTTCTCTAAGGTTGATTTGCGTTATGGTTACCATCAAATAAAAATGAAATTAGGAGATGAATGGAAAACGGCTTTTAAAACTAAATTTGGCTTGTATGAATGGTTGGTTATGCCGTTTGGATTGTCTAATGCTCCTAGCACTTTTATGCGCTTAATGAATGAAGTTCTTCAGCCTTTCATTGGAATATTTGTTGTTGTCTATTTTGATAATATCCTTATATACAGCAAATCCATAAATGAGCATTTAGATCATTTGCGTGCTGTTTTTGATGCTTTGCGTGCTGCTCACTTGTTTGGGAACATGGAAAAATGCACTTTTTGCACGCAACGTGTTTCGTTTCTTGGATATGTTGTTACTCCACAGGGCATTGAGGTCGATAGCAGCAAGGTGGACGCCATTCAGAGTTGGCCCCAACCGACGACGGTCACACAGGTTCGTAGTTTTCTTGGTCTTGCAGGCTTCTATCGTCGTTTTGTGCGGGATTTCAGTTCTATTGCTGCACCATTACATGAGCTGACCAAGAAGGGTGCGCCATTTGAGTGGGACGCACCACAAGACGACGCATTCAACACTTTAAAGGAACGGTTAAGTCATGCTCCTCTCTTACAATTGCCTAATTTTGATAAAGTGTTTGAATTGGAATGTGATGCTAGTGGAATTGGTTTGGGTGCTATTTTGTTGCAAGATCATAAACCCATTGCTTATTTTAGTGAGAAGTTAAGTGGTGCTGCTCTTAAATATTCCACTTATGATAAAGAACTTTATGCTTTAGTAAGAACTTTGCAAACATGGCAGCATTATTTATGACCTCGCGAATTTATTATTCATTCTGATCATGAGGCTTTGAAACATATTAGAACCCAAACTAATCTGAATCGTCGACATGCTAAATGGGTTGAATTTATTGAATCTTTTCCATACATCATTAAACATAAAAACAGGAAGAAAAATGTGATTGCCGATGCTTTGTCTCGTCGTTATATGATGCTGTCCCAATTAGACTTTAAAATCTTTGGTTTGCAAGCTTTGAAAGATCAATATGTAAATGATGCTGATTTTCATGATATTATGATGCATTGTAAGGATGGCAAACCTTGGGGCAAATTTCATATGCAGGATGGGCTCCTGTTTCGTGCTAACAAGCTGTGTATTCCAGCTAGCTCGGTTCGTCTTTTGTTGTTACAGGAGGCGCATGGAGGTGGTCTTATGGGTCACTTCGGAGTTTTCAAGACACATGAGGTGTTGGCCGACCATTTCTTTTGGCCACGGATGCGCCGTAATGTTGAGCGCCTTGTTGCACGTTGTACTACATGTCAAAAAGCTAAATCTCGTTTGGGTAATCATGGTTTGTATATGCCTTTGCCTGTTCCCTCTTCTCCTTGGCATGATATTTCGATGGATTTTGTTTTGGGATTGCCTCGCACTAAGAAGAGGAGGGACAGTATTTTTGTGGTTGTTGATCGTTTCTCTAAAATGGCTCACTTTATACCTTGTCATAAAACTGATGATGCCTCAAATGTTGCTGAATTGTTCTTTAGAGAGATTGTTAGATTGCATGGAATTCCTAAAACAATTGTCTCTGATCGTGATGCTAAGTTTCTTAGTCATTTTTGGCGTTCTCTTTGCAATAAATTAGGAACTAAGCTGCTGTTTAGTACTACTTGTCATCCTCAAACTGATGGGCAAACTGAGGTAGTAAATAGAACTTTGTCTGCTATGCTTAGAGCTGTTTTAGATAAAAATTTGAGACGCTGGGAAGATTGTTTACCTCATGTTGAATTTGCTTATAATCGTGCTACACATTCTGCCACTAAGATGTGTCCTTTTGAGGTTGTTTATGGCTATGTTCCTTTTGAATTTGCTTATAATCGTGCTATGTTGAAGTTTGGTGTTTCAACTAGTTTTAATGTTGCAGATTTGAAACCATACTTGGGTGAGGATGACGAGTTGCCGTCGAGGACGACTTCACTTCAAGAAGGGGAGGATGATGAGGACATCAATGACATACGAATAATGACGACGGAAGATGGCGCGTAAAACCAAGCTATCACGCCGCCACCTCTCATCGTCGCGCCTCCTCGAGTTACGGATCCATCTTCTAACGAGACGACGACGTACAAGGGCCCAATCACTAGAGCTCGAGCCTAGGAATTGAAGACGGTTTTGATGCTAAGGAACGACGGCCCAGGATGATGTCGCCCGAAGGCCCACGTGGCCCAAGTCGCACGACTCCCTCTCCACCGCGCGCCTCACCACTTCAGCCGGCCCTAGATGCCTCGTCCTCCCCCTATATAGTCAAGGGCTGCGCCCCTTGTAATCTTTGAGTTTTGTTTTAAGTTTAGCTTAGCTATACATCCGTCTCTCGACATGAATTCAGAACTCCACCTTCGTGCAATACATCAGATTGCTCGCCTCTAATTCTTGCTCGTTCTTCGATTGCGCGTAAGAATTGATCCTCGTGATCAGGTTGATCTTGTTTACCGCAATGTTAATATCCTCCGGAAGTTGGTTCAGCGATTGCATTGGCGCTTCGGCTTGCTCGTCGTAGTCGGATCATGAGGGTCAACATCCACCAAATCGAAGTTATCTCCACTCGCCGAAAGATCGGGCACTCTACACCTATCAAGTCCGGCAACTGTTGATACAGAGAGCATATATATGGGCAGAGTATACCTTTTAGATAGGGAGATCTTGTTGATCATATTGGACATAGTTTGCCGCAACCCTATACCGAAGTATAGAGTGTGCCGTACAGGATCGCCTCGGGAGATGGTTAGCGAAGTAACCATACATAGCGTTCACACACAGACATCCATCATTTACAAAGATACATCATCAAGTGCTTAATATTACAAGTTCAAGAGTCATAGCGGAAGCAATTTTAGCTATGTTACCATACATATGTTCTTGGTTCATATTACATAAATACGCTGAGGCGGAAAGTACGTCAAGCACGACGTGGAACCTAAGTAAACCAGGCCAGCCCTAGGGCAATGGCTCACTCATCTTGATTAGGGGAGCTGGGGACCCATTCAATGGTCCAGTTCTGGGGTCCTCACCTTCCCACACAACTTTGTTATGGCAATCACAATAAGTTGCTTGAGGCAAACCTGAAAAACCACATAATCGCAACGCCTGAGTATCTAGCATACTCCGCAAGACTTACCCGTCCAAAAGGTTTACTAAAACCGACTCCTAACATGCAGGGGGCTGACCGGGTTCATTTTATATTTGCATAAAAGCGCCTATTAATTCTATGCGGTGAAGCTTATTTCTTAACCAAGATTTCAATTGCTTGTTGCAGAAAAGGAACTGTAGTTGAACCTAGCTAGCTGCTAAGACTTGTACAAGATAGCAATATGTATCCATAGAGTAAATAGATTTCAGCATCATAACCAAACTTCTCTACTTAAAGTATCATCACCACTGCTCGAAACAAGAGGTGCTCATAACCGCGAGGGATGGCAATTCCAATCGATTTACATCCTGCAGGAGAATAACCCAAATGCACCACATACGCATCATTTAAGAACACGTATGGCCACCGTTCACGAGGTTGCGATAAAGTCGGTCCGGGGCCATCGATCCCGAGTACACGTCCTCCTCGCGATACAGTACTTCGTATCCGAGGCTTAACCCGTGCACTCTCCAGCGGTCCTCGACCCGTGCATCCACCGTGCCATTCACATCACCTCTAGATCGATTAGTAATACCGTCCAACAATACGGCGTCCAAGTTACTAGGTTTACCAATTCCCATATAGAGGTATGCACTTGATACTGTTCAATACTTGTCCACGGAGTTGCAACGATAGGTTCTCAAATTTTAACCAATTTCATTCTTCACGCGAATCATGATTGAATCAAGTGATCCCATAGCCTATCGTTGACTCCACTACTTTAAGCCTAGCAGTCACTAACGGAAAAGCTTACTAACGTAACTAAGTATAGGTCATAGTTTGTTTATGCAAGTGGGTTTCCATCCAAGCCCTATACCTAATGCACAATACAATATCCCTCTATGGTGACAAAATAAAAAGGACTCATAAATCAGTAGGTGTGCATCGGGGCTTGCCTTGGGAGTGATCGTAATTAGAGTTCTCGACGAGGTTTAGCTCAACCTCGGGCTCCTCAGGGTTGCTTGCCACGTCCTTGCTCCCAGTCTCGCTTCCTAGTCAATGCAGTGCAATGCACGGTAAGGAATTGGACGATGATTTATGGCACTTCCTCAATAAATAGAATTTGATGGGATGATGCTCCTGCATGAGATGACATGCTTGCACACACTCATCTGGGCAATTACTGAATTTTAAGGGGACAAACTTCTAATTAGGGAAGTGGGAGGCATGGCAATCAGTAAGCATAACAGCTATATCCCAATACAAGGATACCTCTGGTGCTAAGGAATTAACAGGTATTTCTCATCGGTGTGACAAGGCCTACTTAGCAGACATGCAAAGCCTCTTAACTACATTCTTACCCGGGGTGCATTCACCAATTATAATGCCCATGCAAGAGAACATAGAAACTTTATATTGCAAGGTTAACCCTAGCATGTGTCTCTTTCTTTAACCTCCTAGAAGTCGACATGCTCACTTTTAATTATAACCCTAAACCAATCTAGATATATAAGCTAAGTGTGAATCATGAGCATACAATGGAAAATAATAAACTTTACTGTAAGTCAAGATTCACATGTTGCATGGGCAGTCCAAAAGATGGATTTGTCCTTAATAAAAACTATATGCATATACAAGGCTCTATTTGCATTGGAATTCCTTCAAGCTAATTATTAATGAGCCATTTAACAACAAGAGCATGCTGATGGTGCCCTAAATTTTTCATGGAGATTTTATAGGTATGTAGAAATTCCCAAAGATCAGGAATACTAAATTTCAGGATTTAAAATCCTACCCAAGAATTTATATAAATTCATTTACTAAAAATGGGGATTATGCAATAACACTAAAAATTTGCATAAAAGATGGGAATGTGCTTTTGTACAAAGTTCAGGAATGACATGAAATGCTTACTGACCAAATTCCATGATTTTACCAGCTATAAATTTTTAATTATAAATTTAATACTCTTAGCAAGGTTCTAACTTTGGTGATTAAATTTTATTAATCTACTACATAACTCTGGCTCTCATCTTGTTTTCCTGGTAGAGGAGGATTTTATGAATCCAACAAAATTGGTTTCATGCTCATTGGACTTTAATTTCTCGAGTTATGAATTTTTGAAGATTTTAACAAAGTTGGGGCTAAATTACAGAAATGCCACTCGGCATTTTCAAATGCCCGATGGCGCACGCGCGCGCGCGGTGCCTACGCCGGCGAGCCTAGGCCAGCAACCAATCGGCGGCGTGGCTAGGCCAACACCGATTGCCTACGTGCTCATCATCCCCTGGCGGTGTCGTGGGCGCAGCTGGCGACCGACGGGAAGCGCCGGAGACGGCCGGCGGCGAGCGGCGGAGCAGGGGAAAGGTACGGTGACATCGCGCGGCGAGCACAACGAGCGAGAGGGGTCGGGGAGTGGCGGGAGAGCATCACCTTGGTGCGGAGATCGACGGCGTGGCGAAGCTAGGCGACGGGGAGGGCCGGAGGGGGGGTCTCGTCGGCGGGGTGGGGAGGGACCCGACGGCGGCGGCTCCTTTCTTCGTAAATTCCGGCGAGGTCTCTGCGGCAGAGGGGAAACGGGTCAGGGGCATGCCAGGGAAGATACTCGTGCACCGATTTGAGGAGACAAGAGCGAACGGGCGGCTGTCTAGGTGGAACTCGACGCGATGGCGGTCATGGCGGCGGGAAACAGGGGCGTTGCTCAATTTCCGCCATTGCTTTCACCGGCGATGGAGATGGGGGTGCTTGGGGTCCTGGAGTGGTGAGAGGGGGTGGAGGGAGGTATGGGGGGCTGTACTCACCGGGAGAGCGGGGGGGATGGCTTTTGCCGCTGGGGTGCTTATAACCGAGAGAGAGAGAGATGGGGGGGGGGTGGGGGGGCGGTGAGCTGGCCGTGGGAGAGTGGCTCGCCGGTGGCACAGCGACGGGCAGGTGGAGCAGTGGCCGGGATAGGCAAGAGAGAGGAGGCGAGCGGTGGCCGGCAGGGGGGGTACGGTGGTGTCGATCAAAGAGTGGCCCAAAGACAGAGAAGCTGTTCACCCCGATTGACTAGAACAGTGATCGGCACTTTGCATAAATCTCCAAGCTTTGATACTCCAAACTCTAAGACAATTTTTTTTGTAATTTCAGCAAAACCTACTTACCAACTTCGTTTTTGGGGCCACGTAGAAATTCCTTCTAGAAAATTAATTAAAATTCTTGGAACAGAGGTGCTGTTTCCAGTACTTAGGGAATTTCTAGGGGTATTAAACCTTTACCAAAAATTCTGGTAAATTCCCCAAAATTCTTTCTTGACATGCTCCACTAGAATATGTAAAAATATTGGCACAGTTTCATTAAGGTTTGCAAGTTTTTTGAAAAGCTACTAAATGGACAATTGGTGGAATTAACTAATTAAATTATTTCCCTTTTTCTTTGGCAATTTAGTTATTTGACATTTTTACTTGGTGAGTTGGGATGTCACAGCACTCCCCCCTTAAAAGAAATCTTGCCCCGAGATTTGTAGCTGGATGAACAAAAGAGAGAGGGCGCGGCTGTTTACCGGATTTGCGAGGTCAGGAACTCAGGAAAGTTGGTTTTCAGAAACTCCTCTTGCTCCCAGGTGGCTTCATCTTCGGTATGATTGCTCCATTGCACTTTGTAGAAGGTGATGGTGCGATGGTGCGTTACCCGGTCCTTTTGATCAATGATTCGGACGGGGTATTCGGGGTAGGAGAGATCTTCTTCCAATTGTTCGGTGTCGGCAATGACCACGTCGATCGGAGGCTTTAAACACTTCTTGAGTTGGGATACGCGGAAAACCTTGTGCACCCGCTCAAGAGTTTCCGGTAGTTGCAATCGATAAGCAACGGCGCTATGCTTCTCCATGATCGGAAAGGGTCTGATGTAGCGGGGTGCTAATTTACCCTTGATTCCAAAACGAGATATGCCTTTGTTGGGAGAAACTCGAAGATAGACATGATCTCCCTTCTCGAACTCCAATGGGCGTCTCCTTTTGTTGGCATAGCTTATTTGACGGGATTGTGCTGCCTTCATGTTAGCTTGAATTTGCCACACCTTTTCTTCGGCTTGTATGACAAGGTCTGGACCAAAATTAGTTCTTTCTCCCGATTCGGACCAATTCAGCGGCGTTCGGCATGAGTGGCCGTACAAGGCCTCAAACGGTGACATTCCTGAACTCTCCTGATAGCTATTGTTGTATGAGAATTCGGTGAACGGGAGGCAATCTTCCCAATTCTCCCGATTGTTCAGAACACAGGCTCTCAGTATGTCCTCCAAATATTGATTCAGCCTCTTGGTTTGACCATTGGTCTGCGGGTGATAAGCAGAACTTTGGATAAGGGTGGTGCCAAGACATGAATGCAGCTGCTCCCAAAAACAAGCAATAAACTAGGGACCTCGGTCAGAGATAATAGTCTTGGGCACACCGTACAAACATAGGATTCTTGCGATGTAGAGTTCGGCATATTTCTTGGTAGGGTAGGTTGTATGGACGGGAATAAAGTGAGCAGATTTGGTCAACCTATCCACGATAACCCATATGGAATCATGTTTCTTGGGGGTGAGGGGTAACCCAACAATAAAATCCATAGAAATATCCTCCCATTTCCAAGCGGGGATTTTTAATGGGTGTAAAAGACCGGCTTTCTTCAGATGGTCGGCCTTCACACGCTGGCAAGTATCGCATTCGAAAACATAACGAGCGACTTCTCTTTTCATGCGTGTCCACCAAAACTTTTCCTTTAACCC
Source organism: Eleusine coracana subsp. coracana (assembly GCA_032690845.1). Lineage (NCBI taxonomy): Eukaryota > Viridiplantae > Streptophyta > Magnoliopsida > Poales > Poaceae > Eleusine > Eleusine coracana. The sequence goes on along the minus strand of CM064417.1, from coordinate 25,932,503 downwards.
ACGGTACATCTTGTTGCTGTCGGGGTGTATGGAGTATTTGGACAAGTGAGCCTCATCCATAACTTTTTTTCCTTAACTCCTCCTTCTTTGGAACAACCAGGTGATTGTTGAACCATAGCACTCCATCTTCGTCCTGTCAGAAACATGTAGCTTCAGCTTTGCGTATCTTTTGTCGAATGTGCTCCATTCCCTTGTCTCCCTTCTGGGCCTCGACAATTTCGTCGCAAAGGGTAGGAATGAGAGCTAGATTATACAAAAATCCAAATGGAATGATACAAAGACTTGGTTCGCTTGAATCTGAATTTGGGCAAACTTCCATGGAACAAACAACTGCGTGATTGCATTGGTCCCGATGACTTAGGCCGTCGGCAACCACGTTGGCTTTTCCGGGGTGATAATGAATCTCCAATTCATAATCCTTGATTAATTCTAACCATCTACGTTGCCTCATATTCAGTTCTTGCTGCGTGAATATATACTTAAGACTTTTATGCTCAGTGTAGAGGTTGACAAGGTTACCAAGCAGGTAATGGCGCCAGATTTTTAAGGCCAGGACGATGGATGCCAACTCCAAATCGTGAGTGGGATAATTTTGCTCATGCTTTCGGAGCTGTCGAGAGGCATAGGCAATGACACGGCCTTCTTGCATAAGCACACAACCCAATCCAGTGCCGGAGGCATCACAGTAAACGTCGAACGGTTTGGTAATATCGGGTTGAGCCAAAACCGGGGCGGTTGTCAAATGCTTCTTAAGTGACTGGAAGGCTTCTTCACACGCACTACTCCACTTAAACTTAACATCTTTTTCCTGCAACTTGGTCATAGGCTTGGCAATGCTCGAGAAGTTGGGAATAAATTTCCGGTAATATCCAGCAAGACCAAGGAAGCTACGAACTTGCTTGACCGATTTCGGAGCTTTCCAATTCAGCACATCTTCTACCTTGGTAGGATCAACGGCTACCCCTTCCGTAGAGATGATATGACCCAAGAATGGAACTTGCTTTAGCCAAAATTCACACTTGCTAAATTTGGCGTAAAGTTGGTGATCTCGGAGTCGCTGCAGAACAATGCAGAGATGTTCGGCGTGTTCTTCCTCGGACTTGGAGTAGATAAGGATGTCGTCGATGAACATGACCACGAACTTATCCAACTCTGGCATGAACACGGAATTCATCAAATACATGAAGTGGGCTGGAGCATTAGTGAGACCAAAAGACATGACAAGATATTCGAAAAGGCCATATCGCGTGGAGAAGGCAGTTTTTGGAATGTCTTCGGCTCGGATCTTTATTTGGTGGTAACCGGATCGGAGGTCAATCTTGGAGAAAACTTTAGCACCAATAAGTTGATCAAAGAGAATATCGATTCGAGGTAGAGGGTACTTGTTCTTAATGGTTACGGCATTCAAAGGCCTGTAGTCAACACATAGACGTAGGGTCTTGTCTTTCTTCTTCATAAAGAGGGCGGGACATCCCTAGGGAGATGAACTCGGTCGGATGTAGCCCTTGTACATAAGCTCTTGTGATTGCTCTTTTAATTCTGCTAACTCATTAGGAGCCATTTTGTACGGCCTACGAGAGATAGGCGCCGTACCAGGTAAGAGTTCAATCTTAAACTCAACGTCTCTGTCCAGAGGCATTCCCGGTAACTCATCTGGGAACACGTCGGAGAAGTCACGTACCACTGGGATATCCTCCAGCTTTTTCCCTTCAACAAGACACACTTGAGGAGTGGACAATCTGGGACACGGCAATCGGAGAATAGACGGACCATAGAGAGGTGAGTTCAAGTGGACTTCACGGGATTCAACGTGTAAGACGGCTCTATGTTTAGTCATCCACCTCATACCAAGAATTATGTCAATGCCCTGACCATCTAAGATGATTAACGAAGTGGGGTACACGTTGCCTGCTAACTTAAGTGGCACTTTTCTCAACTCGAGGTGAGTCCTTATTTTCCCACCGGGGGATGCGATGATGTACGGGGTTCCCGTAGTGGTGGGGGTGATTTTCAGATGATTCACACATGCTTGACTGATAAAATCATGCGTTGCTCCTGAATCAAAAAGAACCATAGCAGCGTGTTGGTTGATCGAGAACGTACCCGCGAGAACGGGCTCTCCAACTTGAATCTCTTCGACCGTGGTATAATTGACTCGGCCATTCTTGTGGGTAGGGGTAGAAGACTGGGGACGACTCCCATTGTTGCCGTGGTCGTTACCGCTGCTGTGGTGGTGGTTGTTGTTCCCGGAGGGGTTGGAGTTGTTGTTGTTTCCCTGGTTGCGCTTCGGGAAACGACACTCCTTGGCAAAGTGACCGGTTCGACCACAGTTGTAGCACGGCTGCGAGGAGTTGTGCTTCACAACTTGATTAGTCTGCTGCGGAGGGCGGGGACCCGAGGAGGGCTGCTGGTTGCCTCCATGGGAATGGAAGTGCTGCTGCGAGTAGGTCGGACGAGATCCTCCTCCTGAGGGTACCGCAGCTCGGAACTTCTGTCCGGTCGGGGAGGTGATTGCCAGCCTGTACTTGGGCGGTGCGGAGCCAGACGAGCTTCTCATAGCACGCTTCCTCTTCTTGTCCTCCTGGTTAGCACGGATGGCATCTTCTTGCACAATGGCGGCACTCATTAGGTCATTGAACGTTCCTGCGGTAACTTGCGCCAAACGGTCCTGCAGCTTTGGGGTAAGGCCCGAACGGAAACAATCCTTCTTCTTCTCGTCCGTATCGGCGTGATACGAAGCATACTGAGTCAAATAGTTGAACTTTCGTGCGACTCTTGCACGGTTCCCGTGCCTTGCTTTAGGCTGAGAAATTCTTGCAGCTTGCGCTTCATAAGGCCGGCAGGAATTTGGTTTGCACGAAAGGCGGTGCAGAATTCCGGCCAAGTGACTTGGTGGCCAGGGGCAAGAGCAGTGGTGTATCTCGCCCACCAAGCACTTGCGGAACCTCGGAGTTGCTGCGGGGCGAAGAGGGGCTTCTGGTGGTCGGTGCAGTGGAGCAGAGCAAACTTCGATTCCAGAGTGCGAATGAAATTATCCGCCTCCAGCGGATCACCGGCTTCGCCGAATGTGGGCGGATGAGTTGCCCAAAAGTCACTGTAGGACGATTCACGGGGCTGCTGCGGTGGTGGTCCGGGAGCTCCTTGGCGATTCATGTTCTCCATGAATATGCGGAACATCTCGTTCTGATTGTGGATGAGCTGCTCCATAGGCGTCATGGGTGGAGCATTGGGTGGTGGCTGGTTTCTACCCGTGTTGGAGGCACTAGGAGCATCACCGAGATTCTCTCCACCACGACGAGTTTGCACCATCTGCCATAGGAGTAAAGCATGTTAGCCCGATCATCACCTGAGACATCATGATGATATGTCTATAATACAGTGACAAAAATAAAATTTTTAGATTGCTCATAACGGAAATATCGACAGGGCACGGTGCAGATTACAGGTGATAACTCGGATTCCATTGGTTCCAACGCCGTAGGCACATACTTATGATCAAACCATGGGTACATGGGTACATGGCAATCCTTAGGTTACATCACTACATCATGATAACAAGTGGTCTCGAAGAGCTTAGGTTACAACTCCACTTAGCGCTACCAGCACTATCCACATACGAGCACAAAGTTTCACGAGTTTCCACCCTACACATCATACTACGCCGCAGTCACTCGGTGTGGCTACTACCATCGGACTCCCACTCCATGTCACCCGGTCCAGGGGGTGCCTCGTAGTCAACACCGGAGTCACCCTCCTCACTCAAGTCAGCGTCGTCTGGGGGAATCACTGCGAGTGGCACGGGTGGCTGGGCATTAAGAACCGCGTTCAACTGGGCATTGGCAACTTGGAGATGCCTAATGAGTTGTTCCTGCTATGCGATGATGACGTGAGCGTCGTTGAGGTTCCCTTCCATGACATCTCTTGCATCTTGGGCTTCTTCGCTTTGAGCTTGGAGCTTGCTTCGCTCCTCCAAGAGGGCGTCAATCTGGCCATGGAGAGAGTAGACCTCCTCTTGGGCAGCAGTGAGTTGGGCATTACGCTGGTTCAGTTGCTCCTGCAACTGATCGCTAGCATCGCCCTCGATGATGAGTTGAGCGTCATGGAGCTGCTCAAAAAGATCAGCCCGCTCCAACTTGCTAGTGAGCAGTTTGTCCTCGAGGACCGTGATCTCAGTGTCGCGAGCGGCAAGCTGGGCGTCTCGGGCGGCAAGTGCGGACTGCAGCGCCTCATGCTCTCGTTCCAACTCGAGAACGCGTGCGGAGAGGTGCTCGAGGTTCTCCGGAAGCTTGTCATCAACCATCTGTCGGAATAAGTTTTGCACGGATGAGTCAAAACTTGCTATCCCGCTAAGTACACATGCTCAAAATAGCCTAAGGATTGATGGGTAAGGGAAAAAGACGCAAAGTGCCCAATCCGTTGGACGGAAAACTATGCAGTTCTACGATTGACAGGGTAACTTGCAGGGATGAGCAAAAACACGTCGCTTCTGGACAATTTAACCTCTCGACCCTTTTATGATAACTGTAGAGGAGTTCATTATCTTTCCAACACATTCTCCCACATCTCTAACCGATAACATCTCTGAGAGTTATGATCATCCAAAAACAGAGGACAGAAATGAGATTACTGCTGAACTTCCCGAAAAGCTTGCTGTTTTTGCAAAATCCGACCCATTTACAGATTTTTCTGAGACAAACCCACTATACCGAAGTTGTAGGGGAAAACATTAGCTTTCCAACGAGTACTTATTCGCCTTTGTCGGATTAAAATCGAGGAAGTTATGGTCATTTTAGTGGAACTGACTTTTCTGGCAGAGTTTGATTTCTTCCCAATTAAGTTCGAACTTTCGTTTTAAGTGCCATAGGGATTCGAATTCACCCGGAGTTTGATTATTTCACTTGTTTGTGATATTTGTGACTTTTTACATGATTTGGTAAAGATAAATGCATGTGGTATGCATGAATGCCTAATGCTCAATATGCCGATTTCCTACGTCCTCACAATGGAAAACTTTGACCGAATATATAGATCGATCCATTCGATGGCACGCACACCTCTCGCACGTTTCTAAACGACTACACGTGGTTAGTGTACCTGCAACGGATCCATTCTAGAAACAATACATCAAATCTAAAAGAAACAAGCCAAAATAACAATGACAGTTTATGTCCAGGTATTTGCCCACCCGGAAGGCAGCCGATATTTAAGCGCAATCGTTCCGCGAATCAAACAAAGTCCAGGTCTTTGCTCATCCGGAAGGCGTTCGGTGTTTATTGCGCAACCGATCCGCGCACAGGCACATACCTTCGGGGAAGAATCCGTAGATGCAAGTAATTTAAACAAACATAACCCAGGGTTAGCTTTGCCATCTACTAATAAAGTCCTTATATGGGCACTACTAGTTCGTACCTCACCGTACGACATAAAATGGGTTGTTTAATCGGTGTGATGCTTATCCCGAATCGGCTCTGATACCAGCTGTCGCAACCCTATACCGAAGTATAGAGTGTGCCGTACAGGATTGCCTCGGGAGATGGTTAGCGAAGTAACCATACATAGCATTCACACACGGACATCCATCATTTACAAAGATACATCATCAAGTGCTTAATATTACAAGTTCAAGAGTCATAGCGGAAGCAATTTTAGCTATATTACCATACATATGTTCTTGCTTCATATTACATAAATACGCTGAGGCGAAAAATATGTCAAGCACTACGTGGAACCTAAGTAAACCATGCCGGCCCTAGGGCAATGGCGCACTCATCTTGATTAGGGGAGCTGGGGACCCATTCAATGGTCCAGTTCTGGGGTTCCTCACCTTCCCACACAACTTTGTTATGGCAATCACAATAAGTTGCTTGAGGCAAACCTGAAAAACCACATAATCGCAACACCTGAATATCTAGCATACTCCGCAAGACTTACCCGTCCAAAAGGTTTACTAAAACCGACTCCTAACATGCAGGGGGCTGACCGGGTTCATTTGATATTTGCATAAAAGAGCCTATTAATTCTATGCGGTGATGCTTATTTCTTAACCAAGATTTCAATTGCTTGTTGCAGAAAAGGAACTGTAGTTGAACCTAGCTAGCTGCTAAGACTTGTACAAGATAGCAATATGTATCCAAAGAGTAAATAGATTTCAGCATCATAACCAAACTTCTCTACTTAAAGTATCATCGCCACTGCTCGAAACAAGAGGTGCTCATAACCGCGAGGGATAGCAATTCGAATCGATTTACATCCTGCAGGAGAATAACCCAAATGCACGACATACGCATCATTTAAGAACACGTATGGCCACCGTTCACGTGGTTGCGATAAAGTCGGTCCGGGGCCATCGATCCCGAGTACACGTCCTCCTCGCGATACAGTACTTCGTATCCGAGGCTTAACCCGTGCACACTCCAACGGTCCTCGACCCGTGCATCCACCGTGCCATTCACATCACCTCTAGATCGATTAGTAATACCGTCCAACAATACGGCGCCCAAGTTACTAGGTTTACCAATTCCCATATAGAGGTATGCACTTGATACTGTTCAATACTTGTCCGCGGAGTTGCAACGATAGGTTCTCAAATTTTAACCAATTTCATTCTTCACGCGAATCGTGATTGAATCAAGTGATCCCATAGCCTATCGTTGACTGCACTACTTTAAGCCTAGCAGTCACTAATGGAAAAGCTTACTAACGTAACTAAGTATAGGTCATAGTTTGTTTATGCAAGTGGGTTTCCATCCAAGCCCTATACCTAATGCACAATAAAATATCCCTCTATGGTGACAAAATAAAAAGGACTCGTAAATCAGTAGGTGTGCACCGGGGCTTGCCTTGGGAGTGATCATAATTAGAGTTCTCGACGGGGTTTAGCTCAACCTCGGGCTCCTCAGGGTTGCTTGCCACGTCCTTGCTCCCAGTCTCGCTTCCTAGTCAATGCAGTGCAATGCACGGTAAGGAATTGGACGATGATTTATGGCACTTCCTCAATAAATAGAATTTGATGGGATGATGCTCCTGCATGAGATGACATGCTTGCACACACTCTGGGCAATTACTGAATTTTAAGGGGACAAACTTCTAATTAGGGAAGTGGGAGGCATGGTAATCAGTAAGCATAACAGCTATATCCCAATACAAGGATACCTCTGGTGCTAAGGAATTAACAGGTATTTCTCATCGGTGTGACAAGGCCTACTTAGCAGACATGCAAAGCCTCTTAACTACATTCTTACCCGGGGTGCATTCACCAATTATAATGCCCATGCAAGAGAACATAGAAACTTTATATTGCAAGGTTAACCCTAGCATGTGTCTCTTTCTTTAACCTCCTAGAAGTCGACATGCTCACGTTTAATTATAACCCTAAACCAATCTAGATATATAAGCTAATTGTGAATCATGAGCATACAATGGAAAATAATAAACTTTACTGTAAGTCAAGATACACATGTTGCATGGGCAGTCCCAAAGATGGATTTATCCTTAATAAAAACTATATGCATATACAAGGCACTATTTACATTGGAATTCCTTCAAGCTAATTATTAATGAGCCATTTAACAACAAGAGCATGCTGATGGTGCCCTAAATTTTTCATGGAGATTTTATAGGTATGTAGAAATGCCCAAAGAGCAGGAATACTAAATTCTAGGATTTAAAATCCTACCCAAGAATTTATATAAATTCATTTATTGAAAATGGGGATTATGCAATAACACTAAAAATTTGCATAAAAGATGGGAATGTGCTTTTGTACAAAGTTCAAGAATGACATGAAATGCTTACTGACCAAATTCCATGATTTTACCAGCTATAAATTTTTAATTATAAATTTAATACTCTTAGCAAGGTTCTAACTTTGGTAATTAAATTTTATTAATCTACTGCATAACTCTAGCTCTCATCTTGTTTTCCTAGTAGAGGAGGATTTTATGAATCCAACAAAATTGGTTTCATGCTCATTGGATTTTTATTTCTCGAGTTATGAATTTTTGAAGATTTTAACAAAGTTGGGGCTAAATTACAGAAATGCCACTCGGCATTTTCAAATGCCAGAAAGCGCGCGCGCGCACACGGTGGCCGGCACCGGCGAGCCTGGGCTAGCGGCCAATCGGCGGTGCGGCTAGGCCAACACCGATTGCCTACATGCTCATCATCCCCTGGCGGTCTCGTGGGCGCGGCTGGCCACCGACGGGAACCGCCAGAGACGGCCGGCGGCGAGCGGCGGAGCAGGGAAAAGGTACGGCAATGTCGCACGACGAGCACGGCGACCGAGAGGGGTCGAGGAGTGGCGGGAGAGCATCACCTTGGTGCGGAGATCGACGGCGTGGAGGAGCTAGGCGACGGGGAGGGCCGGAGGGGGGGTCTCATCGGCGGGGTGGGGAGGGACCCGACGGCGGTGGCTCCTTTCTTCGTAAATTCCGACGAGGTCTCTGTGGGAGAGGGGAAACGGGTCAGGGGCACGTCAGGGAAGATACTCGTTGATAGGTGTAGAGTGCTCGATCTTTCGGCGAGTGGAGATAACTTCGATTTGGTGGATGTTGACCCTCACGATCCGACTACGACGAGCAAGCCGAAGTGCCAATGCAATCGCTGAACCAACTTCCGGAGGATATTAACCTTACGGTAAACAAGATCAACCTGATCACGAGGATCAATTCTTACGCGCAATCGAAGAACGAGCAAGAATTAGAGGCGAGCAATCTGATGTATTGCATGAAGGTGGAGTTCTGAATTCACGTCGAGAGACGGATGTATAGCTAAGCTAAACTTAAAACAAAACTCGCAGATTACAAGGGGCACAGCCCTTGACTATATAGGGGGAGGACGAGGCATCTAGGGGCGGCTGAAGTGGAGAGGCGCGCGGTGGAGAGGGAGTCGTGCGACTTGGGCCACGTGGGCCTTCGGGCGACATCATCCTGGGCCATCGTTCCTTAGCACCAAAACCGTCTTCAATTCCTGGGCTCGAGCTCTAGTGATTGGGCCCTTGTACGTCGTCGTCTCGTTAGAAGATGGATCCGTAACTCGAGGAGGCGCGACGACGAGAGGTGGAGGCGTGACAGCTTGGTTTAGCGCGCCATCTTCCGTCATCATTATTCGTATGTCATTGATGTCCTCATCACTCGTGCACCGATTTGAGGAGACAGAAGCAAACGGGGGGCTGTCTAGGTGGACTTCGACGCGATGGCGGTCATGGCGGCGGGAAATAGGGGCGTTGCTCAATTTCCGCCATTGCTTTCACCGGCGATGGAGATGGTGGTGCTGGGGGCTCCTGGAGTGGCAAGAGAGAGTGGAGGGAGGTATGGGGGGGGGGGGGCTATGCTCGCCGGGAGAGCGGGGGGAATGGCTTTTGCCGCCGGGGTGCTTATAACCGAGAGAGAGAGAGATCAGGGGGGGGGGGTGAGCTGGCCGTGGGAGAGTGGCTCGCCAGTGGGGGGTCTTCAAAGCGGCGCCGGTGGCACAGCGACGGGCAGGCGGAGCAGTGGCCGGGATGGGCAAGAGAGTGGAGGCGAGCGGTGGCCGGCAGGGGGGGGGGGGGTACGGTGGTGTCGATCGAAGAGTGGCCCAAGGACACAGAAGCTGTTGACCCCGATTGACTAGAATAGTGATCGGCACTTTGCATAAATCTCCAAGCTTTAATGCTCCAAACTATAAGCCAATTTTTCTGTAATTTCAGCAAAACCTACTTGCCAAATTTGGTTTTGGGGCCACGTCGAAATTCCTTCTGGAAAATTAATTAAAATTCTTGGAACAGAAGTGCTGTTTTCTGTACTTAGGGAATTTCTAGGGGTATTAAACCTTTACACAAAATTCTGGTAAATTCCCCAAAATTCTTTCTTGACATGCTCCACTGGAATATGCAAAAATATCGGCACAGTTCCATTGAGTTTTGCAAGGTTTTTGAAAAGCTACTAAATGAACAATTGGTGGAATTAACTAATTAAATTATTTCCCTTTTTCTTTCGCAATTTAGTTATTTGACATTTTTACTTGGTGACTTGGGATGTCACATAGTTTTTCAAAATATTGTTTCAATAAATGAGACCAGCAATCAACCAAACAATTCAACAATTGTCACATTCAAATCAATATTAAACAAGAAAACAAATCCAAAAGATTTTGAAAGATAGACAAGTAATTAAAATTTTGCAATCGTTTTTCTTTGGTAAACATCTATCTTATGTCACAAGAGATGTGCAACCTTTCAAACCACATTCCTAGAATCAATGAAATTTAGCTCATTCCTACGCTCACAAAATCTTTTCTCATCTAGTGGCTTGGTGAATATGTCGGCCAATTGTTTATTGGTGCGCACATGACTAATCAAGATGTCCCCTTTGATAGTATGATCTCTCAAGAAATGGTGTCTAATGTCTATGTGCTTTGTGCGGTTGTGATCAATGGGGTTATTGGCTATCTTTATGGCACTCCCATTGTCACATAGCAGGGGAACTTTGTTCATAGTGTAACCAAAGTCTTTTAGAGTTTGTCGCATCCATAGAAGTTGTGCATAATAACTATTGGCTGCAACATACTCCACTTCGGCTGTGGATAGAGCAACGGAATTTTGCTTCTTGGATGACCATGATACAAGGGACCTACCTAAGAATTGGCATGTCCAGAACGTGCTTTTCCTATCAACCTTACACCCCGCATAATCAGCATCGGAATAACCAATAAGCTTAAATGCGGAGCCCTTTGGATACCAAAGCCCTAGGTTGGGAGTATGAACCAAATATCACATAATTCTTTTAAGGACCCTTAAATGGCACTCTTTATGATGAGGACATCACCCTTATGGATACACCCAGCACTCTGCCAACCAAAATGCAAGTTCATGCGCGACAACTGAATTTACGGGTGAGCTTGTTCCAAATGATTCCTTTATGTGATTTTGAGAATAGATTGCTACCTAATGAATTAATTGTTGTTAGAAACTATGGAGATGATGATGAGATAGCTAGGGAGGTGATTGGAGACGTGATGGGCCAGCAAGGACGTCCAAGCCAAGGTGGAGGCCCAATCAAAACCGACTTCGAGTCTGGTTCGGAGCCCAGAACCAGTCTGCACTAAAACGGACGCCCAGGACGCATACGGACTCGGATTTGTACGTTCTATATATGCCTGGAAAGATAACGAAAAGACCTTTCCAACAAAACTCGTCCCATGTCAAAATTCATCTCGAGCCATCGGCAATCTCCAAAACAATTCGACTTCCAGAATCTGTCCTGGTGCTGCGACACCGTAATCGGTCTTTGGGCCATGTATCGAGTTGAGCCCACTTAGGGCTGCGTCTAGGGGGTCTTGCACGATCCTAGGGTCCTCATATACAGCCGTCGCCTCTTGATTAGGGTTTGGGTTTTTACTTAGATTATTCTGTTGATAACAGTTTCGCCGTTTGATCGGTTTGTAAGACCAAAACTTGTAAGATTTATCGTATACTTGCAAATTTGGTTGCAATCTTCTTTGTTCTTGCTTTTGTTCTTGATTTGCAGGCAAGGATAAGCCTTCTCGGCGAGATCAATCGTTCTTGGACGTTTGATAACCATAGGAGATGTTGTGCTGCGATTGCGGGGTTCAGAACGTGTCGTTCGGAAGCCGGATCGATTTGTGTATCGCCTCCGCCTTAATCAAGTTTACCAGAACCTATCAGAAGATCGGGAACCTTTGTCCACATCAAGTGGTATCAGAGCTTCAGGTACACCGTTAGGTTCGCCCTTATCCTCGTTATTTTGTTCAATCCTAGTGTCCAGAAAATTGCCCTACAAAAATATTTGTTCGTCGTGTTTCCGCTGTCCTACACCCCCCTTGTGCCTTGCAATTTTCAGTTTAGTTTGTTTCTCTTAATTTTAGTCCCTATAAAGTCATTGTGTTGCTGGTCTAGTGCTTGTTCTTTGGTCTTGTTTGAGTCGTGCATATCCTTGTCATAGACAAACAAGAGAAAAAAATCAGTGTTGCATATGTTGAGATAATAGTATTGCTGGAATTGTGTGCACTAAATATTTTTTTAACATCTAGCCTTCTACTTTCGTGTGCAAAAAAAAATTAGAGTGCTATGGTGCTGTGATAGGTGTAGAGTGCCCGATCTTTCGGCGAGTGGAGATAACTTCGATTTGGTGGATGTCGACCCTCACGATCCGACTATGACGAGCAAGTCGAAGCGCCAATGCAATCACTGAACCAACTTTCGGAGGATATTAACCTTGCGGTAAACAAGATCAACCTGATCACGAGGATCAATTCTTACGCGCAATTGAAGAACGAGCAAGAATTAGAGGCGAGCAATTTGATGTATTGCACGAAGGTGGAGTTCTGAATTCACGTCGAGAGACGGATGTATAGCTAAGCTAAACTTAAAACAAAACTCAAAGATTACAAGGGGCGCAGCCCTTGACTATATAGGGGAAGGACGAGGCATCTAGGGCCGGCTGAAGTGGAGAGGCGCGCGGTGGAGAGGGAGTCGTGCGACTTGGGCCATGTGGGCCTTCGGGCGACATCATCCTGGGCCGTCGTTCCTTAGCATCAAAACCGTCTTCAATTCCTGGGCTCGAGCTCTAGTGATTGGGCCCTTGTACGTCGTCGTCTCGTTAGAAGATGGATCCGTAACTCGAGGAGGCGTGACGACGAGAGGTGGAGGCGTGACAGCTTGGTTTTACGCGCCATCTTCTGTCGTCATTATTCATATGTCGTTGATGTCCTCATCATCCTCCCCTTCTTGAAGTGAAGTCGTCCTCGACGGCAACTCGTCATCCTCACCCAAGTATGGTTTCAAATCTGCAACATTAAAACTAGTCGAAAAACCAAACTTCAACATAGCACGATTATAAGCAAATTCAAAAGGAACATAGCCATAAACAACCTCAAAAGGACACATCTTAGTGGCAGAATGTGTAGCACGATTATAAGCAAATTCAACATGAGGTAAACAATCTTCCCAGCGTCTCAAATTTTTATCTAAAACAGCTCTAAGCATAGCAGACAAAGTTCTATTTACTACCTCAGTTTGCCCATCAGTTTGAGGATGACAAGTAGTACTAAACAGCAGCTTAGTTCCTAATTTATTCCAAAGAGAACGCCAAAAATTACTAAGAAACTTAGCATCACGATCAGAGACAATTGTTTTAGGAATTCCATGCAATCTAACAATCTCTCTAAAGAACAATTCAGCAACATTTGAGGCATCATCAGTTTTATGACAAGGTATAAAGTGAGCCATTTTAGAGAAACGATCAACAACCACAAAAATAATGTCCCTCCCCTTCTTAGTGCGAGGCAATCCCAAAACAAAATCCATCGAAATATCATGCCAAGGAGAAGAGGGAACAGGCAAGGGCATATACAAACCATGATTAGCCAAACGAGATTTAGCTTTTTGACAAGTAGTACAGCGTGCAACAAGGCGCTCAACATCACGGCGCATCCGTGGCCAAAAGAAATGGTCGGCCAACACCTAATGTGTCTTGAAAACTCTGAAGTGACCCATAAGACCACCTCCATGCGCCTCCTATAACAACAAAAGACGAACCGAGCTAGCTGGAATACACAGCTTGTTAGCACGAAACAGGAACCCATCCTGCATATGAAATTTGCCCCAAGGTTTGCCATCCTTACAATGCATCATAATATCATGAAAATCAGCATCATTCACATATTAATCTTTCAAACCTTGCAAACCGAATATTTTAAAGTCTAATTGGGACAGCATCATATAACGACGAGACAAAGCATCGGCAATCACATTTTCCTTCCCATTTTTATGTTTAATGATGTATGGAAAAGATTCAATAAATTCAACCCATTTAGCATGACGACGATTCAGATTAGTTTGGGTTCTAATATATTTCAAAGCCTCATGATCAGAATGAATAATAAATTCGCGAGGCCATAAATAATGCTGCCATGTTTGCAAAGTTCTTACCAAAGCATAAAGTTCTTTATCATAAGTGGAATATTTAAGAGCAGCACCACTTAACTTCTCACTAAAATAAGCAATGGGTTTATGATCTTGCAACAAAACAGCACCCAAACCAATTCCACTAGCATCACGTTCCAATTCAAACACTTTATCAAAATTAGGCAATTGTAAGAGAGGAGCATGAGTTAACCGTTCCTTTAAAGTGTTGAATGCGTCGTTTTGTGGTGCGCCCCACTCAAATGGCGCACCCTTCTTGGTCAGCTCATGTAATGGTGCAGCAATAGAACTGAAATCCCATACAAAACGACGATAGAAGCCTGCAAGACCAAGAAAACTGCGAACCTGTGTGACCGTCATCGGTTGGGGCCAACTCTGAATGGCGTCCACCTTGCTGCTATCGACCTCAATGCCCTGTGGAGTAACAACATATCCAAGAAACGAAACACGTTGTGTGCAAAAAGTGCATTTTTCCATGTTCCCAAACAAGTGAGCTGCACGCAAAGCATCAAAAACAGCACGCAAATGATCTAAATGCTCATTCATGGATTTGCTGTATATAAGGATATCATCAAAATAGACAACAACAAATATTCCAATGAAAGGCCGAAGAACTTCATTCATTAATCGCATAAAAGTGCTAGGAGCATTAGACAATCCAAACGGCATAACCAACCATTCATACAAGCCAAATTTCATTTTAAAAGCCGTTTTCCGTTCATCTCCTAATTTCATTCTTATTTGATGGTAACCACTACGCAAATCAACCTTAGAGAAAATTGTGGCACCACTAAGTTCATCAAGCATATCATCAAGGCGTGGTATAGGATATCGATAACGAATTGTAATATTGTTAATTGCACGACAATCTACACACATACGCCAAGAACCATCTTTCTTAGGAACAAGCAAAACAGGAACCGAACAAGGGCTGAGAGACTCACGAATGTAACATTTATCAAGCAATGCCTGCACTTGACGCTGAATTTCTTTCGTCTCCTCAGGATTTGTGCGGCACGGGGCGCGATTAGGAAGCTGCGCGCCTGGAATTAAATCAATCTGATGTTCTATGCCACGAATAGGAGGAAGACCCGACGGCAATTCAGCTGGAAAAACATCTTTATAGTCCTGCAAAAGGTTAGCAACAACAGGAGGAATATGCAACATAGGCGCCTCATCTAGTGAAACAAGCATACGAGAGCAAACTAGCGCATAGCAAAGCAGATTAGCATCATGTAATTCATTAAAATCAGCATGTGTAGCAAGCAAGATAGGGTTATTCAATTTGATCTCATGTTGAACAAGTGCAACAGGAGGCGATGTAACCAATTTTGCAGCTTTTGTCGCTCGAGCAATATCATCTTTAAGAACTTGTTCAGGTGTCATAGGATGAATAATAATTTTCTGACCCTTAAACATGAAGGAATAATAATTGGAGCGACCATGATGAACACTATCAACATCATATTGCCAAGGACGGCCAAGCAACAAAGAGCATGCTTCCATTGGAACAACATCACAATCTACAAAATCAGAATAGGCGCCGAGAGAGAAAGGAACACGTACCGAGCGCGTTACCTTTATTTTGCCGCCATCATTAAGCCATTGAACGTGATAAGGATGTGGATGCTTCCTTGTTGGCAATGACAACTGCTCCACCAAGGTCGTACTAGCCAAATTGTTGCAACTGCCACCATCGATGATTATACGCACCGCTCGTTCTTGCACAGCGCCTTTGATATGAAAAATGTTGTGGCGCTGATGCTTTTCATCCTGAACGACCTGTGCACTAAGAACACGCTGCACAACAAGAGTTGCATACCTGTCGGCGGCACTAGAGTCGACATGAAGCTCCGTATTATCTGCATGATTAGTGGCAAGCATAGTCTGCTGAATATCTTCAGAATCACTAGTAGAAGAATACTCACCAACGTCACGAATCAACATAATTCGTTTATTTGGACAATCGCGTATCACATGACCAAATCCTCAGCAACGGTGTCACTAAATATCACGAGCTCGTCCAGACGACGAGGAGGACGGCACGATCGAGGCAGATTTGGCCGTGGATGGAGCACTCGATTTGGACGTGGTCGAGAAGTGGTCGCGCGACGTGGAAGCAGGTGTCGACCGTGGAGCTGAAGGCGTCTTGGACCCTACAAAAATGTTAGGTCTCGACAAAGATTGTCGATCCTGCACTTCACGTTCAGCTTTACAAGCATATTCAAATAAGGTGTTCATATCATCATAATGCTTATAATCAAGAATGTTCTGAATTTCACGATTTAACCCACCCCTAAAGCGAGCCATAGCAGCATCATCCAGTTCAACAAAACCACAGCGAATCATACCCTTTTGTAAAGCTTGATAATAATCCTCTACGGAAAGTGGACCTTGTTGAAAATGCTGCATTTGATTAAGCAAATATCTAGCATAATATGACGGCACAAAACGATGACGCATAGCAGCTTTTAATGCCGTCCAAGTGGGTGGAATATTATCAGGATATCTTTGTCTATACTCACGCCACCAAAGTAAAGCAAATTCAGCAAATTCACTAATAGCAGCCTTAACTTGTAAATTAGCAGGAATATCATGGCATGCAAATTTTTGTTCAACCTCTAATTCCCAATCAAGATAAGCACCCGGATCATATTTTCCATTAAAAGTAGGAACACATACCCTACGAGCACGACCACGGCGATTGTCGTCGTCCTGCTCGGTGTCGGCGCCGTAGTCACGTTCATGTTGCAACTCCGTGAGCTGCGTCGTCATGGTCCCAAGCTGCGTCGACATGGCCTCAAGACGAGTCATGATCGTCGCGAGCGTGGTGTGGGCAGCCGTATCAGCAAGGTCCAGTTGATCAAAACGCTCATTCGACGAAGTGACCGTAGAGTCAAGTCTCTCGTGCATCGTCTTCATGTCGTTTTGTAGACCATCTACCTGTGCTTGGACATCCTGGAGGGTGAGCTCCTCCGACTTCGAGCTGTTTTCTGCCATAGAAACACAAGCAATACAAAATGCGGGATCCTACAACGAGAGGTGAGTGGTGGATGAAAAGCTCAATCAAAAAGCTGTTATCAAATTCTTACCCATCCTTACCAAGCACGCAAGCGTGAACTGCAACCATAGGTAAAACCGGTGGAAGATTGGAGGAGCGATTGCGTGGTGAAACAAAAACCTCCTCGTAGTAGAAAATTTGTGGGGCTAGGAGGCTGCACTCAATCCAAGGGTTAGCACAATTTAAACAATAACTGCTAAACACGAAAAGATTGATGTCGGTACAAGTGCAAGAGGAAGGAAAAAGGATCAAAACAAAGTGCAGCAAGAACGCGTCGCCTGTGTTGCTCGGCCGCTCTTTTTTTCCTCTTTTTTTTCTCTTTTTTTTTTCTTTTTTCTCTTTTTTTTAATACTTTTTGCTGAAAATATAAACAATGAGACCTCAAATAAGCAATTAAGCACAAGCCGAACAGAACCAAACACAGGGCGAGGCGAGCGGGTGACGACGTAACCGAGTAGGACTCGATCAGCGAGGCGAGCGGGTCACGACGTAACCGAGTAGGACTCGATCAGCGAGGCGAGTGGGTCACGACGTAACCGAGTAGGGCTCAATCAGCGAGGCAAGTGGGTCATGACATAACCGAGTAGGACTCGATCAGCGAGGCAAGTGGGTCACGACGTAACCGAGTAGGACTCGATCGGCGAGGCAGTGATTGACCCGGACTCACGGTGCAGCGGAAAAACATGGTAAGCGACCGGCTGACCACAACTTGGCAAGCGAGACGGGGTAAACAGATGCGGCGGAAAGCAAACTGTGGTGGTGAAAACACGCGGCACGGCGGAAGGATACGATGATGATAGGAAGAAAACGATGAATCACAGTGTAGCAGCAACGATCAAAAGCGAAAGCACAAAAACTCAACAACGCAAATTATTGAACGAAAGTGCGAGGCTCAAAACCGTACTGGGGTATACTTTTTTTTTGTAGTTTTCGGTTTATGTGGACTTGGATAAAACTCACCGAGAAACACTGGAATCTGATACCACATGATAGGTGTAGAGTGCCCGATCTTTCGGCAAGTGGAGATAACTTCGATTTGGTGGATGTCGACCCTCACGATCCGACTACGACAAGCAAGTCGAAGCGCCAATGCAATCGCTGAACCAACTTTCGGAGGATATTAACCTTGCGGTAAACAAGATCAACCTCATCACGAGGATCAATTCTTACGCACAATCGAAGAACGAGCAAGAATTAGAGGCGAGCAATCTGATGTATTGCACGAAGGTGGAGTTCTGAATTCACGTCGAGAGATGGATGTATAGCTAAGCTAAACTTAAAACAAAACTCAAAGATTACAAGGGGCGCAGCCCTTGACTATATAGGGGAAGGACGAGGCATCTAGTGCCGGCTGAAGTGGAGAGGCGCGCGGTGGAGAGGGAGTCGTGCGACTTGGGCCTTCGGGCGACATCATCCTGGGCCGTCGTTCCTTAGCATCAAAACCGTCTTCAATTCCTGGGCTCGAGCTCTAGTGATTGGGCCCTTGTACGTCGTCGTCTCTTAGAAGATGGATCCGTAACTCGAGGAGGCGCGATGATGAGAGGTGGAGGCGTGACAGCTTGGTTTGGCGCGCCATCTTCCGTCGTCATTATTCGTATGTTGTTGATGTCCTCATCATGCTGTCTCGTTGTGATCAAAAGCCAACCAATTAGTGGTTGATCTTGTTATAGAAGTTTGTTTTAGTTGTGCTATTACAAGAATCCTTTTGCTACACTTGTAGTAAGAAAAAAAATATATTCTGGGGTTCCATTGGTTGTGAAACTTGTAATACCTTGCTGCAGTTCTGATTCTCAAGAAAAGAAAAGAAAAAGGCGAAAGTGCACAAGAGAAAAAGCCGCACAAAAAAAAAGAAGTAGAAAAAGAAAAGATACAAATTCAGAATTGCTTGCATCCTTTGTGTCCTTTGTTGAGTCATTTGCTTGCTTGCTTGAACTAGATTCGAGACAAGTTTAGATCGGTGACATAGACTAGCTTAGGACTATTATTCAGTTTTGCAATTTCTGAATTGAAATTTTGCTAATCCTTGCTACTATAAATTGCCTACCTAGCTCCATATATATCCTTCTGAATAGGCACGGAACTTTGGACTCTCGCAATCATCGGATCACACTCTCCAAGGTATCCTCTATTTTGCTACTAAGAATCTTGTAAGAACTCAGTTAGGTGCTGTCATTTGCTTGTTGAGGGTTTCCACCGCGATCAAACAGTAGTGATAGGAAAATATACTCTTGTGTATTTTCTTGTTTTCTATTAACAATGACAGGTTACAACACCGATGGTGATGAGTCGATGGTGTCAAATGAGGTTGATACAAGTGTTGTAGCACAACGAGTGTTTAGTTCTCAAGGTAGAGCAAAATCAAATGAGCAACTTGTTTCAGACTCACTTTGTTGTGAAGGATCGACGTTGTCGTGTCATCATTGATGGAGAGAGTAGCAACAACATCGCAAGCTTGGAATTAGTAGAGAAGCTTGGATTGACAACATAGCCACACCCATGTCCATACTACATCCAATGGGTAAATGCTTTTGGTAAGATAAAGGTAGATAAAATTACACGCATTGAATTTTTTATTGGTTCTTATAAGGATAGTGCAGAATTTGATATAGTACCTATGCAAGCATGTCATTTGTTATTGAGTAAACCTTGGATTATTACAAATAATGCTTCGCACAATGCCATTATAAATAGCTACTCATTTAAATACAATGATAGAAGAGTTACTCTTAAACCTATGACCGCTGCTGAAATTTTAGAAGAGGATCAACAAAGGCTTGAAAGGAGAAAGAATGAACCGTTTAGGAAAGAATGGACTGTTTCAAATGTTGCAACACTTACATCAAAATCTGAATTAGATGATGAACATATTTCCGTGCCTCTTGTTGCAACTAATACATTTCAGGTTCTACACAAAGAAGAGGATAGTGAGAAAGATGAAGAACATGTTGTTGCTTCAGGTAAGAGCTTTCTTGATGTGATGAATTGTTCCAACAATCTTGTTGTATTGGAACCTTGTTTTGATTTGCCTTTGCCACAAGTTGATTTATCTACTGATCCTTGTGATAAAGAGGAGTTGTGTGCCACTGCTTCACTTATACCTTTGCCACAACAAATGAATAAGCTTGATGTTTTTGCTTATCATTCACCTACTAGTGCTGAAATAAAACATTTGATTTAATAACATATGAAAAGGATGAGCAGAAATTATTGTCTTCTCTAAATACTTTGGGTTATATTAAATTTGATGTTCTTTGTGATCTAAATACCATGGAGAAGCAAATCTTTTCTCAAACCGAATTGCCTTTACTAACAAGAAACGAATTTTATGCTATAGGAAACTATGATCATAGAGGTGTATTTATGGTGCATAAAATTTATATTTGCTCAAACATGAATACTCCTTGTGTTGTACAACCAAATGATGAACTAGAAAACTGCAATAACAATTACCATATCATGTCATGTTTTTCTAGTGTTTTTAAGATCACACATTTTCTATCTTGTCATAAGAGGGAGAATGATGTTTATATTGCTGAGCAAGTTTTCAAAGAGGTCATTAATTTGCATGGCATGCGTTCTATTATAGTTTCATATTGTGATGATAAATTTTATAATGCATATAAATATGTGTTGTATTCCAAGTTTGGGAATAGTTCCACAATTAATATTTCAGATTTGAGACCATACATGGGAGAAAGAGATGAGCTCAAGTCGAGGACGACTCTAATTCAAAAGGGGGAGAATGATGAGGACATCAACCTTATGGATACATCCAACACTCCACCAACCAAAATGCAAGTTCATGCGCGACAACTGAATTTACGGGTGAGCTTGTTCCTAATGATTCCTTTATGTGATTTTAAGAATAGATTGCTACCTAATGAATTAATTGTTGTTAGAAACCATGGAGATGATGATGAGATAGTTGGGGAGGTGATTGGAGACGTGATGGGCCAGCAAGGACATCCAAGCCAAGGTGGAGGCCCAATCAAAACCGACTTCGAGTCTGTTTCGGAGCCCAGGACCAGTCTGCACTAAAACGGACGCCCAGGACGCATACGGACTCGGATTTGTACGTTCTATATATGCCTGGAAAGATAACGAAAAGACCTTTCCAACACAACTAGTCCCATGTCAAAATTCGTCTCGAGCTGTCGGCAATCGCCGAAACAATTCGACTTCCAGAATCTGTCCTGGTGCTGTGACACCGTAATCGGTCTTTGGGCCATGTATCGAGTTGAGCCCACTTAGGGCTGCGTCCAGGGGGTCTTGCACGACCCTAGGGTCCTCATATACAGCCGCCGCCTCTTTATTAGGGTTTGGGTTTTTACTTAGATTATTCTATTGATAACAGTTTTGCCGTTTGATCGGTTTGTAAGACCCCAACTTGTAAGATTCATCGTATACTTGCAAATTTGGTTGCATTCTTCTTTGTTCTTGCTTGTGTTCTTGATTTGCAGGCAAGGATAAGCCTTCTCGGTGAGGTCAATCGTTCTTGGACGGTTGATAACCATAGGAGACGTTGTGCTGCGATTGCGGGGTTCAGAACGTGTCGTTCGGAAGCCGGATTGATTTGTGTATCGCCTCCGCCTTAATCAAGTTTACCAGAACCTATCGGAAGATCGGGAACCTTTGTCCACATCACTTTAGGAGCAGCTTGAAACCTTACACACATACACACACTAAGCATGATATCGGGCCTAGATGCACAAAGGTAAAGCAAAGAGCCAATCATGGAGCAATATACCTTTTGGTCCACCGCTTTGCCTCCCATTCCGAGGTCGAGGTGCCCATTTGTTGTCATGGGCGTCTTGATGGGTTTGGCGTTCTTCATGTCAATCTTTTTAAGGATATCTTGAGTATACTTTGTTTGAGTTATGAACGTACCTTCCTTGAGTTGCTTCACTTGAAAACCGAGGAAGAATGATAGTTCACCCATCATAGACATCTCAAACCTCTTGGTCATGATAGAACTAAACTCAACACAAAAAGCTTTGTTAGTAGAGCCAAATATTATGTCATCGACATAAATTTGGCACATAAATATATCATCATCAACTCTTCTTGTGAAGAGTGTGGAGTCGGCTTTGCCAATCTTAAAACCATGATTAATGAGAAAATCTCTAAGGAATTCATACCATGCTGTAGGAGCTTGTTTAAGCCCATAGAGCGCCTTTTTGAGTTGAAATACATGGTTAGGATATTTTTCATCTTCAAAACCGGGCGGTTGCTCCACATACACTTCCTCCTTAATCGGCCCATTGAGGAAGGCACTTTTCACATCCATTAGATATAGTTTGAAATCATGGTGAGTAGCATAGGCAAGTAATATTCGAATTGATTCAAGCCTAGCTACGAGAGCATAAGTTTCATCAAAATCCAATCCTTCGACTTGTGAATAACCTTTTGCCACTAGTCATGCTTTGTTTCTTGTCACCACACCATGCTCATCTTGTTTATTGCGGAACACCCATCTGATTCCCACAACATTTTGCTTTGGTCTTTCCACCAAAGTCCATACTTCATTTCTTTTGTAGTTGTTCAACTCCTCTTGCATGGCCAACACCCAATCCGGATCACGTAGTCCATCCGCTACCTTAAATAGCTCAAAAGAAGACACAAAAGAGTAATGTTCACAAAAGGTAGTGACACATGATCTAGTTGTTACCCCTTTTTCAATGTCACCAAGAATGTTGTCCACGGGGTGATCTCGTTGCACACTTTTGTGTACCCTTGGATGTGCAACTTTTGGTCTTGTATCATCTCCATCTTCTTCATCTTCTCCCCCTTGATCATTGCCATCATTTTGATCTTGATCTTCATCTTGTGTGGGTGGAGAAGCTTGATTCGATGGTGGATCCACTTGATCATCACTAGGATCACGTGGTCGAATATCAGCTATGGCCATTCTTCTCAATGCATCACATGGAGCCTCATCATCATCTAGCACATCAAGATCAACTTGCTCCACTTGAGAGCCATTAGTTTCATCAAATTGCATGTCACTCGTGATTTCAACACAACCGGAGTCCTTGTTCAAGACACGGTAAGCGCACGAATTTGAATCATAACCAAGAAAGATGCATTCATAGGCTTTAGGAGCAAACTTTGATGACCTTCCTCTTTTGTTAAGCGCTAAGCATTTGCTCCCAAAGACACGAAAATAAGAGACATTGGGTTTGTTACCCGTGAGGAGCTCATATGATGTTTTCTTTAGGATTCGGTGAAGATAGAGTCGGTTTGTGGCATGAATGGCTGTGTTAATTGCTTCGGCCCAAAAGCGGTCGGAGGTCTTGTATTCATCGAGCATTGTTCTTGCCATCTCAATAAGTGTGTGATTCTTTCTTTCGGCCACCACATTTGATTGTGGAGTATAGGGTGTCGAAAATTCATGCTTGATGCCTTCTTCTTGAAGAAACTCTTCTACTTGAGTGTTCTTGAACTCCGTCCTGTTGTCACCTCTTATCCTTTTGACTTTC
This sequence comes from Eleusine coracana subsp. coracana, assembly GCA_032690845.1. Lineage (NCBI taxonomy): Eukaryota > Viridiplantae > Streptophyta > Magnoliopsida > Poales > Poaceae > Eleusine > Eleusine coracana. Next base: position 25,909,042 of record CM064417.1, on the reverse strand, counting down.
AACTCAAATTCATTTTGAGCCCTTCTTAAGAATTTCATTAGTACTCCTTGCGTTTCACTTTTGTCATGCAAAAAGAATACCCAAGTGAAACGAGTAAAATCATCAACAATTACTAAACCAAATTTGTTACCGCTAATACTTATGTAGGCAATTGGACCAAATAAATCCACGTGAAGTAATTCCAATGACCTTTTTGTAGTCATCACATTCTTGGCGGGATGTGGAGCTCCAACTTGCTTTCCGTCTTGACATGCTCTACAAGGCCTATCTTTCTCAAACACAACATCAGTTAGTCCTAGAATGTGGCCCCCTTTTTGGAGCTTGTGAAGATTTCTCATACCAACATGGGCAAGCCTTCGATGCCATAGCCAACCCATGTTAGCTTTCGCTATCAAGCATGTGTCAAGTTCCGCTTCATTCGAGGAAAAATCCACAACATAAAGCTTCCCTTTTAACACACCCTTAGAAGCGAGGGAGCCATCACTTCTCTTGTAGACGGTCACACCCTCATCGTTGAACAAACAATTGTAACCCATCCCACAAAGTTGTGAGATGGATAACAAATTGAAGTCAACACTATCAACAAGCAAAACCTTAAAAAGAGAATGCTCGGGAGAAATAGAAATGTTACCACTTCCCAAGACTTTTCCTTTGCTATTGTCACCAAAAGTGATCCATGAGTTTGAGTCACTTTCTTGCAATGTGTTGAACATACTCTTGTCTCCGGTCATATGATTTGTGCATCCACTATCAATCACCCAACTTGATCCACCGGAGGAGTAGTCCTACAACACAAATTAAGCCTTGGTTTTAGGTACCCAATTTTTCTTGGGTCCTTTCACATTAGTAACAAGTGCCATGGGCACCCACACACAAGTCTTAGGATGTTTGTTGCATGGCCCAACATATTTGGCAAAAACATTTACATACTTGTTTCTCATTACCACATAAGAGGCATCAAAATCATGAAAAAGTACGGAATTCACTCTAGAGGCATTAGCATTACAATCATAAGAGAAATCATTAGTGGCTTTGGGCTCTTCTTGCTTCTTTGAGTATGTGCCTCCTTTGGTGAATTTTAGGAACTCCTTTCCATTTTTCACCTCTCTAGCATTGTGCTTGGCACCATGCTTGAAACCAATGCCATCCATGATGTGAGGACGTCTTGTGTTTGTGTATACACCTCTTGCATACTCAACTTTTTCCTCATCACTTGATTTCTTCTTCAGTTGTGCTTGATTTGTTAGACCTTCAACCTTCTTTTTCAAATCTTTAACCAATTTGACATTAGTAGCACAAGCATCAACATTAACATTGTAGCACCTAGCACATCCTTGACTTGCGGAGGCTTCGGAATAATGAGGTGCACTTGAGGAAGATGAGGGTTTAGTGGACCAAAGGATATCAAATTGCACTTTAAGTTCCTCATGTTCCTTTTTCAAGACAACATGTTCGCCTTGAAGAGCAACATTTGAGTCCTTAACACTAGTAATAGTCTCCTTGCTTTTAGCAAGTTCTTGGTCCAACACCTCATTCTTATTTTGCTCAAGTTTTAAGAGATTCTCAAGCTCAAGATTTCTCTTCTTTTCAAGGATGAGCAAGTCTTCTTGTTTCCCAAGAATCTCATCTCTTTCTTCCAATTCCTCCACTAGTTTTTTAATCTTGTAGAGAGCACTTTTACTTAACCCTTGAAGGGTTCAAATTCATTATCACTATCATCATCACTCTCATCATCGATTGATGTGTATTTGAGAGAAGGGGGAGGTTGTGATGATACCTTGCGTTTGCTCTCCTTTGCCATGAAGCACTTGTGGTTGAATCCCTTTTCTCTATTGAGGTTGGAGAAGAGAGTCTTGCTTGGTGAAGTCTTGTGGACGGCCATGGTTGCTACATGACCATTGTCATCATCAGAACCCTCATCATTGGAGTCCCATATTTTTCCAATGTGTGCTTTACCGGAATATTTCTTTTTGTTGTTTCTTCTATCTTTGTTGTAATACCTTTCTCCTTTTCTCTCATTTGGACAATACACAATGAAATGTCCGGGCTTGCCACACTTATAGCAATTCCTCTTGGTTCTTGATTTTGACTTTCCCTTCTTATATCCATGACGTTCTTTTCTCATGAACTTCTTGAATCTTTTCATGAAGAGAGCTATGACTTTATCATCACTTTTGGAACTTGAGCTTTTGTTTTCTTCTTCACTTGAGCTTTCTTCAAGTTTCTTCTCTTTGCTTGCTTTGAGTGCTATCTCATTGTTTTTCAACATGGCCGCACTTCTAGCAAGATTCTTCACATATTCGGCTTCTCTCTCCATCATTTCTTTATTGATGAATCTTTGAAGAACTTCGTCGGGAGTCATCTTGTCAAACAATGGATGCTCATGTATCAATGTGCAAATTGTAGGATTCCTCACGGTAAAAGCTCTAAGCATCCTTTTGCACACTTCATGATCAGTCCAAGCTTTGCTTCCATAGGATCTAACTTTGTTCACCATGACCTTGAGGCGGTTGTACATAGCTTGAGGACTTTCATTGTCCTGAATTACAAACCGTCCCAACTCTTCTTCAATCAACTCAATCTAGGCTGCTTTTATTGTCTTGTTACCTTCATGGGCCATCTTGAGTGTATCCCAAATTTCCTTGGCAACCTCTAAACCATCAACCTTGTCAAATTTCTCTTGGTTCAAGGATGAGAGAATGATGGCGGTTGCTTGAGCGTTGCGATGAATGTCATGTTGTTGCTTCGTTGAGAGTTCTTCATCATCATCGCTATCCGGTAGCTCAATACTTGTGGTCACAATTTTCTAGAGACTCGGATGCACCAATATTAAATGCAACTTCATGTTTTGCCTCCACTAGGTATAGTGCGTCCCATCAAAATAAGGCGTCTTACCCATGTGGATGGTCATGAAGTTGGAGTTAGGATTTAAACGATTGTAATCAAAATGAATAGCATGGAATATCTTATCTTCCTTTTTCTTCTACTTGGTGTTGGTAGAAGAAGCACATCCATCACTTGAGTCATCATCAACATTGGTAGTGCTTTCTCTTGCCTTTGAGCTCTTGCCGCTCTTGCTTTTGCTGCCGTTCTTGTGAACCTTTGTGTTCTTGCCATTCTTGTCATCTCCGGATGTTTCCGGAATTGTTTCTGAATTATCCTCCGGATTTGTCATCTTTGATTTGCAAGCGGTGAGGCCTTGTAGGAGATACCGGCTCTGATACCAATTGAAAGTTGACTAGAGGGGGGGGGGGTGAATAGGCAAATACTCTTGTGAACCACTAATTAAAATAATTATTTCAGACAGAGGCCGGACTAAGCCGCAAGTGTTGGCGTCCTGGTCCGGGCTGGCGTCTTAGTCCGCTAGGGTTAGTGTCTAAGTCCGGGTCCTGCACATGACAGAATATAGAACAACCTCTAGATCGATATCTATGGAACAACAAAAATACCAGGAGCTAGAGACAAGTAAAGAAAGGTACTAGGAAGCTTAAAACAGTGCAAGAAAGCTAGTGAACAAGCTACACAAGTAATTTAAGCATGACACAATAATATGGCATAAATAGTGAAAATGAACAACAAGAACAAGAACAAGCACATAAGACACAAAGATTTGTTCACCGAAGTTCAGTCCCACAAAGGAACCTATGTCTATGTTGAAGAGTCCACAAAGGACCAGGTTGCTCTCAACTCTAGAACCTCTTCCAAGCAACCACAAAGGTCAAGCTCAGTTTTCCACTATCAATCCTTTGCAAGGAGGGCAATAGAAACCTCCCAGGTCTTCAACCACTTGCTTCGGAGCCCCAGGCGACGCCTAACCGTGAATCCCCAAGAGTAACAAACACAAGAAATACCAATGGTGAAGAGAACATAGTGCCCCAATGCAAAATGAGGTGGCTCACTCAAATCCTCACAAATCTCCTCTCAATCCCTCAAGAATCGGAGTAGCAAGCTTGGGGGAGAGTTGGAGAAGCTCAAGAGTGCTCACATTTACTTTTTTAGCTCAATGGAGTGGTCAACAACACTTTGGGGATGAAGGGGTATATTTATAGGAAAGGAGAAGAAAAGAGTCATTAAGGGGTCAGACCCGGCTTAGTCTGGTATCGAGGTCCGGACTTGTCCGACCCTGGAGTTCAAAAATAACACGGATGCTCAACTGACCCCTAAAAACAGCTAAGTGTTAGTGACCCGGACTAGTCCGTAAATACCCGGCCTGGTCCGGATCACCTCCCCGAAGGATAAAATTTCTAGAATGGTTATTTACCGTCTTAGTCCCAGCTGTCTTAGTCCGGATTGGTCATCTACCCGGCCTAGTCCGAAAAAAGCCGGCCCAGTCTGGATGAGCCCAAGACCAGAGATATCATTCTCGCGTTTGACCCTGAGCCGTCTTAGTCCGGCCGCTGCCGTCCTAGTCTGGTGGACCCTGTTTCCCGTCTTAGTCCTGATTTCAGCGTCTTAGTCCAGCCAGGTCGACTCAAGAACCAAGAATGGTTCTATTTTGCCCCAAGCCAGCCTAGTCCGCCAGTTTGTGGACTAGTCTGGGATCTAGAGAAGAGATGTGTAATTTAGGCTTTGGGAATGCAATATGATGTTAGAAAATTTTGAGCACTTGGTCAATTTCACCACTTTCTTTGTTGTGTCCCTCTTGATAGTACTATATACCTATGACTCAAAAAACAAGAATAAGAGCTAGGAATCATCGGTTCCCTTCTTCCTTTTTCCTTTTCATTTTGGAGGGTCGTCTTTGATGTATGAAATATTCGCCCTGCTCATATACTTAGCAAATATCATTAGTCCTTTAATTGTTCATCATTAATCAACCAAAACCCACACGGAGGCCTAGATGCACTTTCACATGCTTCCTAAAGCACGACTTCTCGCTGTCGACGCGTGTCACCTTGTCCCGCGATCCTGACCACGAGCAAGTCTCTCCCGGTCCCTATCCATTGGGCCCCCTTGTGACTTGCACCAGCATCCCGCTCGCCTTGACTTTGAGGCTCAATCGCGAAACCGTCCGTGCCTCTTGCCTCTCCACGTGTACGGTATGGATCGCTCTTGACTTCATCCAGCATCCCGATCGTCCAGCCCCAAGTCCCCTATTTGTGCCCAAGACAAGCAAGCACATTTCCCTTCTCCTACAACTTCACCAATATATCCACCAACTCCAGTTAGTCATAATCATAACCATGCACAACTCATGCAATCCCCAGGTTCCCGCATTTCAACTCAAACACAAATTCAGCCAAAGTCAATTACTCATAACATATTGCAAACCATGGCACTTATCCACATGGTTTCTCAATCTCCCCCTTGATGAGTACATTGACAACACCAAATGCACAAAGTCTTGGAATTTGAAATGCGAAACCAAATTAGCACATCCAAATGGCTCAAACCCAAATAAAAAGTAAAAATGAGCCATCTAGCAAAATAGGGATCACAAAACCAAGAGTTGGCAAAGAAAGCGACGTGAAATACTCCTTGGATGGACTAGCTCAAAAGATTACTGCACACACATTCCCTATGATTCAATAACCTAGAAGACTTTTTGGTGAAGTGCTACATTGGTATCCATGCGCTTGCGGATTTACCTGTGATCGTAAGAAATACCAACAAGCATTTATGGCATCATAGCCGAGGAACAGTTGTTGTATCATCTTTGAACCTTGTTCGACCTCGTATCTTTTCCTTTTTCTTTTTCATTTATTTCTTTTCTTTTTCCACCATGGAGCAAAGTTCTATCCTATACTTTTCTGCTCCGAAGGGTGAGTTCTTTGAGCCACCGCCATCTGCGGACCCAATTCACACATCTGGTATGAACTCCGCCCTGGCTTTATAGCCATAGTTTAGGAGCAATCCTTCTCTGGTCTAGATTTTGAAAATCCTTACTATCATTTGCGAGAATTTTAGTATTTGTGTTCATGTTTATTCATCGATGGCATGACACATGAAACTCTAAAGTGGAAATTGTTTCCCTTCTCCCTCACGAAATGGGCGAAGCAATGGTACATTCATACTGCTGGGAGTGTACATGGTGATTAGGAGAAGTTGCGGGATAAATTTTGTCTTGTGTTCTTCTCATAATCCCATATTGTCTCCCTTCGTACGGAAATTCTCTACTTCTGCCAGAGTGAGAAGGAATCTATTGGAGCAGCTTGGGCTAGGATCTCTTTGCTACTGCAATCCGGCCCAGACTTGTCTATACCCGATGAAATGTTGCTTCAACACTTTTATTGGGGTTTAAACAAGGAATCTGCCCAATACGTCGACATCACCGCTGGAGGACCATTCATCCACAAGACTACAACAGAAGGAAGAGCAATCCTAGACTGTATCTTAGAAAACTCATCCTTCTTAGCCGACCTTAGTGAGCCCCTCTAGAAGGAAGCTACGACGAGCTGCACGAACCCCTCAATAGCAAAATCCAAGCTCATACCTTGCCTATCCCCAGATTTGACTTTTAAACCATCCCCGAAACCTCGAACACGGGAGGAAGAAGAAATTCAACCTCCAAAGTTCTCATATGAATTCAAGGAAGGTCTTTTTAAAGACTTTGGGAACACCTCAAATTATTGTTCCGAAAAGAACGCACCAGTTCCCGTTTGTCCTCCTCATTCTCGAGAGGATCGAAATACAACCCACGAGGGTCCCTCAATAGCTAAATTCGAACCCATAGCTCTCTCATCTCTAAATTTTCCTATTTATAACTCTCGGAAGGAAGAAGAAATTCTACCTTCAGGGTTGCTAGTTGAATTTGAGGAAAGTTTACTTGATGATCATAGAAAAACCTCGAATTACATCTGGCTAAAGAAGCCTACGGTATCTGATTTGCCTCCTGGTCCTTTCCAAGAAGCAATTCCAAAGAAGGTCAAGAATAAGCAATGGTTGAAGGAAAAAAAGTGCTATTTCAAAGCCATCCAAACCCATTCGCCTTCCACAACCATTCCTTGTCATTACATGGGGAAATGTCATAGAGGCACTTTATAATCCCACGATAGGAGTTAATATCATCCTCGAATACATAGCAAGCCAGCTTGTGGGTGATATACCTCAGGAGCAGATTGACGTACTCTTCAAGGATGCCTTGGGAGTGGCCTTTCCATGGGGGATTGCAAGGGCTATACCAATCGAGATAGGCAAAGTTGAGCTTCACCTAGACTTTTATGTCTTTCCTATCATCGATTTTGAACTCCTCCTTGGCTACCCACTAGAAAAACTCTACCGACTAGGTGCATTTCAAGGGAGCCACACTAAAAAGCTTAGGGAGAATATCCTTTGGTGAGGTCTCCTCTCGAGCATCCCCCGCTTGCGAAAGTGATGTTTGTTTCCCAACTTGCATCACCTTCCTTGTAAGGACGCAAAGCTTTTTACCCAAGATGGAAACGATTTAGGAGTAACTCCAAATCCTATTTAAACTGAATCGTCACCTTCCTTGCCTAAGCCTTTTTCCTCGAGCCCTCACTGCTCTCTTCTCAAAAGTGATCATGAACCAACTATGACATTTATCGATGAATTTCTTGAGAAGGAGAAAGTTTGAGCCACTGGATTAGTTGAGCCATTGACTCTAGAAATAGGAGGAGAAGATTCAATAAGTTTGCATGAGAGCTTCTTTCTTGAAAACTCACATTATACATGCTTACTTAATGAATCTATAGAGTCAATTAACCTTTGTGCCAATCGCAACCACGAGGGCTACAACCACCTAAAGAGCCTCATTAGCAAAATATTTATTATGATGGTTGTAGATGCTTTTGTTTACCATAAATATTGGAAATCTCATAGTTATACTTTGGCACTAACCTTGCAGCTAGAGCTTTAATAACACATCAAAAAATGGCGGGGGACTGGGAACTACATCGTCAATAGCAGCTGCAATAGGAAGTCCCCATGGTCGAGCTTCTGATCGAAAACAAAGCACTGCCAGGAGATGGCCCCGATTATCATTTCCTTTTCTTCAATAAAAGCAAGAGAATGTGTTTAGTGTTGCCTTCGGGTATTTTTGGTTGCTAACCATTTCGGGTTGAGATTAAAAAGAATGATGGTCAATCTATGCCCGAGAACATGGGAGCTACATCAACTTGAACACCATGGTACTTTTGGCAATGGAACCCATTATAAGAAGGCTGCAACACTACACACTTGATTTCAGCATCTCATGGTACAAAAATCCAAGTGTGTGTGTGTGCAGGGGCGGGGGGGGGGGGGGGGAGTTCTGTAAGTATCTCGTAGCAAGTTCCATTCTTACCAATTTTATCTTGGTTTAGAGGTGTTGCTAGTTCTTGCTTTCATGCCTTGCTAAAAAAGAAAAAAATATTAAAAGGCACTTTAGTTTATGATCCTTTTTATTTCCTTTCAATTCAATTTTATAATATGCCTAGAAAAGAAAAAAAAATTTGTAACTCTATCAGGCCCATAAAGCCGGTAGAGTCCCTTTTTCTTTTCACCCTTTTTGTTTTTGTTTTTCTTCAAATAAAGCAGCCATGTACAAGATCAAGTGCGGGGGAGGCTTTCAGGATTTTCAACGCACAAACAACACAAGGCCTCCCACTGACACGTTGCACATCATCGTTTAAGCCAACAAGACAAAGGGCAAGGCAACTGGGCTCCATGCAACGTCGACCAACCTACAAGGACAGTCGACCCAGCCATGGTTCCTCTTCGCCTCTACCTCTTCAAGAGCAATAGTTTGCACACTCTATCCCTTTCCTCCTAGTTTCCAAGTTAAATGAAACTTATCCTGAATCAATCAATAAATTTAACTTAAAAACTAAATGCAATTCTTGTGAACCCTTATCATCATGCTTCTCTTTGATTGACTTGCATGCTCCTTATTCCTAGTTCATCACTTGCTGCTTATGAACTATATCTTTAGGAAAACATGTCACCTATGTAGTTGACATATGAGATATGGTGTGATGAAAGAAATCTTGCTCTTATGCTTGTAGTGCTTGGGAATTTCTCTTCAAAAATAAAAATGAATGGCCCTCTCCTCAATGATGTGAATGTCTGATAGGTGTAGAGTGCCCGATCTTTCGGCGAGTGGAGATAACTTCGATTTGGTGGATGTCGACCCTCACGATCCGACTATGACGAGCAAGTCGAAGCGCCAATGCAATCGCTGAACCAACTTCCGGAGGATATTAACCTTGCGGTAAACAAGATCAACCTGATCACGAGGATCAATTCTTACGCGCAATCGAAGAACGAGCAAGAATTAGAAGCGAGCAACCTGATGTATTGCACGAAGGTGGAGTTCTGAATTCACGTCGAGAGACGGATGTATAGCTAAGCTAAACTTAAAACAAAACTCGAAGATTACAAGGGGCGCAGCCCTTGACTATATAGGGGGAGGACGAGGCATCTAGGGCCGGCTGAAGTGGAGAGGCGCGCGGTGGAGAGGGAGTCGTGCGACTTGGGTCACGTGGGCCTTCGGGCGACATCATCCTGGGCCGTCGTTCCTTAGCATCAAAACCGTCTTCAATTCCTGGGCTCGAGCTCTAGTGATTGGGCCCTTGTACGTCGTCGTCTCGTTAGAAGATGGATCCGTAACTCGAGGAGGCGCGACGACGAGAGGTGGAGGCGTGACAGCTTGGTTTGACGCGCCATCTTCCGTCGTCGTTATTCGTATGTCGTTGATGTCCTCATCATCCTCCCCTTCTTGAAGTGAAGTCGTCCTCGATGGCAACTCATCATCCTCACCCAAGTATGGTTTCAAATCTGCAACATTAAAACTAGTGGAAACACCAAACTCCATGGGCAAGTCAAGAACATAAGCATTATCGTTAATCTTGGTTAGCACTTTAAAAGGACCAGGAGCACGAGGCATCAGTTTAGAATGACGCAAAGTAGGAAATCTATCTTTACGCAAGTGCAACCAAACCAAATCACCAGGTTCAAAAGAAATATGTTTTCTACCTTTACTACCAGCAACTTGATACTTTTTATTAGCAATGGTAATGTTGTGTTGTGTTTCTTCATGCAATTGTTTCATGTGATCAATATGAGCAAGAGCATCAAGATGTGGTTCATCTTCAGCATCAATAGCAAACAAATCAATAGGCGCCTTAGGAACATAGCCATAAACAACCTCAAAAGGACACATCTTAGTGGCAGAATGTGTAGCACAATTATAAGCAAATTCAACATGAGGTAAACAATCTTCCCAGCATCTCAAATTTTTATCTAAAACAGCTCTAAGCATAGCAGACAAAGTTCTATTTACTACCTCAGTTTACCCATCAGTTTGAGGATGACAAGTAGTACTAAACAGCAGCTTAGTTCCTAATTTATTCCAAAGAGAACGCCAAAAATAACTAAGAAACTTAGCATCACGATCAGAGACAATTGTTTTAGGAATTTCATGCAATCTAACAATCTCTCTAAAGAACAATTCAGCAACATTTGAGGCATCATCAGTTTTATGACAAGGTATAAAGTGAGCCATTTTAGAGAAACGATCAACAACCACAAAAGTACTGTCCCTCTCCTTCTTAGTGTGAGGAAATCCCAAAACAAAATCCATCGAAATATCATGCCAAGGAGAAGAGGGAACAGGCAAGGGCATATACAAACCATGATTACCCAAACGAGATTTAGCTTTTTAACATGTAGTACAGCCTGCAACAAGGCGCTCAACATCACGGCGCATCCGTGGCCAAAAGAAATGGTCGGCCAACACCTCATGTGTCTTAAAAACTCCGCCCATAAGACCACCTCCATGCGCCTCCTGTAACAACAAAAGACGGACCGAGCTAGCTGGAATACACACCTTGTTAGCACGAAACAGGAACCCATCCAGCATATGAAATTTGCCCCAAGGTTTGCCATCCTTACAATGCATCATAATATCATGAAAATCAGCATCATTCACATATTAATCTTTCAAACCTTGCAAACCGAATATTTTAAAGTCTAATTGGGACAACATCATATAACGACGAGATAAAGCATCGGCAATCACATTTTTCTTCCTGTTTTTATGTTTAATGATGTATAGAAAAGATTCAATAAATTCAACCCATTTAGCATGACGACGATTCAGATTAGTTTGGGTTCTAATATGTGTCAAAGCCTCATGATCAGAATGAATAATAAATTCGCGAGGCCATAAATAATGCTGCCATGTTTGCAAAGTTCTTACTAAAGCATAAAGTTCTTTATCATAAGTGGAATATTTAAGAGCAGCACCACTTAACTTCTCACTAAAATAAGCAATGGGTTTATGATCTTGCAACAAAACAGCACCCAAACCAATTCCACTAGCATCACATTCCAATTCAAACACTTTATCAAAATTAGGCAATTGTAAGAGAGGAGCATGAGTTAACCGTTCCTTTAAAGTGTTGAATGCGTCGTCTTGTGGTGCGCCCCACTCAAATGGCGCACCCTTCTTGGTCAGCTCATGTAATGGTGCAGCAATAGAACTGAAATCCCGCACAAAACGACGATAGAAGCCTGCAAGACCAAGAAAACTACGAACCTGTGTGACCGTCGTCGGTTGGGGCCAACTCTGAATGGCGTCCACCTTGCTGCTATCGACCTCAATGCCCTGTGGAGTAACAACATATCCAAGAAACGAAACACGTTGCGTGCAAAAAGTGCATTTTTCCATGTTCCCAAACAAGTGAGCAGCACGCAAAGCATCAAAAACAGCACGCAAATGATCTAAATGCTCATTCATGGATTTGCTGTATATAAGGATATCATCAAAATAGACAACAACAAATATTCCAATGAAAGGCCGAAGAACTTCATTCATTAAGCGCATAAAAGTGCTAGGAGCATTAGACAATCCAAACGGCATAACCAACCATTCATACAAGCCAAATTTAGTTTTAAAAGCCGTTTTCCATTCATCTCTTAATTTCATTCTTATTTGATGGTAACCACTACGCAAATCAACCTTAGAGAAAATTGTGGCACCACTAAGTTCATCAAGCATATCATCAAGGCGTGGTATAGGATATCGATAACGAATTGTAATATTGTTAATTGCACGACAATCTACACACATACGCCAAGAACCATCTTTCTTAGGAACAAGCAAAACAGGAACCGAACAAGGGCTGAGAGACTCACGAATGTAACCTTTATCAAGCAATGCCTGCACTTGACGCTGAATTTCTTTCGTCTCCTCAGGATTTGTGCGGTACGGGGCGCGATTAGGAAGCTGCGCGCCCGAAATTAAATCAATCTGATGTTCTATGCCACGAATAGGAGGAAGACCCGGCGGCAATTCAGCGGGAAAAACATCTTTATAGTCCTGCAAAAGGTTAGCAACAGCAGGAGGAATATGCAACATAGACGCCTCATCTAGTGAAACAAGCATACGAGAGCAAACTAGCGCATAGCAAAGCAGATTAGCATCATGAAATTCATCAAAATCAGCACGTGTAGCAAGCAAGATAGGGTTATTCAATTTGATCTCATGTTGAACAGGTGCAACAGGAGGCGATGTAACCAATTTTGCAGCTTTTGTCGCTCGAGCAATATCATCTTTAAGAACTTGTTCAGGTGTCATAGGATGAATAACAATTTTCTGACCCTTAAACATGAAGGAATAATAATTGGAGCGACCATGATAAACACTATCAACATCATATTGCCAAGGACGGCCAAGCAACAAAGAGCATGCTTCCATTGGAACAACATCACAATCTACAAAATCAGAATAGGCACCAAGAGAGAAAGGAACACGTACCGAGCGCGTTACCTTTATTTTGCCACCATCATTAAGCCATTGAACGTGATAAGGATGTGGATGCTTCCTTGTTGGCAATCACAACTGCTCCACCAAGGTCGTAGTAGCCAAATTATTGCAACTGCCGCCATCGATGATTATACGTACCGCTCGTTCTTGCACAACGCCTTTGATATGAAAAATGTTGTGGCGCTGACGCTTTTCATCCTGAACGACCTGTGTACTAAGAACACGCTGCACAACAAGAGTTGCATACCTGTCGGCGGCACTAGAGTCCACATGAAGCTCCGTATTATCTGCATGATTAGTGGCAAGCATAGTGTGCTGAATATCCTCAGAATCACTAGCAGAAGAATACCCACCGTCGTCACGAATCAACATAGTTCGTTTATTCGGACAATCGCGTATCACATGACCAAATCCTCGGCAACGGTGACACTGAATATCACGAGCTCGTCCAGACGACGAGGAGGACGGCACGATCGAGGCAGATTTGGCCGTGGATGGAGCACTCGACCTGGACGTGGTCGAGGAGTGGTCGCGCGACGTGGAAGGAGGTGTCGGCCGTGGAGCTGAAGGCGTCTTGGACCCTACAAAAATGTTAGGTATGGACGAAGATTGTCGATCCTGCACTTCACGTTCAGCTTTACAAGCATATTCAAATAAGGTGGTCATATCATCATAATGCTTATAATCAAGAATGTTCTGAATGTCACGATTTAACCCACCCCTAAAGCGAGCCATAGCAGCATCATCCAGTTCAACTAAACCACAGCGAATCATACCCTTTTGCAAAGCTTGATAATAATCCTCTACGAAAAGTGAACCTTGTTGAAAACGCTGCATTTGATTAAGCAAATCTCTAGCATAATATGACGGCACAAAACGATGACGCATAGCAGCTTTTAATGCCGTCCAAGTGGCTGGAATATTATCAGGATATCTTTGTCTATACTCACGCCACCAAAGTAAAGCAAATTCAGTAAATTCACTAATAGCAGCCTTAACTTGTAAATTAGTAGAAATATCATGGCATGCAAATTTTTGTTCAACCTCTAATTCCCAATCAAGATAAGCACCCGGATCATATTTGCCATTAAAAGTGGGAATACGAAATTTTATTTTGGCAAAAGAATCATTAATAGGAACACGTACCCTACGAGCACGACCACGGCGATTGTCGTCGTCCTGCTCGGTGTCGGCGCCGTAGTCACGTGCATGTTGCAACTCCGTGAGCTGCGTCGTCATGGTCCCAAGCTGCGTCGACATGGCCTCAAGACGAGTCATGATCGTCGCGAGCGTGGTGCGGGCAGCCGTATCAGCAAGGTCCAGTTGATCAAAACGCTCATTCGACGAAGTGACCGTAGAGTCAAGTCTCTCGTGCATCGTCTTCATGTCGTTTTGTAGACCGTCAACCTGTGCCTGGACATCCTGGAGGGTGAGCTCCTCCGACTTCGAGCTGTTTTCTGCCATAGAAACACAAGCAATAGAAAAAGCGGGATCCTACAACGAGAGGTGAGTGGTGGGTGAAAAGCTCAATCAAAAAGCTGTTATCAAATTCTTACCCGTCCTTACCAAGCACGCAAGCGTGAACTGCAACCACAGGTAAAACCGATGGAAGATTGGAGGAGCGATTGCGTGGTGAAACAAAAACCTGCTCGTAGTAGAAAATTTGTGGGGCTAGGAGGCTGCACTCAATCCAAGGGTTAGCACAATTCAAACAATAACTGCAAAGTTGAATAATGGTGCTAAACGCGAAAAGATTGCTGCCGGTACAAGTGCAAGAGGAAGGAAAAAGGATCAAAACAAAGTGCAGCAAGAACGCGTCACCTGTGTTGCTCGGCCGCTCTTTTTTTTTCTCTTTTTTTTTCCTTTCTTTTTTTTTTCTTTTTTTTTCTTTTTTTTCTCTTTTTTTAATACCTTTTGCTAAAAATATAAACAATGAGACCTCAAATAAGCAATTAAGCACAAGCACTTTTTTTTTGAGGCAGGGGTAGAACGGTAATAAAAAGATCAACCTGATCACGAGGATCAATTCTTACGCGCAATCGAAGAACGAGCAAGAATTAGAAGCGAGCAATCTGATGTATTGCACGAAGGTGGAGTTCTGAATTCACGTCAAGAGACGGATGTATAGCTAAGCTAAACTTAAAACAAAACTCGAAGATTACAAGGGGCGCAGCCCTTGACTATATAGGGGGAGGACGAGGCATCTAGGGCCGGCTGAAGTGGAGAGGCGCGCGGTGGAGAGGGAGTCGTGCGACTTGGGCCACGTGGGCCTTCGGGCGACATCATCCTGGGCCATTGTTCCTTAGCATCAAAACCGTCTTCAATTCCTGGGCTCGAGCTCTAGTGATTGGGCCCTTGTACGTCGTCGTCTCGTTAGAAGATGGATCCGTAACTCGAGGAGGCGCGACGACGAGAGGTGGAGGCGTGACAGCTTGGTTTGGCGTGCCATCTTCCGTCGTCATTATTCGTATGTCGTTGATGTCCTCATCAATGTCCTACCAAAGCCATATGATAGTTATATTGAAAACCTGATGCATATTAAAAGTTGCCTAGAGGGAGGGGGGGGGGGGGGGCTGAATAGGCAATCTAAAAATTTAACCTAAAACCAACACTTAATTGCGGATTAAATAGAGTACGACAAAACTTCCGTCGATTCCTGATAGAAGTTACATGGAGACAGAAGTTTTGTCCCACGACAGAAGTTCCTCGCTATGAGGTGTAGAATACAATGAATTGTGGAATATTAGGAGGTACAAAGAAGCTACTTGAATAGAAGGGTTGTTGTTGTCGTGTAGCTCTTAGTTCGTGCAAGAGATAGCAAGCAACACAGCACACAAGTAGATCGAGCACAATATGTAGAGAAGAGGTAAATAGCTCCCGAAGTATTTCTAGCACAAGGAGAAGGTACTAGAGGTTGCACACAAGAAAGAGCAAGTTTATCCACTTAGAAAAAACAAGAACCACTACTCATGCAACCTATTGAAAGTTAAAGCAAACTAGAACTTAAACAACAAAAGGAACAAGGGAGCACATGGGGATTTATTTACCGAAGTTCAACCAACTTGCAACGAAGTTGTCTACCTCTCCGTTGAGGGATCCACCAAGGATCAAGTCTCTTTCAACCTTTTTACCTCTCCAAGCAATCACCAAGATCAATTTTGGATGACCAAGCAATCACCAAGATCAATTTTGGATGACCAAGCAATCACCAAGATCCAGCCCGGTTCTCCACTAAGCTTGCTTCTTCCCTTGCAGAGGCAAAGCTAACCTTTACAAATGTTCCCAAGACCCACCACAAGTTTGGGAGCTCTAGGGCGACGCCTAGCCATCTAAGAATCTTTAAATCCAAGAGTAACAAATGCGTCACGGATGCTTGCTTTGCAACAATGCTCAAGTGCTCACTTCTTTCATAAAGAGACTCTCTCTCTCTCAACCCAACTCTCACAAAGAGATCAATCCTCACAAAGAGGAGTTGGGGAGGGTGCTAGAGGGCTTTGAGAATGATAATTTCGTGGGGGAAGTCAGCAGCCCTTGAAGGAGGGGAGAGAAGAGCTATTTATAGAGGAGATTCAAAAACCAGCTGTTGGAGTGCATTCTGGAGACTGACGGAACTTCCATCATTTCAAAAAGAGTCATTGCGTGGGCTAGGATTCCACTATGCCAGGGCATGACGGAACTCCCGTCATAAGTGTGATGAAACTTCCGTGACTCTCTGGTGGATATGTCATTAGAGAAGGCTTCGACGGAATTTCCATCACAAGGTGATGGAACTTCCGTCACTCTCGGTTTGGCTGTTATGATAGGTTTCCAAGTGATGGAACTTCCGTCACAAAGGTGAAAGAACTTCCGTCATTCTCTATTTGGCACAAACTGAGTTAGTTCTTTTTGGGCTTTTTGTGGCTAGTTTGAGTTTCTCTCATTTCAGTGGGGATTTTGTTGAGCATTGAGACTTTGCAAGCAACCATGTGACATCCTTTTTGATAGAGCAGCATTCCTAAACTCAAGATTAAATGTAAAAGAAACTTTCTTCAACTTGAGCTTGCATAGTTGTGATTATTGTCAATTTTCTTCATTCAGCTTCATAAGGAAGTGCCACATGTATTCTTCTTCTAAGCTCCATCACCTAGAGCTTGTGACTTGGAGCCTTTGAATTGTTACAATCAACTTCCATTTCTACTCACAAGTCACTTAACATCTTCAACATATCGATACTCCAAAGTACATGACTCTTGTTGCTTGGTACATCAAGATTGAGCTTCACCTGCCCTTCACCACTGCTTTGGTCCCTTGGACTAAGCCTTGCTTGCCATTCTCTTTTGCATGGTTCATCGTGACTTGGTCATGCACAATTCTTCACCATTGAGCTAACTCCAGTTACACACAACTTTTGTATTGTCATTAAGCCTTTGTTTGAAGATCTTCTTTATATTGTTGATCAAGTTGTTTGTAATTATCCTTTCATCTTGTAATCAACTTGCACTTGATCCTTCTATGTCTTTCTTGCATAGACTTGATTGTTTATGAAACTTTATTGTATTGATGATCAAGCTGCTCATGAGTGTCCGTTCATCATGTCATCATTTTGTACTTCATCATACTTTGATTATGTACAAGACTTGTCTTGTGAGACCAAATCATATCATGAACTTCCATGTCTCACACTTTGAATTAATGTACGATCTCAAATATATTCATTTCGGCCATAGAGTATACATCCAAGATTTCATTCCCTGCTTATACACTTAGAAAGAATCATTAGATCTTTAATCATGTTGTCGTTCAACACACCAAAACCCACTAGGAGACTAGATGCACTTTCACATATGTTGCTTGTTGTTTCATTGAACTTTGTCAAATTCTTGTGACCCTAGTGAGATGCTTGTTTATGTTTTGTTGATCAAGATCATATGCACATTTCCCTTCATATGCTAATCTTCTACAATGGAAGATAGCATCCCTATCATCATTCATCCATCCACCAAAAGAAATACTCCATGATTATCTGGTTATGACTCTCTCTCAATTATTTTGGTTGAAGGCATGGCTATAAAAAAATTAAAGAAAATAAATAGCCATGCCCAATATCATTTCAAATAAAGAGAGAGTCTACACATAAAAGAATATTTATCCATCTCCTTTCATATGCTACTCTTCTACACTGGGAGATAGCTTCACCCATCCACAAAATAAAGTACTCCACCATGCTTTGAGAAACTCCCTTTCCAATTATGCTTGCAGAAAGAGAGATGGGCTAAAGAAAAGAAAGAGATATAGACCATGCATTCTCAAATCGAAGAGAGGGAGCATTTCAAAAGAAGTACCCATCATTACCTTTTCTCATCCATCCCATCCATTTATGTGCACTTGCTTGATCACAATTCATGACTTGTTATCTCCATTGATCCAGTTTTTGACTTAGTAATATATGAGACACAAATATGCCTTCTTTATTCTCCTACCTTGAGCTCCGCATAAGCCATATTTAGAGGTAGGATCAAAGGGGCAAAGTCAAATGCCTTGGTGAGGAACCACAAACATAGTGAGTGATCCGAGAGAATCATTTGAGAAGAATGGCCATGATTTGTTTCTAAAATATTTCAAAACCCAAGTTACTCAGCAGAAGGGGTGAATATGACTATAGTCAACATTGTTCCATTCTTCAACCACCTAAGGAGATGTGATAGACACTTTAAAGTTATGGTTGCAGGTATGATTTGGAATAATTTGCATGCTAGTCTTGTATCGAAAGAAGTTATCATCCACCTTAGTCTCTATTCCTTTACTCGAGGGCGAGAAAAGGCTAAGTGTGGGGATGTTGTTGATGATCCTTAAATGCTAAATTTGACCGTCAAATCCCTGCATAATACATATAAAATAAATAAAACCAATAGTTTTTCACAAGTGTTGATGAATATTTGTATGCACGTGATTTGTAATCAAATTCAAGGAAATATCAGAGTTACAAGAGGAGAAATAATAAAAGCCCATAAACATGAAGTGAGAAGAGATTCAATAATATATTCGACCTCACCATGTTGAGTCTCTCGTTGAGCCGATAGAAATGCATATATAACTTGCCTAAATCGGACTTCGGATGTGAGAGTTATGAAGCATAGAAGATCTGGTGTTTGGGCTGAACCGACGCTAATGTCAGCACGTGCGGGAGGGGAAGAGAAGGACAGTTCAGGCTGCTTGGCTGAGTGGAGAAACTCATTACTTGGACCTAAGGATGAGGAACAGTCCAAGGAATATTTCCTTATTCTTAGAAAGGCTTCTCCACTCCCCCAAGTCACCTGTTACTATAAATAGAGCCCCTCTCCCTCTCATTTTCCACACACAAGAAGAGTTTAGAGTTTCACTTCAAAAGGCTTTAACACTGCCAAAGTGCTTAGAAAATAGGGACAGACTGAGGGAGAGTTCAGGGAAGCGCTGGGCTTGTCGGCGATCTTCCCCATGCTTGTACCACAATGGATGCTTTCCTTTTCAAGTAAGGGTTCGTGATTTATCTTTTGTATTTAAGTCTCCTGTTTAAGTATGTTCTTTCCTTTTATTGCTTATGGGATCATCACTCTATTTAGTTAGAGTATCTTGGTCTTCTATAAGTGTGGCATCGAGAGTAGGATAGTAATTGATAGTGTAGACGTGGTGTCTAGTCTAGAGGTTACCTTTGTTTGCCGCGTACCCTACGGTTTGTTAGAGGTGGTCGGTAGGTGGTGACAGCCCTATCCGGCCTTAGTAATCCTCCATGTTCGGGTACGTCATAGAGCTATTGGCTGTAGTCGCCTGTGGATGCAGGGGTAGGTCGTTGCCCGAAGTAAGCAGTAATAGACCGAACCTATCTTATTATAGGATCCTTGACCATAGGAATCCTCTCTACCCTCTACCTACCATATTATTGTTGTCCTTGGATGGACTAGCTCAGAAGATTAGTACATACTCGTTCCCTATGATTCGATAACATGGAATACTCCTAGGTGAAGTGGTACATTGATATCTGTGCGCTTATAGATTTACCCGTGATCGTAAGAAATACCAACAATGAACAACCAACATAGTGGTAGGAGTTTATTACTAATGAATTCCACAAGTGTGCTCATGATAGTTTGAAAACAGTGGAAGTATATAACAACAACTACTATGAGCTCTCTATGATACAATGGTAGTAATGATTCATGCCCATATAATCATAACTCTAGCAGCACACAACATTACTGCGGCGGTAGGTCATACTCTCAGTGGGCAGTCCAACCCTCAGGGACTTGCATGTCCTAAGGCATCACATCAACAGACAACTCTATCTCTGCATTATCTGAAAACAACATAGACACAAAGCCTGAGTACTAATTACTCAACAAGACTTACCCATCAAATACCTAGACATGCATTGGCTCTAATAGGATGGCTGTTTTACAAAGACCTGCACTTATCACCCTATTGGTTCTATCAACTTATTGAGCCATGTTTTATTGTATAGAACATGAATATAAATTTAGTGAAGCAGTTCATGTATAGTAAAACATAGCATGTAGTAAATAGCAAAATACAACATAAGAGCATCAGTAATAATAATCAAGATGAGACAATATATTCAAATTTATAGTATCATGTGAACTACATGAAGGCACACTGAACAAACGGTACTCATTACTGCGAGGGACAACAAATACAATTGATTTATACCAGTTGGGAAAACCCAAAAAACACGACACATACACACCACTAAGGTCGTATATGCCAACCTTTCACAATAAAAATTTACACCTCAGACCGGGTCTAGTGACATCGAGTGGGCATGTTGTTCTTCCAATAGTACTTCGTGGTAAGAACCGCCCACTCCAACAGCCGAAGGGTCAGTGACCAATGCACCTTAACCATTCTTATTGCAAGTAATTTAATGATACATCAGTTTACTAGTGCCCATAGACTAGCATGCATTCTATACTGTTCAACACTTGATCAAGGGGCCAACAACGAGACGTGTCCTAGTTCGACGAGGCAGGACTACCACAGTCAACACCCATGTGTTGCTGCAAACCTACACATGCATCATTCCTACCCGGTAATAATATCGAAAGTAAATTTATTTTTATTAAATTCAAATTTTATGATCAAGTTTGTTTACTTAGTGTGAATAATGAAACTATCGATACTATTCAATTAATAAGCATAGCAACACAGTACCAAACCTACCAAGACTCATATAAGAGTAACGTAGGTCATTTGGGTAACATGAGAAGTGGATTTCCAAACGAACTCTTATTAACCTAATGTAACAATCAAATATAGACACTAGAAGTGATATATTAAAACTAGCAAGACTTTATAAACTGGCGAATGCAAATCGAGGCTTGCCTTGATCAACACTAGTGTTAGCAATTACAGTTTCTTGCTCCTCGGAATCAGTATCCTTCTGAAAATCCTGCTCCTGCCTGGTTATCATTACCTATATATGAACAATGTGTTAACGATATCGAAATAACACCGTAACATGCAATGATATGACAAATGCTAAATGCAGCGATATCAATATGATAATAACCTTATTCATATGTTCTCAAAGCCATATGCTTCAGAGAAGCAAGTTTATTTGTTAAGATTTTATGTGTAAACTTTCTTAAAGCATTTAAATAGGGTTAATATGGTCTTAAGAGCAAATAATTCATTTAACAAAGTAAACTCGTGGTTCTGGACATCAGTGACTATTATGAGCAGAGGCATATATAAACAATAATTTTCACCAAGTTTCAGCTTCTCTTGGACATTAGCAATTTATTTACTAGCATTTTTATAAGCAAAAGTGCTAAATAAATCCTAGAGCATAAAATAATTCATATTTTGGCAAACAAAAAATCAGGGTGATAGATAAACATGTCTTAACAATGCATGCCAAATCAGGATTTAAATGTATTCCTAGAATTTTGGGTCATTTATTTAGCACTTTAACAAGATAAATCAATATTAAATCTAAATTCACAAGAACGTCTAACAAAGTTGTTTTAGGCTCTAATGGATTTATAGTTTATTTACTATGATTTTTATAGTGTTTTAGCATTTTTTGCATTTTTCTGGTATTAACAAATAACAGCTCAACGCCATGTCAGCGCTGCATGGCAACAACGTCGCCACCAGATCAGCGGCCAACTCAGCGTGTCAACAGACAAGTCAGCACTGCCGGATTGGGGTGGCGCTCGGTCAGAGCCTGTTGCTGGCTCCCCATCGGGGCCATTGCGCGTCAGAGCTCCACCCAGTTGCTATAAAACATCATGTGCATCGAGGCGGAGTGAGTGGCGGGGCTCGCGAGGTTGGATGCTCACCGGAAGGTGGTCGTTGTCACGGATGGCGGAAGTTCGGCCATGTCACTCGATTGGCAGGAGACATGAAATTGAGTTCCATTTGATCTAGGAGCTTCAGGAGGGTATCGGAGGGACCGACATCATGTTGGGTTGTGTCGAGGAGGGCCGGGATGTGGAGCTTGTCATCGAGGTGACAAGGACTGGTGGTTGGCCACAGAAAAGGGGGCAGGTTGCCAGAGTCTTGTCCAAAGAATCAAAGAGCAAATGGATTAGAAACTATCGTTGATAGGTTTATCAAGCGTGTGTGCAACGAATTGGAGAACGACTCACGATACAACAAGAATTTGACGATCGATCGATGGAATCTTGATGGAGAGGTTTTCTCAGTTCTTAATCAAATTTGATCAACGCGAGCTAGGCTTTGGCTAGGCAATGGTGCAGGGAGGCATAGGGGCATCAAGTGCAGTTGCGAGTGGGCTCAACTCGGTGGGAATGGTATTGGTCTACTGGCATTCGAGCTCACACTTGGGTCGATAATGGCGGGTGGAAGAAAATGAGCTGAGGGAGAGAATGAGGGGAGAGCGGGGATGTTTATGGACTGAGTGATCCTGGGGGTGGGTGGTCAGTGAAAGTTGCCTAGAGGGGGAGTGGTGAATAGGCAAATACTCCTGTGAACCACTAATTAAAACAATTAGTTGAGACAGAGGGCGTACTAAGACGCAAGTGTTGGCGTGCTAGTCCGGGTTAGTCCGCTAGGGTTAGCATTTAAGTCTGGGTCTTGCACATGACAGATTATAGAACAAGCTCTAGATTGATTTCTATGGTGCAACAAATATACCAGTAGCTAGAGAGAAGTAGTAGCAAGCACTAGGAAACTTAAAGCAGTACAAGAGAGCTAGTGAACAAGCTACACAAGCAATTTAAGAGAGGCACAACAATATAGCATAAATAGTGAAGGAGAATAATAAGAACAAGAACAAGCACAAGCACACAAGACACAAGGATTTGTTCACCGATGTTCAGTCCCAGAAAGGAACCTACGTCTCTGTTGAGGAGTCCACAAAGGACCGGGTTACTCTCAACCCTAGAACCTCTTCCAAGCAACCACCAAGGTCAAGCTCGGTTTTCCACTATTAATCCTTTGCAAGGAGGGCAATACAAACTTCCCGGGTCTTCAACTACAATCTTGGGAGCCCCGGGCGACGCCTAACCGTTTAGGGGATTAACCCCCAAGAGTAACAAACACAAGCAAGACCAATGGTGAAGTGAAACCAAAGTGCTCCAATGCAATATGAGGTGGCTCACTCAAATCCTCACAACTCTCCTCTCAATCCCTCAAGAATCGAAGTAGCAAGCTTGAGGGAGAGTTGGAGAAGCTCAAGAGTGCTCAAATTTACTTTTTTAGCTCAATGGAGTGGCCAACGGCACTTTGGGGATGAAGGGGTATATTTATAATCGGGTGGAGAAATAGAGCCGTTGGGGAGGCAGGGCTGTCTTAGTCTGGCATTGAGGCCTGGACTAGTTCGGCCCTGGAGTTCAGAATGAACGCAGGGGCTCACACGACCCTCAAAAATGGCTAAGTGTTAGTGACCCAGACTAGTTCGGAAAAGCCCGGCTTAGTCCGGATCAAGCAGCTCCTCGAAGGAAAACCTTTCTGGAATGACCCTGTCCCGTCTTAGTCCGGCCAAAACCGGCTTAGTCCAGATGGGTTAACTATCCGGCCTAGTCTGGGACAAGCCGGCCTAGGCCCGGTCAACCCAAGTCTAGACCAAAACACTCCCGGGTTTTGCTCTGTGCCGGCTTAGTCTGGCTAAAGCCGTCCTAGTCTGGCTGCCTCTGGTTCTTGGCTTAGTCCGGTTTTTGGCGTCTTAGTCCGGCCTGGTCAACTCCAGAACCAACAGTGGTTCTATTTTGACTCATGTCGGCCTAGTCCGCCCATCTCCAGACTAGTCCGTGTCCCAAAGGGGAGGTAGGAAATTTTGGGCTTTGGGAATGCAATATGATGTTAAGTGTTAGTAGCACTTGATCAATTTCACCACTTTCTCAGTTGTGTCCCTTTTGATAGTACGACACACCAATGACTCAAAAAGTATGAATAAAAACTAGGAGTTGTCGGTTGCCTTCTCCATTTTTCCTCTTCATTTTGGAGGGTTGTCTTTGATGCATGAAGTATTTGCCCTGCTCATATACTTAGCAAATATCATTAGTCCTTTTATTGTTCGTCATTAATCAACCAAAATCCACACGGAGGCCTAGATGCCCTTTCAGTCACGGTCTGCGGGTGATCGTGTGTGGTTTTATGGTTTGTCGGGGAGATGGGGAGCTGTCGGGCGCGGGGAATCACGGAGCTCTGCCGTGGCCATGGCAGGGCGCGTCGCGGCAGCGAAAAGTGACTCACGGTGCAGCGGTTGTGGTAGCGACAAAGGAGGGGCTGGCGATGGGACGTGACGGCGGGCAGTCGCAAAGTGTAGCATCGAGTCCCGAGGGCGGCAAAAAAAGCAACGGCAGCAGGCTGGATTCCTTTGGGCGTTGGCGCCAGGAGGAAGAAGATAGAGGATTTTTGCACTGGGGCCCTCGGGTTTTTCTTGGGTTTGCAAACTAGTCTCTTGTTCTATTTTATTATAAATTAAATAGCTACAAGCATCCAAATGAATTGGGAATTTACACATAGGTCCTTAAAGATATTTGTGGAGCTCTGGTGGGGTCCATTTGATCAGAAATGTTGTAAATATTTTAGAATTAAAATTCAAATTTTAAAGTTCTATGCTTAAATTAATTATTTGGGGTACCTCCAAATAACATAAAATGCTCATTTTTTCTCTACAATTATATTTTATCGTTCCTGTAATAATTTTGTACTTACATGGTACCTGTTGTATAGAAAAATTTTAAATTGCTTCACAACCTTATTTGCAGGGCTTTTAATTGACTGTAATTAATTCATTCTTGAGTAGGAACTTTATTATTTTATGTTTCACCTTAGCTACAATTTTATGTTCATCATGCTTGCTAAGTAGAAACGAGAAACTCGGGTGTCACACCATCCTAAACCCAAAGCTATCAACAAGGATCATTCTCGTGACTTGATCATTGGGAGTCCATCTCAAGGAGTGAGGACAACGAGAAACCAATACAGGCCCAAATATGTGAATGAAGAGAACGATGATGAGGCGAATGCTGTAGTTGAGAACTTCTCTTTTGTCTCCATGATTGAGCCCACAACAATTGAAGAAGCAATGGATGATCTCAAGTGGGTTATTGCTATGCAAGAGGAATTGATTCAAGAGATGCAAAGTATGAAAATTGGTGGAACAGCCCAAGAATCATAATGTGGTTGGCACCAAGTGGGTCTTTAGAAACAAACAAGATGAGAAAGGGACTATTGTTAAAAACAAGGCTTGCCTAGTGGCTAAGGGATATTCTGAAGTGGCGGGTATTAACTATAAAGAGACATTTGCACTCGTGGCTCGTCTTGAAGCAATCCGGATCTTACTTGCCTATGCATCAGATCACGACTTCAAGCTCTATCATATGGATGTGAAGAGTGCATTCTTGAATAGAGAAATCAATGAGAAAGTCTATGTGGAACAACCTCCAGAGAATCCCAAACATCCAAGACATGTGTACAAAGTGAAGAAAGCTCTCAATGGTCTCAAGCAAGCTCCAAGGGCATGGTATGAGCATTTGATAAACTTTCTCCTCAAGAAAGGCTTCACCATTGGAAGTATTGATAGCACCTTGTTCAAAAGACATCATGGGAAGGATCTCTTTGTGTGCCAAATCTATGTGGATGATATCATCTATGGATCAACCAATGAGAAGTTCAATGAAGAATTCTGGGAGATGATGGCAAAGTAATTTTAAATGCCCATGATTGGAGAGTTGCATGTATTCCTTGGTTTTCAAGTCAAGCAATTGAGAGAAGGATACTTCATCTATCAAGAGAAGTACACCAAGGACCACCTCAAGAGAATAAACATGGAAAATTGCAAACCTTTGCATACACACCTATGGCGACAAGCAAACCTTTGGATGACGATGTGAAAGGAGAATCTATGAACCATAAGATCTATAGATCAATGGTTGGTTCCTTGCTCTATCTCACCGCCTCAAGACCAGATATCATGTTTAGTGTGTGTTTGTGTGCACGCTACCAATCAAATCCAAAGGAGTCACACTTGAAGGCTGTGAAGAGGATACTTAGATACCACAAGTGGACACCTACCATGGGATTATGGTATCCTAGGGGAATGAACTTTGAGTCACTTGGGTATTCGGACTCTGACTTAGCGGGATGCAAAGTGAATAGGAAGAGCACATCGGGAGGTTACCAATTTCTTGGAAGATCTCTTTTATCTTGGATCTCAAAGAAGTAAAACTCGATGGATCTATATACGGCCGAAGTGGAGTATATGGCAGCGGGAGCATGTTGTGCCCAACTTCTTTATATGCGGTAAACGCTCTCGGACTATTGCCTCAATTATACTCAAATGCCATTATATTGTGATAGTGAGGCAACAATCAAGATGGCTCTCAAGCAAGGGGATCATGGTCATACAAATCATATTCAAGTCAAGCATCATTTTATAAGAGACTATGTTGAGAAGAAGGATATTGAATTGGTAGTGTGCGGACTCATGAACAATTATCAGATATCCTCACCAAGCCCCTCGACGAGAAGACCTTCGACAAGCTAAGGGGATAACTCAATGTTCTTGACCTTTCAAACATCATGTGATGTAACCTTCAAGCTTGTCTTTTGTACATATGTAAGGACTTTGTGTGTTTTGTTTTGTTTTGTTGTTTGTGCTTTATTTTGTGCTTGTTTCTCTTCTTCTTGTAGGTCGACTAAAGATTTCCATAAGATAGCAATGGACATAGGTTAGGCTTAGGAAAGTCATTCATGGTGTGCCCAAGGCTTTGAAGAATGGTTCATTGTGAGTAAGCTCGAGAAGGAAACAACTCATTATTGGGATTTTAGTTTGTAGCCTTTCTCTCTCTTTCCTTTAGCATCGCAACATGCATTGTATACTTGTTGCATTTGCATATTTTGCATTCATGCATTTTTACATAATGATACCTTACATGCTTCCAAGCATGTTTCTATGGGGGAGGGGTTGCTTATTTACAGTGTGAGTATATGACCCTCTAGATGATCATATGGTGATAATTGTGCTTCATGCCCATTGAGTCATGTTCAAGCGAGCTCCGAGGTTAAATTTATTTGCCCAGCTCAAAGAAAAGTGGCTCGTTCCCATCACACAAATGACTAACCATTCCATACTTGAGAAATTATTTTGTTAAGTCTTGTGTGTCTAACTCCCGTCAATGAAAGGGGGAGCTATGGATGACCAAGGAGGAGCAAAATGAAAGGGGGAGTGTTTCTAACTCTCGTCAATTATTATTGCACCCATTATTTGCTCCTTGGTTCCCTTGTGTCCTTTTTGGTCTAGTAATTATTGATGATTTTTCTCGCTTCACGTGGGTATTCTTTTTGCATGATAAAGGTGAAGTAAAAGATGTGCTCAAGACGTTCATGAAAAGAGCACAAAATGAATATGAAGTCAAGATCAAGAAAATAAGGAGTGACAAGGGCACTGAATTCAAGAACACTCAAGTTGAAGAGTATCTCGATGAAGAAGGTATCAAGCATGAATTTTCAGCACCCTACTCCCCTCAACAAAATGGGGTAGCCGAAAGAAAGAACCGCACGCTCATTGAGATGGCAAGGACAATGTGAATACAAGACGTTGGACCATTTTTGAGCTGAGGCCGTCAACACCGCATGCATGCCTCCAACCGGTTGTATCTCCATCGACTATTGAAGAAAACACCATATGAGCTACTAACCGGTAACAAGCCTAATATTTCCTACTTTCGTGTTTTTGGGAGCAAATGCTTTATGCTAAACAAGAAACCCAAGACTTCTAAGTTTGCTCTAAAAGTTGATGAAGGTTTCTTGCTTGGTTATGGGTCGAATGTTCATGCCTATCGTGTATTCAATAAAACCACCGGTTGTGTTGAAATCTCATGTGACATGACATTCGATGAATCTAATGGCTCGCAAGGGGAGCAAGTTGTTAATGATGGTGTAGATGATGAAGCTCCTAGGAGTGTAATAAAATGGATGGCCATTGGTGATGTGAGACCACAAGAAACATCAAGTATTGAAAATCAACACTCTCCCTCAAGGCAAAACCAACTTAATGAGAATAAGGAATTAGATCACTCAAGTGGTCAAGATCAAGATGTTGGGAATCATAAACAAGTATCAAGCAATGATTCTCAAAGACATTTTGAAGAGGTTGACAAAGATGGTGGTCAAGAAAGCTCACACCCACCGCATCCAAGAGTACATCAAAATGTACAACATGATCACCCTGTCGAGCAAATTCTTGGAGATATTGACAAGGGAGTAATCACTAGATCTCGAGTTAGTAATTTTTGTGAACATTATTCTTTTGTCTCGTCTGTGGAGCCATTTAGGATAGAGCAAGCACTTGAGGATGCGGACTGGGTGATAGCCATGCAAGAAGGGTTGAACAACTTCACAAGAAATGAAGTGTGGACACTGGAGGAAAGTCCAAAGAACAAGAATGTTGTGGGCACCAAATGGGTGTTCCGCAACAAACAAAATGAAGATGGTGTGGTGACAAGAAACAAGGCAAGGCTCATGGCAAAGGGGTATTCACAAGTGGAAGATTTGGATTTTGATGAAACTTACGTCCCCGTAGCAAGGCTTGAATCTATTAGAATATTACTTGCTTTTGCTACTCACCATGATTTTAATTTGTACCAAATGGATGTGAAAAGCGCATTCCTAAATGGGCCAATCAAGGAAGAAGTGTATGTGGAGCAACTATCGGGCTTTGAAGACTCTAAGTATCCTAACCATGTTTACAAACTCCATAAGGCCCTCTATGGGCTTAAGCAAGCCCCGAGAGCATGGTATGAATGCCTTAGGGATTTTCTTGTTAAAAAGGGTTTCGTCATTGGCAAGGCCGATCCAACCCTCTTCACTAAGCGTTTTGGTGATGATATCTTTGTATGCCAAATATATGTCGATGACATTATATTTGGTTCTACTAACCAAACCTTTTGTGATGAATTTAGCAAGATAATGACCAAAAGGTTCGAGATGTCCATGATGGGAGAATTGACATTCTTTCTAGGCTTCCAAGTGAAGCAACTCAAGGAGGGCACCTTCATATGTCAAGCAAAGTACACACAAGACTTATTGAAGAAATTTGACATGGGCAAGGCAAAGCCGATCAAAACTCCCATGCCGACAAATGGTCACCTCGACCTCAACAAAAAGGATGAACCCGTTGATCAAAAGGTATATCGCTCCATAATTGGCTCTTTGCTTTATCTTTGTGCATCTAGGCCCGATATCATGCTTACTGTGTGTATGTGTGCACGTTTTCATGCTGCTCCTATGGAGTGTCACATGGTGGCTGTTAAGAGAATATTAAGATATTTGGTTCACACACCCAACCTAGGGCTTTGGTACCCCAAGGGCTCAAAGTTCAACCTATTAGGCTATTCCGATGCGGATTATGCCGGGGATAAGGTAGATATAAAGAGCACCTCCGGGACATGCCAATTCTTGGCTAGGTCCCTAGTGTCATGGTCATCCAAGAAACAAAACTCCGTTGCACTTTCCACGGCTGAAGCGGAGTATGTTGCAGCCGGTAGTTGTTGTGCACAACTACTTTGCATGAGACAAACTCTAAGGGATTACGGTTACAAGTTGAACCGTGTTCCACTCCTATGTGACAACGAGAGTGCCATAAAGCTTTCTTATAACCCCATTTAGCATTCAGACACAAAGCATATAGATATCCGGCACCACTTTTTGAGAGATCATTCCATCAAAGGGGATATCGAAGTTAGCCATGTGAGAACCGAAGATCAACTTGCCGATATATTCACCAAGCTCCTAGATGAGAAGAGATTTTGCTATATTAGGAGTGAACTAAATATTCTTGACTCTAGCAATGTGTTGTAGAGAATGTGCACATCTGAATGGTGACTATTTTGTTATTACAAAAAAATATTATTGTTTTATGTCAAAAACCTATTATTTGTGCTATTGAAGCTGGTTTTTTATCACTAGATCGAATCTTGACAAAATATGGCCATTGTTAGGTTTTGTTGATTGTTGGCTGACCATAAGATGTCAAGACTTTCCATCAAACTATTTTTAAAGAAAATAAAAATCCTCTGCTCTTTCCTGGCTGGGCTCTATTCTCTCAGGTCATTCTGGCGTCGGGCAAGTCCGATAGTTGTCGGACATGTCCGATGGCGTCGGACAAGTTCGACTATCATCAGACAAGTTTGACGGTCTAGGGTTTGACCCTATTTAACCCAGCCTGACTTACCCCTTCAGTCAACCCTTCCTCATTCATCTCCCTCACGTTCTCTCTCCTCAAGAACACCCCCATTAGCGGCACCAAGGAGATCTCCCTCTCCCACCATCCATTGGAGCAAGTTTGGAGATCAAGAGGTCCTCCACCGAAGAAGTCCGATCCCCCATCGTTTTTGCAAGGTTTAACCCTAATCCCCTCTCTCTTGGTTTCACCCTTAGCGTTAGGGTTATTGATTAATGCTAGTGCCAAATCTTGTTCCCTTGCATATTTGATCCATGGAGGTTGCCTCTAGTTAGTTGTTAGTGGAGTAGAAGAAGTTTGGATACCTGTGGTAGGTGGATTCGTAAAGGATCTAGGTTTTTTGGAAAAACTGTGTGTCATCGGACAAGTTTATTTATTTGCCCAGCTCAAAGAAGAGTGGCTCATACATTCCCATCACACAAATGACTAACCATTCCGTACTTGAGAAATTATTTTGTTAAGTCTTGTGTGGTAGGGGGAGGTATGGATGACCAAGGAGGAGCAAAATGAAAGGGGGACTATTTCTAACTCTTGTCAATTATTATTGCACCCATTATTTGCTCCTTGGTTCTCTTGTGTCCTTTCTGGTTTTTGGTGATAGGTGACAAAGGGGGAGAAGAACATGAAGATCCTAAAGCCAAGACAATATTGGGAAAAGCATAAAGAGGGAGAAGAACATGAAGATCCAAAAGCCAAAATCAAGATGGAGATCAACATGAAGATACAAGGGAAGCTACAAGGTGACAAAGGGGAGAAGCAAAAGAATATCAAAAGAAGATGGATGTGGAGAACATGAAGATCACATGAAGGAGAGATGACTAAAATGAAGATGATCAAGACAATGGTGCATGTTCACTTGGGGTACACATGAAGATCATATCAAGATGAACATATACATCAACATGGAGATGAACAACAATGAATATCTTCTCCCACATGAACATCTACATCTATGCGGTGCATCTTGAACAAGATCAACTACTACGACACCATGATGAGCGCAAAATTCAACTCAAACTCAACAACTAGTGATAGGTGTAGAGTGCCCGATCTTTCGGTGAGTGGAGATAACTTCGATTGGGTGGATGTCGACTCTCACGATTCGACTATGACGAGCAAGCCAAAGCGCCAATGCAATCGCTGAACCAACTTCTGGAGGATATTAACCTTGCGGTAAACAAGATCAACTTGATCACGAGGATCAATTCTTACGCACAATCGAAGAACGAGCAAGAATTAGAGGCGAGCAATCTGATGTATTGCATCAAGGTGGAGTTCTGAATTCACGTCGAGAAATAGATGTATAGCTAAGCTAAACTTAAAACAAAACTCAAAGATTGCAAGGGCGCAGCCCTTGACTAAATAGGGGGAGGACGAGGCATCTAGGACCGGCTGAAGTGGAGAGGCGCGCGGTGGAGAGGGAGTCGCGCGACTTGGGCCACGTGGGCCTTCGACGGTGTCATCATGGGCTGTCGTTCCTTAGCATCAGAACCGTCTTCAATTCCTGGGCTCGAGCTCTAGTGATTGGGCCCTTGTACGTCATCGTCTCGTTAGAAGATGGATCCGTAACTCGAGGAGGCGCGATGACGAGAGGTGGAGGCATGATAACTTGATTTGGCGCGCCATCTTCCGTCGTTATTATTCGTATGTCGTTGATGTCCTTATCAACTAGTGCGCTATGTAATTGGATAGTTCTCCCTCAACACCTAGGACATTCCAAGGGAGAGACTACTTCCATGGTAAGGACCAAGGTAATGTTTTCAAACCTTTCTTTTCTCTTGGTTCCTTGTTTGCAATCAAGTCCTTTGTCCCTTCCGTCTTATCCTTTCGGGACTCGTTCATTTTGGATCATCATAAGTAGTGGCTGTCATCCATCACCAAAAATGGGGAGATTGTTAGATTCATGACTATTAAGGGTACCCCAAAGGTATGAAATGTGACTAATGTCTACACGAGTGTAGGAAACCTTATCTACTTAATGATGATTGTTGACGGTTTCCTTGACGATTGATGACAATGACCACAAGCATGGAGGTTTGATGAGCTTAATTGAGTCCAAGAGTTGATGGAGATGGATTGAGGCTAAGGACAACCTAGGAGCAAGTGTTTGGAACAATTGTCTAGTTGTTAGGGCTTGAGTCGATAGGAAAAATCGGACTATCAAAGGGGTCTAGGCCAAATCTCTTAGGTCATTCTAGTCAGTGATGTGCATAGATGCTCGGTGAAATCACAGGCACTAGGTGGCTGTGGAGAGGCCAAGGAGTTGTTGTAAGAAGACGAGAAATGAAGTCAAGCAAGAACGAGGAATTTAAGGTTCCGGCGACAAAGACCGGATAGAGGGGGTTAGAGGGACCAGACTGTATGGTCATCAGAGTTAGAGGATCGTTGGCTGTGAGGAATCTATTAGCACAAAGACCTATACAGACTGAAAAGTACGGTGTAGAGACCGGACAGTATAGAGAGGAAGAAATTTGTAACGGCTCTAGAATAAACAAGAAATAGATAGACCGGACAGTCCGGTCTACAAACCGGATGACCTGGTTTGTACATGAAGCAACAGTGGACAGAAGCGCGAAGGTTCTAGAAGAGCCATCTAGTAGAGATGGGACGGTCCGGTCTGGCAGAGACTAGACCGTACGATCTGTATGTCCATAAAGGCTATTTTGTGGAGCAAGGACTAGTTTGAGTTTGGAAGCCTATATAAACTTGTTGTTGGAGTCTTGGAGACCTCTCTTGGCCCATATGATAGCTAGGAGTATTAGTAGGGAGCCAAGAGGAAAAGAGAGGAGCACTAGGAGGAGATATTGGATATCTTGAGAGTGCTAGAGAGAGTAACTTGAGCATCTATTGACATCTAAGGCTACGGTGCCCTTAAGAGTGTGATCCAGGTTGTTGGTCTGTGGTGAGACTTAGACTGGTTAGGTGTTGGTGATCGAGCCTATCATGATTGGTTTTGAAGGACGTCACATGTTTATACACGGTTTGAGCCCGCCGTTGAAAGGGTATCGCTAGTGAGGGCCCGTGTCGGCTCCGAGTGTCCAACAAGTTCTCAAGGGAGATGAGTGTGTGCCTTGGTGGTAGAAGTGATGCAACGATCTCTTTACTCTGGGAGTGATTGCGGGCTCGTGTGCGAGAACTCCAGTTGGTGGCGGGAGGGACCGATACTCCGGCACGAGTGGTCCAACGAGGAGTAGTGGAAGGCACCATCCTTCTGAGACCTCGGGAAAACATCATGAGCTGTATCTTACTCTACTCCTTACTTTGACGTCTTAACTTTCACATTTACATACCAAGCTATTCATGCTTGTGTCTTTTCTTGCTCTTGTTGATTACCATGTAGAGTTGCATGAATAGGGTTCTTGGTAGCTAGTAGTGTTTTGATTTCACATTTGATCACTAGCTTGCATAGGAGTTGTCTTATATTGTTAGTGTGATCACCACTAGAATTGCTATAGGAGTTGATTGAGTGTTTGGTTTTAGGAATTGGTGAATTTGGTACATATAGCGAGTTCCCGATTCACCCCTCCCCCTGCTCTCTCGGTCACTCGATCCTTGCAGCTTGTCCACTGGTCTAAGGATGGTATGGAGTGGCTATTTTGTGGTTTACGCTGAGTTCTCTTAGAAAGTGGTAGAAGGTCTTGTTAATGAAGTGAGATCCTCCATCACTGATCACTATCCGAGGTGTTCCGAAACAAGGAAAGATTACCATGTGGAACATCTTTCTAGCTTTCTTTGCATCTATTGCTCAACATGGTATAGCCTCCACCCACTTTGATACATAATCAACGACCACCAAGATGTACTCTTAATCATAGGACTTTGGGAATGTCTAATGCAGTCGATGCCCCATACATCAAAAAGTTCTGCTTGAAGATTATACGCGAGGGGCATGGCATAGCGAGAAATGATCCCTCCATGCTTCTGGTATCGTCAGCATTTGCCAATGAACTCTTTTGTATCTTCATACATTGTGGACCAAAAGAATCCACTATACCAAATCTTCGCTTGGGTGTGGAACACACTGTAGTGTCTGTTGACAGTCACACAGTCACTAAATACAGAATTTTACTGTCAAATACCAACATAAAAACATAAAAGTAAACAATCAACATAGTGGTAGGAGCTTATTACTAACAAATTACACAAAGTGTTGGTGATTATTTGCTTGTAGGTGATTTACCCACGTAATTGAGGGAAAATTTATGGGTCACCAAGGGAGAAAGCACACTTTCGGCCATTCAGAGCGCAGCACAAGGATCCATGGGCCCATAAACAGAGCAAACCGATGTTCCACGGGGCCTCATGGGGATAATAGATAATGGGACCCACCTATCAGTGCCCTAGATAAAGTGGGGTATGTTGATGGTCACTAAATACCAAATCTGACCGTCGAATACCTACATAAATTGATAAAAGTAAACAACCAACATAGTGATAGGAGTTTATTACTAATGAATTCCACGGTGAATATTTGCTGGCAGGTGATTTATCCACATAATTGAGGTAAAATCCATGTCATCATAGGAGAAAGCACACTTCCGGCCAATCAGAGCGTAGCACAAGGATCCACGGGCCCATAAACAGAGCAAACCGACATACCAGAAGGCCTAACACGTGGAGGGACGAATGGGGACAGTAAGACAGAGACCTGGACAAGGCTGTGGCCTAAAGAGGCCAGTTCATGTTCGGCCGAACACCCTTGTTCGGCCGAACAAAGATTGGGCCCACTCGGCCCAGGCCTACTCGGAAGCCTCCCACCGCCTTTCCAAGGCCGGTTCGCAAAATTATGGCAGGAGTTACCACCTTAGTTACCGACTTTGGGCCTCTATATAAGGAGGGGAGTTCCTCCACTCTCCACACACTTCAAGATTAGTTTAGTGCCTCCCTTCCTAAAGACTTTAGCACTGCCATTGTGCTTAGAAAATAGGGAGAGAGCTAGGGGAAGTCTGGAGGAGTGGGCCTGTCCACCTCTTCTCCACGCTTGTACCTTGACGGATGCTTGCCATATTTAGTAAGTTTTTGTGATTCCTTTCTTGGTATTTAAGTTTCATTTTTAAGTAAGTTTTATACTTAGTTAGTTTGCTCGCTCAGCGCTCTATTTAGTTCGAGACCTTAGTCTTATATCATCGCAATTTGAGATTAAGGGAGTAATTGAAAGCATAGACGTGGTGTCTAGGCCGTAGGTTACCTTTGTATATTGCGTAGTCCATAGATTGCTAAAGGTAGTCAGTAAGTGGTGACAGCCCTATCTGTCCTTTGAAATCCTCCATGTTCAGCTACGTAGTAGGCTCTTGGCTGGAATCGCACTGTGGATGTAGGGGAAAACCGGATGCCCAATGCAAGCAGCCTAGTAGTACTCTTATCTTCATTAGGTCCTTTTAACCATTAGGAATCCTCTCTACCCCACACCACATTTATCTTGGTGTCCTTGGACTAACAAGAACTGAAGATGAAGCCCACATGTTCCCTGTGGATTTGATACCTTGGAATACTCCTGGGTGAAAGCTACTTTGGTATCCTTACGCCTGCGGATTTATTTTGTTGTCATTAAAATACCAAACAAGCTTTCTGGCGCCGTTGTCAAGGTACGGCTGTTGTTTGATCTTTGAACCTAGTCTGCCCTCATATCTTTTTATGTTTCTTTATTTCTTTCCCCATCTCTACCATGAAGTGATGATCAATTCAAGACCTTTCTGCTACAAAGGGCGTGTTCTTCGAGCCACCGCTTTCAGCGGATCCAATTCATTAATCTGGCTTTGAACTCCGTCCTGGCTTTATAGCCATGGTTCGGGAACAATCCTTCTCAGGTTTAAATAGCGAAAACATGTTCCATCATTTGTGAGAGTTTGAGCATTTGTGTTTGTGCCATTCGATCAAAGGCATGACTCAAGACACTCTCAAATGGAAATTGTTTTCCTTTTCTCTCAAGGAGAATGCAAAACAACAGTACACTTATTTTGTTGAGAGTACGAATGGCAATTGGAAAGTACTCCGAGATAAGTTTTGTCTCGTGTTCTATCTTACATCATGTATCGTCTCTCTAGGAAGGGAGATTCTTGACTTCCGTCAAAGCTAGAAGGAATCCATAGGTGCAGCCTAGGCCAGGTTTTCCTTGTTAACCACTTCCGACCCTGACTTGTCTTTGCCTGACCACGTGTTGTTGCAACACTTTTGTATGGGTTTAAGCAAGGAGTCTCCCCTATATCTCGACGTGACTGCCGGAGGTTCGTTTGTCCACAAGATGCGTGTAGAGGGAAGAGCTATCCTAGACCTTAATCATGAAAACTCTTCCTTCATAGCCGACTGTAGAGAGCCCCCTCTGGAGGAAGCTTCATCGAGCATTGAGGCCACCCCACTAGTTGAACCTAAGCCAAATCCTTGCCTATCCATTGATTCATCTAGTGAGACATCAACCAAATCACGAGCAATGGAGGAAGAAGAAATTCAACCTTCAAAGCTCCCTTTCCAATTTGAGGAAAATCTTGTAAAAGATCATGGGAAATCCTCAAGTTATTGCTATCAATAGAAATCACCAACTCCTGTATCTTCTCCTAATCCTCTTAAGGAGCCTTTGCTCCAAGAGACGGTGAAGGAGTTAACTTCAAGCATGAGCAATGAGCGGGTGAGAGAGGCTGAGTTTTCTCCAAACCTAATTTGGATTGGCTCCCCTTCGTCTTCCATTCAATGCCTCATAAGAGGAGTTAAGGTTGATATTCTTTATAATCCCACTGTCGGTGCCAACATCATTTCTGATGCTTGTGCTTTATCCATTTTAGGTGAATAACCCTTGGCATCGACTTGAAAATTTTCCAATGTCCCTCTGGACCCATTTCAGAGAGATATGGGATTTTCCAAAATGTGTCTTTAAGGTACAAAGATGTTGAAACTCTCCTTGATTTCCATATGTTCGAAGTCCATGATTTTGACATTTTAATCGGGCATCCCATAGAGAGACATTTTTTCTGATGCACCAACCAAGTAGACGTTAGACATTGAACTCAAGGGAAGGAATTTTTCTATCCTAATGTCTCAATCAGAAAATTCTCCTGAGTTCTCTTTTAAATTCGAGGAAGGTCTTTCAAGAGACCATGGGGACACCTCGAATTATTTTTGCAAGAAGAATCCACCAATTCTGATCTCTCCTCCTGATCCTCTTGAGGACAATTTTCTACAAGAGAGTGAGAGGGAGTGCTCTGCCATGTTGAGCGGTGAATGGTTGGATGAGGGTGCGCACTCTCGTGATATAATTTGGGTAAGACCCCCCTTACTCAACCATTCAGTGGCACATAAGAGAGATGAAGGTGAATGTTCTTTCCAGTCCCATAATCGATGCAAATATCATGTCCAAATCCATTGCAACCGCCTTCATAGGCGGTGAGCCCCTTGCACCGATTAGCAAATCCTTCCTGAGCCCCATAGGCAATCATTTAGAAGGATTTAGGACCTTGTAAAACGTGCCTATGAAGCACAAAAATGTTGAGACTATCCTAGACTTCCATATAGTTGAGGTCTATGACTTCCAAATCTTGATCGAGCATCCGTTGGATGAGCTATACCCGGATGGACCGAAGCTAGGAAGTCTCGACATAAGACA
The DNA here is from genome assembly GCA_032690845.1 of Eleusine coracana subsp. coracana. NCBI lineage: Eukaryota > Viridiplantae > Streptophyta > Magnoliopsida > Poales > Poaceae > Eleusine > Eleusine coracana. The sequence continues at coordinate 25,871,056 of CM064417.1, read as the reverse complement.
TGGGAGAGGCATATCTTCTATCTCAATCTACCAATCAGAAAATCTTTTAAGAGAATATCTCCCAAGGGGTAAGCTATTCAATGAAGGAGTAGCAACATTCCCGTTTGACCCTATTGGATCCATTCCTAAGGAAGGAGACCATCCATTTATCCAGGAGGAAGGCAAGCCAACCCATGAGGGTCTCTCAACAACTGAATTTGCATTGCTATCTCATATTTCAATTCTACTGTTGAGACCGCTAGGAAGGCAAGAGAAATTCTACCATTAGGGTTGCCAGTCGAATTCGAGGAAGGGCTATCTGATAAACTTGAAAACACCTCGAATCACTTCTGGCAGAGGAAGCCTACGACATCCCTTTCACCTCCCAAGCCTTTCCAAGAAGAGCTGGAGTTTAATACCAAATCTGACCATCAAATACCTGCATAAATCGATAAAAGTAAACAACCAACATAGGGGTAGGAGTTTATTACTAATGAATCCCATAAGTGTTGGTGAATATTTGCTTGCAGGTGATTTATCCAAATAATTGAGGTGAAATCCATTTCATCACAGGAGAAAGCACACTTCCAGACAATCAAAGTGCAACACAAGGATCCACAGACCCATAAACAGAGCAAACCGACATACCAGAAGGCCTAACATGTGGAGGGACGAATGGGGACAGTAAGTCAGAGTCCTGGATAAGGCTGTGGCCAAAGGAGGCCAATTTATGTTCGGCCGAACACCCTTGTTCGACCGAACAAAGATTGGGACCACTCGGCGCAGGCCTGCTCGGGGAGCCTCCCACCGCCTTTCCTAGGTCGGTTCCCGTGGTTAGGGTGGGAGTTACTGCCGTAGTTACCGATTTTTGGCCCCTATATAAGGAGGGGAGTGCCTCCACTCTCCACACACTTCAAGATTAGTTTAGTGCTTCAGTTCCTAAAGGCTTTAGCACTACCAAAGTATTTAGCAAATAGAGAGAGAGTGAGGAGAAGTCCGGAGGAGGAATGGGCCTGTCCACCTCATCTCCATGCTTGTACCTCAACGGTTTCTTGCCATATTTAGTAAGTCTTTGTGATTCCTTTCTTGGTATTTAAGTTTCCTTTTTAAGTAAGTTATATACTTAGTTGCTTTGATCGCTCAGCGCTCTATTTAGGTAGAGACCTGAGTCTTATATCATTACAATTGGAGATTAAGGGTGTAATTGAAAGTATTGTGTGGTGTCTAGGCCGTAGGTTACATTTATTTATCGTGTAGTCCATGGATTGCTAGAGGTAGGCAATAGGTGGTGACAGCCCTATCTGTCCTTTGAAATCCTCCATGTTCGGCTACACAGTAGGCTCTTGGCCGGAATCGCCCTGTGGATGCAAGGGAAAACCGGATGCCCAATGCCAGCAACCTAGTAGTACTCTTACCTTGATTAGGACCTTCTAACCATTAGGAATCCTCTCTACTCAATGCCACATTTAACTTAGTGTCCTTGGAGTAACTAGAACTAAAGATTAAACACACATGTTCTCTGTGAATTTGATACCTTGGAATACTCCTGGTTGAAAGCTATTTTAGTATCCGTACGCTTGCGGATTTATTCCATTGTCGTTACAATACCCAACAGGGTATGAAAGGAGTTAACTCATGTTCGGGCGAACGCCGCTGTTCGGCCAACATGGGGCGGGCCCTCTCATTCCCTACTTCCATATGTCACCCATTATCGCCTTTCTAAGGTTGGTTGGTCCAGTTAGGGTGGAAATTTCCGCCTCAAGAACCGCCATTGAGACCTATATAAGGAGGGGAGTGTCCACTCTCAACACACTTCAAGATTAGAGTTTAATGCTTCATTTCCTTAAGGCTCAATGCTGCCAAAGCGTTAAGAAAATAAGGAGAGAGTGAGGGGAAGTTCAGAGGAGGAGTGGGCCTGTCCACCTCTTCTCCACGCTTGTACCTCGACCGATGCTTACCATATTTAGTAAGTCTTCGTTATTCCTTTCTTGGTATTTAAGTTTCCTTTTTAAGTGAGTTTTCTACCTAGTTGCTTTGCTCGCTCAACGCTCTTTTTAGTTACAGACCTTAGTCTTATATCATCGTAGCTAAAGATTAAGGGAGTCATTGAAAGCAAAGACGTGGTGTCTAGGCCGTGGGTTACCTTTGTTTATCGCGTAGTCCATGGATTGCTTGAGGTAGCCAGTAGGTGGTGACAACATTACCTGTCCATTGAAGTCCTCCACGTTCAGCTACGCAGTAGGCTCTTGGGCGGAATTGCACTGTGGATGTATGGGAAAACCGGATGCCCAATGCTAGCAACCTAGTAGTAATCTTACCTTGATTGGGACCTTATTGCCTAATTTAGACAATCAATTATCTCCATAAAAGCAATAAAGTGAACAACCAACATAGTGGTAGGAATTTATTACTAACAAGTTCTAGTGTTGCTAAATATTTGCTGCAGGTGATTATTCCATAAAATTAATGGAAAATCCATATCATCAAGGGAGAAAGCACAAGTCCGACCAATCACAGGCAAGCACAAGGATCAAATGGCCCACCTACAGTAGGAAACTGACTTAACCCACTAACTCACGGTGTCAGGGGACAAGAGGGGCCACCAACCAGTGACCCAGAGCAAGAAGGGGGCCATTGGGCCCCACTCATGTTCGGCCGAACAAGGCCCTTTGGCCGAATGTGGAGTGGGCGCAATGAGGCCCATCCTGCTCTATCGGTTCCCCACCGCCTTTCCTACGTCGATTATCCCCCTTAGGGGGGGAGTTACCGACTTATGAACCGCCTTTGGAGTGCTATAAATGGAAGGCCAAGGCCTTACTCTCTTAAATCCTAAAGATTAGTTTAGTACTTCATTCCTCAAAGGCTTTTGAAACAATGGTACACTCATTTCTTGAGAAGAATTTTAATTGGAGTGCTATAAATGGGTTTCATTGGGAGTGCAATTAAAATTCTTCTCAAGAACTTGGCCTATGTCCCAACTACAACCAAACCCTCCTCCAGGAAAATCACTAAGGTCACACACACCAACTTGTGATGTGTTAATCCTAGGAATGATTTAAAGCAATAGGATACATAGAGGAAGCTCCTGAGGGTCAAAAGAGAAATAAAGAAGATCTGAGAAAACGCGATTCTGGAGCTTGACAGAAGTTTTGTAGCGCTCGACAGAAGTTCCGATGTCCACGACGGAAGTTTTGTCACTCACAGAAGTTCTAGGTGATGAAAGTTCTGTCACTCATAGAAGTTCCGTGGTCCTTGACGGAAGTTCTATCATTGTGATGGAAGTTCTGTCCTGGCGACGGAAGTTCTGTCTTGGACAGAACAACAGCTCTGTTTCAAAAAGAAAATTACCAAAACTCTATCAAACGAACTCCAAAAATCATGAAATTTGGACCAGATCATCCACAAGACATCATGACTCTCCTCTAAAGAGATTCACTCAAATAGCACAAGGAATCATCCTGAATTTCAGATCTTGTGCCAAGAACACTAAAAAGGTAAAACTTGAGAAATCGATGAAATCGAGGGTGCTAGAGCTTTTTATTCGGTCAAGGACCCGTATAGGATTGTTCTAGCTTATCATAGCACAAAGATCCTCCAAGGAATTCGTCCCAGAACCCACACAAAATCAAGATAAAAAATACCCACAAAAATAACTCCAAAAATAGGGAAAAAGTAAAATTCGGGATTTAGGCAGAGAGGAAGAACTTGAGCATGAATTTGAATCTCATATCATTGATTCATCAAGTCAAGATACATGGATACATGGCTAGGAAGCCACCCTCTACCTCTGACTCTTTGGAAGAGAAAAGCTTATCTCTAACATACTCTCTTCTCTCCACTACAACATGAAGCACACTCCTAGCACTATGGAATGAAAACCTAACACAAGGCTAATGGGAAGAGTCACCTCTCCCACCAGTCATACCTCGCCTCAAATAGGCCTATAGTTTAAGACAACTCTACCCTTGACCTACAATACATTGCCACCTACCACCAGGGGCAAAACTGTCCAACTTTTTTCCTTCACCCGAACGCCATCGGGCCCTTCACATCTTTGCTTAGCCTCGACGCAAGTTCACGATGGTGCCACGTGCACATCCAATTGCTCCTCAAAGCACGTCTTCCTTGATGTTGATGTGTGTCACATTGTACCACGATCCTGACCACCGGCAAGTCTCCCATGGTTCCGCTCCATTGGGTCCCCTTGACTTCACCCGACATCCCGATTGTCCGGCCCCAAGTCTCCTACTGGTGCCCGATCCTCTTGCCGTTGACTACCAAGTCGACTCCATTGACCAACATATCAAGAGACAAGTAAACACATTTCCCTTCTTCTACAACTTCACCAATACCATCACCAACTCTGGTTAGTCATAATCATAACCATGCACAACTCATGCAATCCCCAGATTCCTCGCATTTCAACTCAACCATAATTTCAGCTATAGCCAATTACTCATCACATATTGCAAACCATGGTACTTATCCACATGGTTTCTCAATCTCCCCCTTGGTGAGTACATTGACAATACCAAATCCACAAGGACTTAGAATTTGAAATGCAAAACCAAATAAGCACATTCAAATGGCTCAAACCCAAAGAAAAGGTGAAAAGCAGCCATCTAGCAAAGAAGGGATCACAAAAACAAAAGTTGATAGAGGGAGCGACTTGAGAAGGCAAAGATTGTAAAAATTGTGAAAAGTGCATGAAAATGCTCGAGTTCATGATATGCTCCCCTTCAACTTGTGGTAGTTCACATGTAATGCAAAATGAGGTCATCTTAAGTTTCTTATCATTATTTGTGCAGGACCCACTATTTTCTCCCCTTTTGGCAATGAACTCATCAAAGAAGCATAAAAACAAAACATGCATGAAAATGCAAACCTAAGGAGCCTCAACAATTATGCAAACAAGCATTTAACCTCGCTAATCACAAGTATAGAGCTATGAAGTGTAAAAGTAATAGCTCACAATCATACAAAGACCAAAAATAGATAGCAAGGCATAAACACCAACAACTATACAAGCTAAGCAGAAAGATTGACTAGCTCAAATAGAATCCAATTTGCTTCTCATGAGAAAAGCTGCCACCATATGTGTAAGTACTCCCATCCAAGACAAAACAGGCATGAAGTGAATCAAAAGAAACTAGCCAGTCTCAATCTCAACCAAGGCAACAAGCATTCTTAGGTCCCTCAACAAGTTTCCATACCTTGCTGAGAGACTATGGGTTAAGCTTTAAGAGTGTTCGACTCATGTGTGATATGCTTAGCTTTACAAGTCTCCATACAAGTTTCCATGGAGGAGGTAGGGGAGCTGGACTGGTAGAATCGATCATCTGAAATGATCGCATGAGCAATGTAGATGATGCTCCCCCAGCATCAGTGTGTGGCCCACTCGAAATGCTTGGAGTAGAATTTGGAATGGCACTTGGGGTAGAACTTGATGAAGCGCCTGATGAAGAGCTTGGTGTAGGTCTTGATCCAAAGGGGTTGTAGAAGCTGCTGCAAGGCAATCTTGTAGAGGGATCAATGAAGCTTGAGCTCGAAGCTACTTCCTTCCCTTTTCTTGATGATACTCCATTTGCCTTGGAGATCTTCTCCCCAGTCTAGCTTGCGGTGACCTTCTCATCCTCAAAGAGCAACCCAATCACATCCTCGATGGAGCGACCCTTCTCCATGATGTAGAGGAGCTTGCAGCTAGGAAGCAAGGTGAGGATCTTCTCGACTATCACAATCTTGGGAAGCTCAAAAGTAATTGCTCCAATCCTGTCCACAATACCTCGCAAGTGAATAAGAGAGTCAAGTAAGTCCTCATTCTCATTACCACGAAAAGCAAAGAACTCCTCAACAAGTGTATCACTAGCATGACCAATAGAAGACTCACAAACATCATGTTTACTAGTCATACTAGAAGAGCAAGCAAGATCAAGAGAGCCAACATCATCAATCATCACATTAGGCACACTAGTAGAGCAACCTATTAAATTATCACTAGTAGAATTTAGGCACTCACTAGAACTAGGCATATCCACACAATCATCATCATATACATGATCAGCAGTAAAGGTATTGGCAAAGTCCACAAGTGTGTCCATCAACTCATCTGAAATCATGGCATTTAGGTAGCTTTTCAAGTGATCCTTCCATGAGCTATGACCCCGCCCCGAATAGGATGACATCCGAACTCCATTCGGTCATTACTCAAGGCGGTTAAGCCCTATATTGAGCACTTCGCTCTGATACCACTTGAAAGGACTGAGTGACCGAGAGGGGGGGGGGGGTGAATCGGGAACTCACACTATGTACCAAATTCGCCAATTTCTTTAACCGACCACTCAAAACAACTCCTACATAATCCTAGTGGTGATCACACTAGCAAGATAATGAACATATGAAAGGAATCAACAACCTAAGCATACTAGTGGATCACACAAAGGCAAAAACTCCTATGCAAGCTAGTAACCAAAGATACACGAAAGCACACAACTAGCTAGCAAGGAGTCCTACTCATGCAAAGCTACTAGATCAACAAGCACATGGAAAGCACACAAGCATGAGTAGCATATTACATACTAGGGTGATCAATCAAGCCAAAGCAACTCCTATACATGCTAGTAATCAAGTATAAAGGCTAAGCACTACTAGTAAGTAAAGAAGCCTATTCATGCAAGTCTACAAGGTAGTCAACTAGAGCAAGGTAAGCACACAACCATGAATAGCACAGTATGTAAATACGGAAAGTAAAGCATCATAGTAAGGAGTAGAGTAAGAGATGGCTCATGATTTTTTCCCGAGGTCTCAAAAAGATGGCGTCTTCCCCTACTCCTCGTTGGACCACTCCCGCCGGAGTCCCGGTCCCTCCCGCCACCAATGTGGAGTTCTCGCCCACGAGCCCACAATCACTCTCGAAGTGAAGACACGGTGCGCGTCACCGCTGCCACCAAGGCACAAGCTCACCTCCCTTGAGAACTTGCCGGACTCCCCAAGCCGACACGGGCGCTCACTAGTGATGCCCCTTTCATCGGCGGGCTCAAACCGTGTACAAACGTGTGATGGCCTTCACAGCCAATCACGATTGACTCGATCACCGACACCTAACCGGTCTAGGTCTCACCATAGACCAAGAGTAACAACCTAGATCACACTCTCAAGGACACCCTAGCCTTAGATGTGCAAGATCACTCTATGTTACTCTCACAAGCACTCTCAAGATATCCAGTATCCTCTCCTAGTGCTCTCCTCTTTTGCACTTGGACTTTACCAAATGCTCTTAGGTATTCCACTAGCCAAGAGAGGTCTCTAAGACCCCAGCAACGAAGTTATATAGGCTTCCAACCTCAAACTAGTCGTTGCTCCACGAAATCAGCTTTCTGGGCCTACTAATCGGACTGCCAGTCACTGCCTAACCGGACCGTCCAGTCACTGCAACCTAAGCATTAATGGCTTTGCCCTGCTGAAATCTTGTACTGACTGGACCGTCCGATTCGTTTCTCTCTCGAGTCTAGAAACATTTCTAGTGCTCGCTTCCTCACTGCCCAGAGTCACTTGTACAGGCCGGACCGTCCAGTCTCTACAACCTCACCTCTGGCAGTTTTCTCACTTCTTCCCTGTAAGTCCCATACAACTTTACCTAGTGACCGTACAGTCCGGTCACCATTGACCCCTCTTTCCGGTCACTATGTCTAGAAGCTAAAACTTGTCGTCTTCGCTTGACTTCGTTTCTCGGCTTCTCCGAATAGCTCCTTGGCTTCTCCACTGTCATCTAATGCCTGTGATTTCACCGAGCAACCTTGCACGTCACCGACTAGACATGACCTAAGAGAATGACCTAGACCCTCTTGCTAGTCTGGTTTTTCCTATGGATTCAAAGCCCTAACAACTAGACAAGTGTTCCCAACACTTGCTTCATAGCTTGTCCTCAGCTTTGATCCGTCTCCATCAACCCTTGGACTCCATCATGCTCACAAGCCTCCATGCTTGTGGTCATTGTCATCAATCGCCAAGGCTGCCGTCTACAATCATCCTAGAGTAGAAGAGGTTTCCTACACAAACAACACTCATGTAGATATTAGTCATATTTCATATTTGTCATTCATCACCAAAACATCATACCTTGGGGTGACTTCAATGGTCATGATCCTTACACATAGTCTCTCATGGTGTATACTATCCATAGGATTTGAGAGCAGCAGCTAGCAGCAGCAACATACTCAGCCTCTGTGGTGGATTGGGCTACACTCGACTGCTTACGAGAAGACCAATAGATCAAAGAAGTACCCAAGAAATGGCAAGTACCAGAAGTGCTCTTCCTGTCAATTCTACACCCAGTCCACATCCGAATACCCAATAAGATCAAGAGATGAAGATGTAGAGTACCAAAGACCGAACTCAAGGGTGTATTTGAGATACCTGAAGATGCGCTTGATAGCCTTGCGATGAGTCACCCTTGGGGAAGCTTGAAAGCGAGCACAAAGACACACCGCAATGTGTATGTTGGATCTTGTCGCTGTCAGGTACCAGAGGGAGCCGATCATGCTCCTGTACTCCCTTTGGTCCACCGCTTCACAATCTTCATCAAGGTCAAGTGCCGTTGTAGTGGACATTGGTGTAGTCAATGGCTTCACATTGACCGTGTCGAACTTCTTCAGGAGATCCTTCATGTACTTGGCTTGATGTATGAAAGTGCCTTGCTTGCACTACCTGATTTTAAGTCCAAGAAAGAAGGTGAGCTCGCCCATCATTGACATTTGAAATTCACTTTCCATAGCTTCCTGAAATCTGGACACAAGAGCATGTGAAGAACCACCAAAGATGATATCATCAGCGTATATCTTAACCATTAGATAGTCATTGCCATGCTTTAGAGTGAACAAGGTTTTGTCAACACACCCCATGACATACCCATGCTCTAGCAAGAAATTCTTGAGCCTAGCATAATGTTGGTGACCTATAAAACCTAATATCGGCCACCAACTAGTCGAGAAATGCAAGATAAAAGACTAAAGTTCAAAAAATATTTGTTTAAACTAAGAAAGTCCCATGAGTTTTTGTGCAATATGTGGTTGCAGGAATAAAGTGGCTCAAATATGCAAAAATATATGAAGAAACACCCCGTCAGCCGATTGATGAGGACATCAACGACATACGAATAATGACGACGGAAGATGGCGCGCCAAACCAAGCTGTCACGCCTCCACCTCTCGTCGTCGCGCCTCCTCGAGTTATGGATCCATCTTCTAACGAGACAACGACGTACAAGGGCCTAATCACTAGAGCTCGAGCCTAGGAATTGAAGACGGTTTTGATGATAAGGAACGACGACCCAGGATGATGTCGCCCGAAGGCCCACGTGGCCCAAGTCGCACGACTCCCTCTCCACCGCGCGCCTCTCCACTTCAGCCGGCCCTAGATGCCTCGTCCTCCCCCTATATAGTCAAGGGCTGTGCCCCTTGTAATCTTCGAGTTTTGTTTTCACTTTAGCTTAGCTATACATCCGTCTCACGACGTGAATTCAGAACTCCACCTTCGTGCAATACATCAGATTACTCGCCTCTAATTCTTGCTCGTTCTTCGATTGCGCGTAAGAATTGATCCTCGTGATCAGGTTGATCTTGTTTACCGCAAGGTTAATATCCTCCGGAAGTTGGTTCAGTGATTGCATTGGCGCTTCGGCTTGCTCATCATAGTTGGATCGTGAGGGTCAACATCCACTAAATCGAAGTTATCTCCACTCGTCGAAAGATCGGGCACTCTACACCTATCAAGTGGTATCAGATTCCAGTGTTTCTCGGTGAGTTTTATCCAAGTCCACATAAACCGCAAACTACAAAAAAAAAAGTTTACCCCAGTACGGTTTTAAGCCTCGCACTTTCGTTCAATTATTTGCGTTGTTGAGTTTTTGTGCTTTCGCTTTTGATCGTTGCTGGTACATTGTGTTTCATCATTTTCTTCCTATCATCGTCGTATCCTTCCGCCGTGCCGCGTGTTTTCACCACCACAGTTTGCTTTCCGCCACATTTGTTTACCCCGTCTCGCTTGCCAAGTTGTGGTCAGCCGATCGCTTGCCAAGTTTTTCCGCTGCACCGTGAGTCCGGGTCAATCACTGCCTCGCCGATCGAGTCCTACTCGGTTACGTCGTGACCCACTCGCCTCGCTGATCGAGTCCTACTCGGTGACGTCGTGACCCGCTCGCCTTGCCCTGTGTTTGGTTCTGTTCGGTTTCGTGTGTCCCTACTCCAGAGAGAGAGAGAGAGAGAGAGAGAGAGAGAGCGCTTGTGCTTAATTGCTTATTTGAGGTCTCATTGTTTATATTTTCAGCAAAAAGTATAAAAAAAAGAAAGAAAAAAAGATAAAAAAAGAGAAAAAAAAGAAACGAAAAAAAAGAGAAAAAAAAGAGCGGCCGAGCAACACATGCGACCCGTTCTTGCTGCACTTTGTTTTGATCCTTCTTCCTTCCTCTTGCACTTGTACCGGCAGCAATCTTTTCACGTTTAGCACCATTATTCAGCTTTGCAGTTATTATTTGAATTGTGCTAACCCTTGGATTGAGTGCAGCCTCCTAGCCCCACAAATTTTCTACTACGAGCAGGTTTTTGTTTCACCACGCAATCGCTCCTCCAATCTTCCACCGGTTTTACCTGTGGTTGCAGTCACGCTTGCGTGCTTGGTAAGGACGGGTAAGAATTTGATAACAGCTTTTTGATTGAGCTTTTCATCCACCACTCACCTCTCGTTGTAGGATCCCGCTTTTTGTATTGCTTGTGTTTCTATGGCAGAAAACAGCTCGAAGTCGGAGGAGCTCACCCTCTAGGATGTCCAGGCATAGGTAGATGGTCTACAAAACGACATGAAGACGATGCACGAGAGACTTGACTCTACGGTCACTTCGTCGAATGAGCGTTTTGATCAACTGGACCTTGCTGATACGGCTGCCCGCACCACGCTCGCGACGATCATGACTCGTCTTGAGGCCATGTCGACGCAGCTTGGGACCATGACGACACAGCTCACGGAGTTGCAACATGCACGTGACTATGGCGCCGACACCGAGTAGGACGACGACAATCGCCGTGGTCGTGCTCGTACGGTACGTGTTCCTATTAATGATTCTTTTGCCAAAATAAAATTTCGTATTCCCACTTTTAATGGCAAATATGATCCGGGTGCTTATCTTGATTGGGAATTAGAGGTTGAACAAAAATTTGCATGCCATGATATTCCTGCTAATTTACAAGTTAAGGCTGCTATTAGTGAATTTACTGAATTTGCTTTACTTTGATGGCGTGAGTATAGACAAAGATATCCTGATAATATTCCAGCCACTTGGACGGCATTAAAAGCTGCTATGCGTCATCGTTTTGTGCCGTCATATTATGCTAGAGATTTGCTTAATCAAATGCAGCGTTTTCAACAAGGTTCACTTTCCGTAGAGGATTATTATCAAGCTTTGCAAAAGGGTATGATTCGCTGTGGTTTAGTTGAACTGGATGATGCTGCTAAGGCTCGCTTTAGGGGTGGGTTAAATCGTGAAATTCAGAACATTCTTGATTATAAGCATTATGATGATATGACCACCTTATTTGAATATGCCTGTAAAGCTGAACGCGAAGTGCAGGATCGACAATCTTCGTCAAGACCTAACATTTTTGTAGGGTCCAAGATGCCTTCAGCTCCACGGTCGACACCTCCTTCCACGTCGCGCGACCACTCCTCGACCACGTCCAAGTCGAGTGCTCCATCCACGGCCAAATCTGCCTCGATCGTGCCGTCCTCCTCGTCGTCTGGACGAGCTCGTGATATTCAGTGTCACCGTTGCCGAGGATTTGGTCATGTGATACGCGATTGTCCAAATAAACGAACTATGCTGATTCGTGACGACGGTGGGTATTCTTCTGCTAGTGATTCTAAGGATATTCAGCAGACTATGCTTGCCACTAATCATGCAGATAATACGGAGCTTCATGTCGACTCTAGTGCCGCCGACAGGTATGCAACTCTTGTTGTGCAGCGTGTTCTTAGTACACAAGTCATTCAGGATGAAAAGCATCAGCGCCACAACATTTTTCATATCAAAGGTGTTGTGCAAGAACGAGCGGTGCGTATAATCATCGATGGTGGCAGTTGCAACAATTTGGCTAGTACGACCTTAGCGGAGCAGTTGTCATTGCCAACAAGGAAGCATCCATATCCTTATCACGTTTAATGGCTTAATGATGGCGGCAAAATAAAGGTAACGCGCTCGGTACGTGTTCCTTTCTCTCTTGGCGCCTATTCTGATTTTGTAGATTGTGATGTTATTCCAATGGAAGCATGCTCTTTGTTGCTTGGCCGTCCTTGGCAATATGATGTTGATAGTGTTCATCATGGTCGCTCCAATTATTATTCCTTCATGTTTAAGGATCAGAAAATTGTTATTCATCGTATGACACCTGAACAAGTTCTTAAAGATGATATTGCTCGAGCGACAAAAGCTGCAAAATTGGTTACATCGCCTCCTGTTGCACCTGTTCAACATGAGATCAAATTGAATAACCCTATCTTGCTTGCTACACGTGCTGATTTTAATGAATTACATGATGCTAATCTGCTTTGCTATGCGCTAGTTTGCTCTCGTATGCTTGTTTCACTAGATGAGGCGCCTATGTTGCATATTCCTCCTGCCGTTGCTAACCTTTTGCAGGACTATACAGATGTTTTTCCCACTGAATTGCCGCCGGGTCTTCCTCCTATTCATGGCATAGAACATCAGATTGATTTAATTCCAGGCGCGCAGCTTCCTAATCGCGCCCCGTACCGCACAAATCCTAAGGAGACGAAAGAAATTCAGCGTCAAGTGCAAGCATTGCTTGATAAAGGTTACATTCGTGAGTCTCTCAGCCCTTGTTCGGTTCCTGTTTTGCTTGTTCCTCAGAAAGGTGGTTCTTGGCGTATGTGTGTAGATTGTTGTGCAATTAACAATATTACAATTCGTTATCGATATCCTATACCACGCCTTGATGATATGCTTGATGAACTTAGTGGTGCCACAGTTTTCTCTAAGGTTGATTTGCGTACTGGTGACCATCAAATAAGAATGAAATTAGGAGATGAATGGAAAACGGCTTTTAAAACTAAATTTGGCTTGTATGAATGGTTGGTTATGCCGTTTGGATTGTCTAATGCTCCTAGCACTTTTATGCGCTTAATGAATGATGTTCTTCGGCCTTTCATTGGAATATTTGTTGTTGTCTATTTTGATGATATCCTTATATACAGCAAATCCATGAATGAGCATTTAGATCATTTGCGTGCTGTTTTTTATGCTTTGCGTGCTGCTCACTTGTTTGGGAACATGGAAAAATGCACTTTTTGCACGCAATGTGTTTTGTTTCTTGGATATGTTGTTACTCCACAGGGCATTGAGGTCGATAGCAGCAAGGTGGACGCCATTCAGAGTTGGCCCCAACCGACGACGGTCGCACAGGTTCGTAGTTTTCTTGGTCTTGCAGGCTTCTGTCGTCGTTTTGTGCAGGATTTCAGTTCTATTGCTGCACCATTACATGAGCTGACCAAGAAGGGTGCGCCATTTGAGTGGGGCGCACCACAAGACGACGCATTCAACACTTTAAAGGAACGGTTAACTCATGCTCCTCTCTTACAATTGCCTAATTTTGATAAAGTGTTTGAATTGGAATGTGATGCTAGTGGAATTGGTTTGGGTGCTGTTTTGTTGCAAGATCATAAACCTATTGCTTATTTTAGTGAGAAGTTAAGTGGTGCTGCTCTTAAATATTCCATTTATGATAAAGAACTTTATGCTTTAGTAAGAACTTTGCAAACATGGCAGCATTATTTATGGCCTCGCGAATTTATTATTCATTCTGATCATGAGGCTTTGAAACATATTAGAACCCAAACTATTCTGAATCGTCGTCATGCTAAATGGGTTGAATTTATTGAATCTTTTTCATACATCATTAAACATAAAAACGGGAAGGAAAATGTGATTGCCAATGCTTTGTCTCGTTGTTATATGATGCTGTCCCAATTAGACTTTAAAATCTTTGGTTTGCAAGCTTTGAAAGATCAATATGTGAATGATGCTGATTTTCATGATATTATGATGCATTGTAAGGATGGCAAACCTTGGGGCAAATTTCATATGCTGGATGGGTTCCTATTTCGTGCTAACAAGTTGTGTATTCCAGCTAGCTCGGTTCGTCTTTTGTTCTTACAGGAGGCGCATGGAGATGGTCTTATGGGTCACTTCGGAGTTTTCAAGACACATGAGGTGTTGGCCGACCATTTCTTTTGGCCACGGATGCGCCGTGATGTTGAGCGCCTTGTTGCACGCTGTACTACATGTCAAAAAGCTAAATCTCGTTTGGCTAATCATGGTTTGTATATGCCCTTGCATGTTCCCTCTTCTCCTTGGCATGATATTTCGATGGATTTTGTTTTGGGATTGCCTCGCACTAAGAAGGGGAGGGACAATATTTTTGTGGTTGTTGATCGTTTCTCTAAAATGGCTCACTTTATAACCTTGTCATAAAATTGATGATGCCTCAAATGTTGCTGAATTGTTCTTTAGAGAGATTGTTAGATTGCATGGAATTCCTAAAACAATTGTCTCTGATCGTGATGCTAAGTTTCTTAGTCATTTTTGGTGTTCTCTTTGGAATAAATTAGGAACTAAGCTGCTGTTTAGTACTACTTGTCATCCTCAAACTGATGGGCAAACTGAGGTAGTAAATAGAACTTTGTCTGCTATGCTTAGAGCTGTTTTAGATAAAAATTTGAGACGCTGGGAAGATTGTTTACCTCATGTTGAATTTGCTTATAATCGTGCTACACATTCTTCCACTAAGATGTGTCCTTTTGAGGTTGTTTATGGCTATGTTCCTAAGGCGCCTATTGATTTGTTTGCTATTGATGCTGAAGACGAACCATATCTTGATGCTCTTGCTCATATTGATCACATCAATTGCATGAAGAAACACAACACAACATTGCCATTGCTAATAAAAAGTATCAAGTTGCTGGTAGTAAAGGTAGAAAACATATTTCTTTTGAACCTGGTGATTTGGTTTGGTTGCACTTGCGTAAAGATAGATTTCCTACTTTGCGTTGTTCTAAACTGATGCCTCGTGCTGCTGGTCCTTTTAAAGTGCTAACCAAGATTAACGATATTGCTTATGTTCTTGACTTGCCCATAGAGTTTGGTGTTTCCACTAGTTTTAATGTTATAGATTTGAAACCATACTTGGGTGAGGATGATGAGTTGTCGTCGAGGATGACTTCACTTCAAGAAGGGGAGGATGATGAGAACATCAACGACATACGAATAATGACGACGGAAGATGGCGCGCCAAACCAAGCTATCACGCCTCCACCTCTCTTCGTCGCGCCTCCTTGAGTTACGGATCCATCTTCTAACGAGACGACAACGTACAAGGGCCCAATCACTAGAGCTCGAGCCCAAGAATTGAAGACGGTTTTGATGCTAAGGAACGACAGCCCAGGATGATGTCGCCCGAAGGCCCACGTGGCCCAAGTCGCACGACTCCCTCTCCACCGCGCGCCTCTCTACTTCAGCCGGCTCTAGATGCCTCGTCCTCCCCCTATATAGTCAAGGGCTGCGCCCCTTGTAATCTTCGAGTTTTGTTTTAAGTTTAGCTTAGCTATACATCCGTCTCTCGACGTGAATTCAGAACTCCACCTTCGTGCAATACATCAGATTGCTCGCCTCTAATTCTTGCTCGTTCTTCGATTGCATGTAAGAATTGATCCTCGTGATCAGGTTGATCTTGTTTTCCGCAAGGTTAATATCCTCCAGAAGTTGGTTCAGCGATTGCATTGGCGCTTCAGCTTGCTCGTCGTAGTCGGATCGTGAGGGTCAACATCCACTAAATCGAAGTTATCTCCACTCGCCGAAAGATCGGGCACTCTACACCTATCACCGATCAAGACTGTAAAATAGCCGACTGACAAGGGCATTTGCAGCTAATATCAGCACCCGACTAACAGGGTTGTATCCAGCTGAAATCAGCACCTGGCCGACCCTGCAAAACACTCCACCATGATGTTGTTTTCTCCTCCCGGATCAAAAGATGTGAAAAGTGGTGAAGGAAAGAAGGCCATCAAGTGGCCTAACCGGCAGAAGTCAAGCGGCAACCAAGGAGGGGTCGGCACCTGGCCAAGGCTGTCGCTCGGCAAGAACCGCCGCCCGGCCTACCAAGCCTCCCAGCCTGGCCTGCTGCCCGGCCTCGGGTTGCCACTAGGGGTGGCCAACCCATTAGGCCCATTAGGCCTACCACCCCAAAAAGAAGAAAGTCGGTGGAAACTGACCTATCAGCCGTCATCAGGATGACATCTGAGCCATCCAGGAAGAGTCGGTCGGGAGCTGACCCAATCTAACGGCCGCCCGGCCTAGCCCGCCGCCTAGCCTATCCCGCCGCCCAGCATAATCGGCCACCCGCCCTATCCCTCTGCCCGGCGCACCGACTTTGGTCCACCGACTCCACTTCATCTATAAATACCTCCCGGCCCATCGCCACCTAGAAATTGTGGATAATTCGGGAGGAAATGAGAAGCAACACATCAAAAAGATGACTTTCGCACTATCTGTGCCACAATGTAGAATAGGTTAGTTAGTTGGGAGTTAGAGTCTAGTCGAGAGCATTGTTCGAGATTCCGGAATTGTCTTCGAGTCTTGGTGTGAGATCTCTTGTATCTTTTCTCTTTGTGTAAGACTTATACCTTATGAATATAAAATATTTTTCCCTTTTATATCTTGTCAAGTACTTATTTTAACTTATTCATTTCTTCAAGTTACAATCATTAGGAAGAAACTTTGGTGCATAGTTCGCCGGTTTCCCAGCTAGGATTTAATTAAGTTTTAGTTCTTTTAGGACTTAGACTTGGTTATTTCCTGGCTGTTCTTCCACTCGATCAACAGAAGAACATCTAGTGAAGGCGTAGGTGTGGTTCCTAAGTTAACGCTAGCTGGATTTGCATTCGTCCCCACGGGCTGTGTGGTAGGCGGCAGGTGGTGACAGCCTTGTTCATCCATTTAGTATTCCACCACGTTCGGGAAGTCTCAAGCAGGATTGTCTTGCGATAGCATACCTATTAGTACAGAGGTTAGTTACCGACCCATATTAGTGGATTGTTTTAGTGCCCCAAAGTGAACTAATAGGTGAAAGACACGAGGCTGTATCGGGAATGGTGTAAGACCTCAACCCGAGTAACTAGGATAACGCTTGATTTAGATATATTAGGAAGATTTATTTAGGAATCTTAGACTTAGACTCGTTATCCTCCCGGCTAGCTCAACTATTCACTTTATTTATCTTAGTGTGGATTTCTCCTGTGTTACTACCCCACTCTATCATTGATTATCCTTACTCCTGTCTTTGGTTTGTTGGAATTATTCTTTAGTCATATCTTTGTTAAGCTGAGATAATCTTATGCCTAGCTTCCTTGTGGAAATAAATACGATACCTTGGAATATTCCCAAGTGAAATGCCATAATGGTGTTCCGTGCGCTTGCAGAATTAATTCATTTTATCTTTAGAACATAGCAAACACCAACAGATACCAAGCTTTAGGTGCTTGCTTTAGCCTGTACAAAGCCTTCAGAAGCCTGTACACCCGGTTTGGGTATTTATGATGCTCAACGCCAGGTGGTTGTTTCACATAAACTTTTTCCTCTGTGTAGCCATTTAGGAAAGCACTCTTGACATCCATTTGATAAAGTCTGATTCCCTTAGATGCAGCAAAGTCAAGAAAAATCCTAATGGCTTTTATGCATGCAACAGGAGCAAAGGTTTCCCCATAGTCTAAGCCCTCCACTTGACTAAAACCCTCAGCAACAAGTCTAGCCTTGTTTCTCACAACCTCACCATCTTCCCCATGCTTGTTTTTGAACACCCACTTGGTTCCTATTACATTGACACCACACCAATAGATGGCTCTACTAGGGTCCACACTTTGTTTTTCTCAAAGTTTGCAAACTCTTCATGCATGGCATTAACCCAATGTTCATCAAATAGTGCGTGTCCAACATCTCGATGTTCAAAGGTGGCAACAAATAGAGAATTGGTAAAGCAAGCAAGATGTGCAGACCTTGACCTTGTCGTCCTCTCATGGAGATTACCAATTATCTGTTAGGGAGGATGTTGATATTGAATGTGAAGGGGGGCCTCTATCTCAGAGTGTACCTCTCCCTCAACCACAGCTGGAGCTGGCTCAACAGCTGCTGAGGTTGATCTAGAAGCTTCTAGACCCTCTGCTGGAGTGGTGGAAGCAGCAGGAACAAGCTCAGATAAGCGATGAGGTGAATCATCATCGTCATCATCGTCAAAGACCTATAGGTCCTCTTCTACAAAGATGCTTTCCTCCATTTCCCTGCTACCTGCAGTCTCAACCACATTGCTTGCACAAGAGTTTGATTCATCAAAGGTTACATCGCAGGACTCTACGATGGTGTTAGTTTCCAAATTTGAAGCTCTATAGGAATGGCCATGAAGAGTGTAACCAAGAAAGATGCCATCAGAAGATTGCGACCCAAAACTTATCAAGATTGCCATGCTTAAGAATAAAGCACTTGCAACCAAAGGCACACAAATGAGAAACAGATGGCTTCCTCCCAAAGCATAGCTTATATGAAGTCACATTAAGAATTGAGTGCTAGAAAACCTGATTGGAAACATAGCAAGTAGTGTTAATGGCCTTAGCCTAGAATCGCCTCGGAGTCCTATGCTCATCGAGCATCATCCGGGCCATCTCCATCAAGGTTCTGTTCTTTTCTTCAACCACACCATTCTGTTGAGCGATACGAGGTGCTCAGAATTGATGCTCAATACCATGCTCAAGACAGAAAGCATCAAAGGAAGAGTTCTTGAACTCGGTGCCATTATCACTGCGGATTGCTTGTAATGCACCAGGAACTTCCTTGAACATCATCAAAGCTAAGCTTCGAAAGTGACGGAACACTTCATCCTTGCTTTCAAGAAAGTAAACCCAAGTATAGCGAGAGAAGTCATCAACAATCCCAAGAACGTACCACTTCCCACCCGCCGAACGAACTCGAGAAGGACCAACAGTGTCCATGTGAAGCAGCTCTCCATGGTGTTCAGTCATCACCAAATTAATTGGTGGATGAGAAGCGACAACCATTTTGTAAGGACCGAAGGCGTACCAAGAGGGGGGAGGGTGAATCGGTAAGCCGACTGCGAATCAAATACTTCAATTTACACTGCTAGAACCTAGCAATCGTTCCAACCTAACAATTCTAGTAGGCCAAGACCCTACAGATGCTAGTCTTCATGATGATAGCAAGCGCGGAAGCCAAATAGACTAGCCTATGCAAGCCACAATTCAACCTAGTTACTGGAGCACACAATTGCGGAATAGCAAAGAGAGGCTCAAGGAATGCTCATAATTTTTTTCTCGGGGTCTCGGAAGGATGGCACCTTCCCCTACTCATTGGACCACTCCCGCCGGAGTCCCGGTACCTCCCACCACCAATTTGGAGTTCTCGCCCATGAGCCCGTAATCACTCCCGGAGTGAAGACAATGATCGAGAGTGTGACACCTAGGTGTCTCGTTTCTACTTAACAAGCATGAAGAGCACAAATTATAGCTAAAGTGTAACATAAAATGATAGAGTCCGTATCCGATTTGAATTATTTACAGACAAATAAAAACCCTGCAAACAAGATTGTGAGGCAAGTTAAAATTTTTCTATACAACATAAGCCAAGTAATTACATAATTATTACAGGAATGATAAAATAGAAATTTAGAAATTAATTAAGTACTTTACCATATTTGGAAATGCACAAATAATAAATTTAAGCTTAAGAACCTATTTAATTCAAATATTAATTTTTAAATAATTATAATCCAAATGAACAATTGGTCTCCACTACAGTGTTCAATACATCATAAATATCACCTTCACCAAATTTCATGATTTTTGAAGGCGCCTAGCTATTTTATTTCGAATAACTCAAACCAGGGACCAAATTGTAATAATCAGAAAACTTGAAGGGGCGCAATGCAAAAAGCTTCCGCTTTCTTCTCCATTGGGCAGGCGCAGCTCGAACGGCACACGCCACGGCCTGCACACCCCGACCCTAGGACTCGCAGCTGCTATAGCGCATCAAAGCCCACCCTGTCCCATCCGCCACCGCTGTTTTCCCGCTTCTCGGCCGTGACATGCTGATAGGTGTAGAGTGCCCGATCTTTCGGCGAGTGGAGATAACTTCGATTTGGTGGATCTTGATCCTCATGATTCGACTATGACGAGCAAGCCGAAGCGCCAATGCAATCGCTGAACCAACTTCCGGAGGATATTAACCTTGCGGTAAACAAGATCAACCTGATCACGAGGATCAATTCTTACGCGCAATCGAAGAACGAGCAAGAATTAGAGGCGAGCAATCTGATGTATTGCATGAAGGTGGAGTTCTGAATTCACGTCGAGAGATAAAAATTTGAGACGCTGGGAAGATTGTTTACCTCATGTTGAATTTGCTTATAATCGTGCTACACATTCTGCCACTTGATGTGTCCTTTTGAGGTTGTTTATGGCTATGTTCCTAAGGCGCCTATTGATTTGTTTGCTATTGATGCTGAAGATGAACCACATCTTGATGCTCTCGCTCATATTGATCACATGAAACAATTGCATGAAGAAACACAACACAACATTGCCATTGCTAATAAAAAGTATCAAGTTGCTGGTAGTAAAGGTAGAAAACATATTTCTTTTGAACCTGGTGATTTGGTTTGGTTGCACTTGCGTAAAGATAGATTTCCTACTTTGCGTCATTCTAAACTGATGCCTCGTGCTGCTGGTCCTTTTAAAGTGCTAACCAAGATTAATGATAATGCTTATGTTCTTGACTTGCCCATGGAGTTTGGTGTTTCCACTAGTTTTAATGTTGCAGATTTGAAACCATACTTGGGTGAGGATGATGAGTTGTCGTCGAGGACGACTTCACCTCAAGAAGGGGAGGATGATGAGGACATCAACGACATACGAATAATGACGATGGAAGATGGCGTGCCAAACCAAGCTGTCACGCCTCCACCTCTCGTCGTCGCGCCTCCTCGAGTTACGGATCCATCTTCTAACGAGACGACAACGTACAAGGGCCCAATCACTAGAGCTCGAGCCCAGGAATTGAAGACGGTTTTGATGCTAAGAAACGACGGCCCAGGATGATGTCGCCCGAAGGCCCACGTGGCCCAAGTCGCACGACTCCCTCTCCACCGCGCGCCTCTCCACTTCAGCCGGCCCTAGATGCCTCGTCCTCCCCCTATATAGTCAAGGGCTGCGCCCCTTGTAATCTTTGAGTTTTGTTTTAAGTTTAACTTAGCTATACATCCGTCTCTCGACGTGAATTCAGAACTCCACCTTCGTGCAATACATCAGATTGCTCGCCTCTAATTCTTGCTCGTTCTTCGATTGCGCGTAAGAATTGATCCTCGTGATCAGGTTGATCTTGTTTACCGCAAGGTTAATATCCTCCGGAAGTTGGTTCAGCGATTGCATTGGCGCTTCGGCTTGCTCGTCGTAGTCGAATCATGAGGATCAAGATCCACCAAATCGAAGTTATCTCCACTCGCCGAAAGATCGGGCACTCTACACCTATCAAGTGGTATTTCACGATTTAACCCACCCCTAAAGCGAGTCATAGCACCATCATCCAGTTCAACTAAACCACAGCGAATCATACCCTTTTGCAAAGCTTGATTATAATCCTCTACGGAAAGTGAACCTTGTTGAAAATGCTGCATTTGATTAAGCAAATCTCTAGCATAATATGACGGCACAAAACGATGACGCATAGCAGCTTTTAATGCCGTCCAAGTGGCTGGAATATTATCAGGATATCTTTGTCAATACTCACGCCACCAAAGTAAAGCAAATTTAGTAAATTCACTAATAGCAGCCTTAACTTATAAATTAGCAGGAATATCATGGCATGCAAATTTTTGTTCAACCTCTAATTCCCAATCAAGATAAGCACCCGGATCATATTTGCCATTTAAAGTGGGAATACGAAATTTTATTTTGGCAAAAGAATCATTAATAGGAACACGTACCCTACGAGTCATGATCGTCGCGAGCGTGGTGCGGGCAGCCGTATCAGCGAGGTCCAGTTGATCAAAACGCTCATTCGACGAAGTGACCGTAGAGTCAAGTCTTTCATGCATCGTCTTCATGTCGTTTTGTAGGCCATCAACCTGTGCCTGGATATCCTGGAGGGTGAGCTCCTCCGACTTCGAGCTGTTTTCTGCCATAGAAACACAAACAATACAAAAAGCGGGATCCTACAACGAGAGGTGAGTCATGGATGAAAAGCTCAATCAAAAAGCTGTTACCAAATTCTTACCCGTCCTTACCAAGCACGCAAGCGTGAACTGCAACCACAGGTAAAACCGGTGGAAGATTGGAGGAGCGATTGCGTGGTGAAACAAAAACCTGCTCGTAGTAGAAAATTTGTGGGGCTAGGAGGCTGCACTCAATCCAAGGGTTAGCACAATTCAAATAATAACTGCAAAGCTGAATAATGGTGCTAAACGCGAAAAGATTGCTGCCGGTACAAGTGCAAGAGGAAGGAAGAAGGATCAAAACAAAGTGCAGCAAGAACGCATCGCCTGTGTTGCTCGGCCGCTCTTATTTTTTATTTTTTTCTTTCTTTTTTTTCTCTTTTTTTTAATACTTTTTGCTGAAAATATAAACAATGAGACCTCAAATAAGCAATTAAGCACAAGCGCTTTTTTTTGAGGTAGGGGTAGAACGGTAATTAAAAGATACTCTCTCTCTCTCTCTCTGGAATAGGGACACACGAAACCGAACAGAACTAAACACAGGGCGTGGCGAGCGGGTCACGACGTAACCGAGTAGGACTCGATCAGCGAGGCGAGCGGGTCACGACGTAACCGAGTAGGACTCGATCGTTGAGGCAGTGATTGACCCGGACTCACGGTGCAGCGGAAAAATTTGGCAAGCGAGACGGGGTAAACAGATGCGGCGGAAAGCAAACTGTGGTGGTGAAAACACGCAGCACGGCGGAAGGATACGATGATGATAGGAAGAAAACGATGAAACACAGTGTACCAGCAACGATCAAAAGCGAAAGCACAAAAACTCAACAACGCAAATTATTGAACGAAAGTGCGGGGCTCAAAACCGTACTGGGGTAAACTTTTTTTTTTGTAGTTTTCGGTTTATGTGGACTTGGATAAAACTCACCAAGAAACACTAGAATCTGATACCACTTGATAGGTGCAGAGTGCCCGATCTTTCGGCGAGTGGAAATAACTTCGATTTGGTGGATGTTGACCCTCACGATCCAACTACGACGAGCAAGCCGAAGCGCCAATGCAATCGCTAAACCAACTTCCGGAGGATATTAACCTTGTGGTAAACAAGATCAACCTGATCACGAGGATCAATTCTTACGCGCAATCGAAGAATGAGCAAGAATTAGAGGCCAGCAATCTGATGTATTGCACGAAGGTGGAGTTCTGAATTCACGTCGAGAGACGGATGTATAGCTAAGCGAAACTTAAAACAAAACTCGAAGATTAAAAGGGGCACAACCCTTGACTATATAGGGGGAGGACGAGGCATCTAGGGCCGGCTGAAGTGGAGAGGCGCGCGGTGGAGACGGAGTCGTGCGACTTGGGCCACGTGGGCCTTCGGGCGACATCATCCTGCACCGTCGTTCCTTAGCATCAAAACCGTCTTCAATTCCTACGCTCGAGCTCTAGTGATTGGGCCCTTGTACGTCGTCGTCTCGTTAGAAGATGGATTCATAACTCGAGGAGGCGCGACGACGAGAGGTGGAGGCGTGACAGCTTGGTTTGGCGCGCCATCTTCCGTCGTCATTATTCGTATGTCGTTGATGTCCTCATCACATGCTGCAAGACGACGCACGCCCAAGTTACTTTCGCCCTGCCCAACACCGACGCATCCCATCATCGTGCCGCTCGGCCTCCTGGCGTCCGACCGCTCCTGTGGCCCCAACAGCACGCAACCAGTGCAAGTAGCTACTGGCCTCCCGTGCCGCCCAACCCGGCATCACTCAGCCGTTAAAAACACCCGCTGCCTCTGCCCATCCCTATGACACCCAGGTGTCTCATTTCTGCTAAACAAGTATGTACAACGTAAACTATAGCTAAGTGTAACATAAAATGATAGAGCCCCCACCCAATTTGAATTAATTATGGACAAATAAAAACCCTGCAACCAAGTTTGTGAGGCAAGTTAAACATTTTCCATACAACATATGCCAAGTAAATTCATAATCATTTTAGTAATTATAAAATAGAATTTTATAATTTCATTGAGCATTTTATCTTAATACAAATACCCCAAATATCTAATTTAAGCTTAAAAACCTATTTAATGCAAATATTATATTTTAAACATTTATGATGCAAATTAGAAATTTGTCTTCACTAAGTGGTTACAACCATCATAAAGAACCAGTGTACCAAATTTTGTGAATTTTGAATGTCGCTAGCTATTTTATTTGCAATTAACTGAAACCAGGGACTTTAGTTGTGAAGATCAGAGTAGATCGAGGGGTGCAGTGTAAAATCTCCTTCCTCTGGCCCAGACCTCTTCTCCCCCCCCCCCAGGCGCACGCCAGTGCCTCTGCATGCCACCGTCTTTGCCTCGGAACTCCACGCACTACAGCGCCGTTGACCCCCCCTCTGCACCCTCTGCTGTCCCGTCCACCACCTCTGCCGCAAGCGCGTGTCCAATGGCCTTCTTTCCCCCTCCGCATGCCACCCCAGTAAGCCATCTGCAATAGCTTCAATGCCGAGTGCCATCGTCGCTCCCCGGCCGCCATCGCCCTGTCCACTTCGACGCTGGGACCTGGACCACTATAGCGTCGCCTGGTCGTCCCGTCCCATCTGCCACCCCTCTTTTCCCACTTCCCGGCCGTGACATCCACAAGACGACGCGATCGTGAGTTACTTTCTCCCCTGCCCGATGCCGAGGTGACCTCTGCTGTGCCGCTCGGCGACCCCCGCGCCCGACCGATCTCGTCGCTCTGACAGCATGCAAACCGGTGTGCTCAACCACTGGCCAATCCTGTCGCCCATCCCGAAACCACTCGGCCTTGAAACCCCTCTCCCTGGCCCCATTCTACTCCTCCCCTGTTCTTCGCCATTGCCGAGCTCCAAGCAAGCTCACACGCTTCGCACTGCCATTGTCTCCCCGTGTGAGTTAACACCACCAATGCGTGTGCCTCATCTCCCTTAGTCTCTTCGAGCAAAATCCCGACGCCCATCCAGCTCTGAACCCACACAATTTTGAGGAGATCACCGATGACCCCGACGCCGACGACCTCCACATCGTTATGAAAATTTTGGGGCCTCAGTACCTCTCGCACCCCAATTCCTTCCTCCCGACCTTCCCACCCTTGTTTCGAGAAACATAACCAAGAATCTCCATGTGCCGTGCAGCAGGTGGATGAGACTGATGCTTTTCCCCCGCCACCGCCCTGTTCCCCGTCGTGTCCGAGCCGCCTCCACGACAAGCACTATCTCCCGTCCCTCCCCGTCAAACGCTATCATGATGCTGGCCTTCCCCTCGCCCCCGTGAAGCTCTAGGTGAAGACGCAGTCCAGGTTCGTGCCTTGAAGAAGAAACACGACACCGCCGAAGCTGCCCCTCTGCCGCTCCTCGTCGCCGACCGTTTTCCGGTGAGTTCCTGACCTCACGAACTACGCCAACCTCCCCGCCTCGCCGTGCACACCATTTCCCTTCTTCCGCGGTGAGCTTCCGGCCAACGTAGCACCCTACAGCAAGCCCTCCGACCGTGCGCCACCCCGCTCCGGCGTGTCCACTGGTGTGCCGACTGGCAGTCCACGTGGCCGCCACATGTTCAAGCCAATAAGCACTCAGAAAATGTAGAAAATCAGTCAAACGTTGTAGAAATCATAGTAAATGCATCCCAAATCCGATGGACCTCAAACCAATTTTCTTAGTTTCATAAAAATGTGCTCTATTTTATAAAAATGATAACAAGTTGTCTCTGTCCAGATATTTTTATTAATTAATTTAACTTGTGCAAACACTAATTAAATCCCTATAAATTCTAAAACTACAAATTAATTCTAATCTTTTGCATGCATTGTTATTTCATGATAATACATCATCCTGATTTTTGGTCAAGTCAATTTCCCAATATTTCATACTCTATAATTATTTAATGTTTTAGCTTGAATAATTCTAGTAATTAAAGTATTAATGTTCAGAAGCTTGAGACCTGGTAACAACGATATTCATACATGTACGTACTCATAATAAATCGCTCAAGTCCAGTAACACCTTTTTACTATATTAATTGCATTAATTGTTCATAAAACTATAATTACCCCATTTAAATGGATAACACACATAAAATGATGAAATTCTAAATTGCTTCTGTGAAGCATATGTCTTCGAGAACATATTAATAAGATTGATGGCACTAAAACACTACTGCATTAAGCATCCATCATATCATTGCATGTAACGGTGTTTCGATAATACCGTTAACACATTTTTCATCATATAGGTAACGGCAACCAGGAGCAAGAAGAGGATTTTCAGAAGAATATTGAGCAAGAAGTAGAGGTTGCTAACACTAGTCTTGACGAAGGCAAGCCCCAGTTTGCATTTGCCTTTTTATAAAGTTTGCTAGTTTATATCACTACTAGTGTCAATATTTGATTGTTACATTAGGTCATAGGAGTTGGTTGGAAACTCACCTTGCATGATACCCCAAATGACCTATGCTACTGCTATTAGAACCTTGGTAGGATCAGTATTGTATTGCTATGCTTAGTAATTAATAGTCTCGATAGATATTGTTACTAAGGGATGAACTTGATCACTAAATCTAAACTTAATGGAATGAGTTTACTTTTGATGTTATGACCGAGCAGGGAATTATGCATGTGTAGGTTTGCAGTAACACATGGGTGTTGACTGTGGTAGTCCGGCCTTGTCGAACCTAGGACCCGTTCATGGTCGGCCCCTTGATCAAGTTTTGAACAGTACTGAATGCATGCTAGTTTATGAGCACTAGTAAACTGATGTAGCATTCATATGGCAATGAGGACAGTACCCAGTACAGTGGTCATTGACACTTCTGCTGCTGGAGTGGACGGTCCATACCACGAAGTACTGCTGGCAGGACGGCATGCCCACTCACTGAGACTGGACCCGAACCAAGTTGTTTTTCGTCCTTGTGAAAGGTTGCCATATACGACCTTAATTGGTGCGTATACATCATGTATCTTGGGTTTTCCCCAGCTGGTGCAAATCAATTGCAATTGCTGTCCCTCGCAGTAATGAGTACCGCTTGGTCACCGCGCCAATCACATAGTTGCACATAATACTATGGAAATGGATTACTTGGTTATTGTTGATTATTATTACAGCTGCTCTTATATTGTACTTATTTATGTATCGGTTTCATCATTTGTGTTACTCTACTAAAGTTATATTTCTGCTCTACCCAATTAACTTGACAAATTAAAATTTGGTAAAACTAAGAGGTCGCTTAGTGCAAGTCTTTTTAAACAGCCATCCTATTAGAGCCAATGCATGTCTAGATCTTTTGACGGGTAAGTCTTGCTGAGTAATTAGTACTCAGGCTTTGTGCCATTGTTGTTTTTGAGGTAATAAAGAAATAGAATTGCCCATAAATGTGATACCTTGGGACATGCAAGTCCCTGAGGGTTGGACTGCCCACTGGGAGTCTGACTCGCCGCCGTAGTGATTGATGTGTGCTGCTAGGGTAATGGTTCTCTGGGCATGAATCATTACATCGTTGTATCATCGAGAGCTCATAGAACTTTTGTTATTTTGCTTCCGCTGTTTTCAAACTATCTTAAATTTGTAATATTCTGCTGCACTTCAGTACTCTATTTATGTAATAACTTAACTTAAAATGGACAAATGCTGTATTGTCAAGTTTCTGTGTTATCAACATCTTTAGGACCTCGATCCTCCGGGAAGGGACACCTCAGCTGGTATGAGAGCTGTGGTCCATGATAATACAACAAATTAAAATGTATTTTCAAAAACTATGACGATTACGTGTGAGGATACATTAGTATTGCCTCTATTAGAAGTTAGGGTTGGTGACAAGCTAACGGGTTATGATTGAGTTGGTTTATTATTTGTCTTTTCATTTGTCATTTAAAGTTCACTCGCAAGAACTGTGGCTTTGTGGGATGATTTCTTTCATGAATTGTCGCCAACATATTTTTTTGGCTCCGTGAACAAGTATTGGAGCGTAGAGGTCGCTCGCGAGGGCTATGGTTTCGTGAGATGGTTTCTTCCATAAACCGTGCCAACTTTTTCTTAGAGATGCTCATCATGGTAGCTTTATGAGCATGGGTCCGCTTGCGAGGACCGTGGCTTCGCAAGGCGGTTCATTTCATGAACCGTTGCCAAGTTGGATTAAGCTTCTTTTCATAGTTTTTTTTAAAAATTTGATGTATTGTTTCCGCAATGAGTTTTTTGCAGGTACACTAACGCTGTTAGTACAACATTTAGATTGACTTATGTGATGAGAGCAGGTCATCACCAAACTTTCATGCTGCTAAGTACCGGCAAAATACGTGTTGTGTTGTGAGGAACGATAGGTTAATAAACTGAAAGTTTTGCATCATGCATCCGTGTATAACTAAACTAAAATTTGGTTCTCTCCTTGTTCACCAATTTCTGAATAAAAAATTTCTAAGCATGTAAAGTACAAAGTTTCGAAATACAAGTCCATTGTTAAGTTAACAAGAATCTGTCCTGTTTTTAGCTGTTAACTGTAAAAATTCATAGGTATTAAATTACCCCACCAAATAAGGCATATAAATACTTTTGAGAAAGGTCTCGACACCCTCTGTCACCTGAAGTTTAAGTTAAATTTCGATCATAACAGAAACAACCCCAAAACAGAAAGCAAGTACAATCTGCCAACACACTGTTTTCAGCATAACTCTGAAGTTAAAATTTTCATAACTAAAGTTATACTTCGAAATTTTAAGTGTTTAAACCCAATATGGAAAGCCTTAGAAGTCCACTTTCACCTCCAATAGGTTTTACCAATTAATTATATTTCCTCTATCCAGTAGAGCCGAAACACTAAGACCCTGTCATCCAGAATTAGAATCTACCAACCTAAACTTGTAAAATTCATAAGTCCAGTTTTACTTGGAATTTTTGGGAGTATAAATATAATATGGAAAGCTATGAAAGTATACTGTAACATGGTGCCAAGAACCAGTTTTCTGAAGGTTTCATTTGATGGTCGAACTACTGACTTTTCTGACAGTTGTACAGTCAAGACAGAATCTGTTTTAAAAAACCCGTTTCCGTATTATTGCCCCTTGAAGCGGGAAAATGTAAACTAAAATTTTGCCTCTGTGTTTTATAGCACTTTACATGAAATGCATTTTTAATATAAGGAAGATTTGACTCAATCAAAAATACTTTCCTTGTAGATGGCTGAAAACAATGACCAGACCCAATCGGGTTGGGAGATCACCGACGGCCTGGAGTTCACTGGGATGACACGTCTGTTTTGAAATGTTCTCCGTGGCTTTGGTTATGACATCCCACCCACTTATGTTGGCAAGGAATTTCAGGAGCATGGAGTCACCTCTTCTGTCATCCATGTGACGGTTCCCACCAACTATTCGGTTACTCCAGCATGGGAGTCCTAGACCATTAGCGTCACTGGGACAGATTTGCTTGCCACTTGGGGGTGTTGCTGCTTTCAAGGCACTCACTCGGTCCTGGGAAGATCGCAAGCATAATGTTGTTGGAACACCTGTCGTATTGCTGTCCATCAACGATGTAAATGATTTTGAATGGAATCGGCGTGTGGACTTCATCTTTGATCCAAACCACCACCACCACAATCCTATGCTGCCCATAATAGAGCATTATGACCTCTCCACTTTTGCATTGTGCACAAACTTGTGCTGACGGCTGGACATGTATCGTGCCGCACTTTGGCTTTTAGAAGCGGAAAAGCAACCTAAGGATGTGGAAATTTTAGAACTGAACCAACAAATTCAAGCAAGGAATGAAGAGATGGATTTGATTAGTGAGGCACGTGACCAAGCTATCGGAGAAGTAGATTTAATAGAATCCGAAATGGAGGAGCTACAAGCTAAATTTGATGCCTTCAAAGCTGCCCATCTTCCGATTATAGATAACTAGGATGAGATCCCTATGGAGTATGGAGAACAAGTAGATGAAGAAATGGAACTAGCGGATAATGTTGACGTAGAAATGATGGATCCGGAAGAAACGAAACAGCCTATGGAACTAGAAGAACTAGAAGAGCTGGAAGAATTAGACCAGGAGTAGATGGGTCACTACACCCTGTGTGGTGTTCATGTAATATAAGTATCTCGAGTTTGGATGTAGGATCGTGTGCCTTGCATAGTGTGTCCGATGTACCGTGGCTAAGCGTTGGCACATTTATGTAGGAGTTAGTGTGACGTTGCCTTTTTAACCATTATGTAATCAGTCTCGAACAAATGAAAATGGATGTCACTTCTAAAAAATTTACCTGTGCCCTCTTGCAAATTTATATTCTTGCACATATGACTTTTATGGATTATTTTTGAGAAACAACTAATGTGCAACTATACAAATTGCAGCATAGTGCGTACTCGGAACCAGAATGAGCCTAAGAGCTCGCAGCAGGGAGGTGCTGCACAGCCCACTATGGCCGATTTAATTGCAGCTGTGCTCACCCATTAGCAAGGTGATTCCGAGACGCTTCGCCAATTGGTGGAGAATACGTCTCGCTTGGGTGGACGTGGAGGTAACAACAATAGCAACAATCAACCTCGTCAGTGCACGTACTCAGACTTTCTGGGTACCCATCCACCGACATTCGAGCGTGCCAGAGAGCCTCTAGACGCTTATCACTAGTTGCGTCAGACCGAGTCTAAATTCGGTCTGCTAGACTGCACTAAGCACCAGAAGGTGCTATTTGCCGCCCAACAACTCTAGGGCCCCGCTAGTACCTGGTGGGTGAATTATGAAGCAACTATGCCCGCTGGATGCCGCCTTGAGTGGAATGAGTTCAAGACTGCATTTCGTGCTCATTTCATTCCAGCTGGCCTCATGCAGAGGAAGTTCTAGGAATTCATGGATATGAAATGAGGGAGGAATGTCCTCCAATATTCTGAATCTTTCAACCACTTCGCTCAGTATGCTACTGAGTGTATTAACACTGAGGAGAAGAAAAGATATGCATTCTTGCGTGGAATGAATGCCACGCTGAAGGAGCGTCTGACTTGGCAGAGGACTGGCACATACAACGACCTGGTCAATGCTACTATTATCCAGGAAGGTGCTATGAGCCAAGTTGAAGAAGTAGATCGTAAAAGGCTGGCCCTGCTAGTGCCTCTGCTGTCCCATAGGCTAAGCATCGTCTGATATATACTTCACCCACTGGACAGCATTTCTGGGCGTCACCACAACAGCAACTTCAGCGCCCTTACGCTCAGAATTACTCAAGGCCCCCGCAGTAGCAAAACTTTCCACCCCGTGCACCATACCGGCAGTAAAATAATCAGTATCATGCACCATATCAGCAGCAAGGAAATTAGAATGCTCGCACCCCATAGCCCGCTGACCGTGGAAGCAACTATCCGTGCTACAACTGTGGTCGTACCGGCCACTTTGCGAAGAACTATACTGCACCTGAGCGCAACAACAGTAATAATCAGCGTCAGAACCAGGACAAGTCTAAGAATGCACCGTCTTGTGGTGTTCAAGTGAACTACATCGGTGTTGAAGACATTCCTCAGGGCGAACCCGTGCTGACCGGTACGCTC
The DNA here is from genome assembly GCA_032690845.1 of Eleusine coracana subsp. coracana. Taxonomy (NCBI): domain Eukaryota; kingdom Viridiplantae; phylum Streptophyta; class Magnoliopsida; order Poales; family Poaceae; genus Eleusine; species Eleusine coracana. The sequence continues at coordinate 25,839,210 of CM064417.1, read as the reverse complement.
TCACTCTATCGTCAACCTGTTCTTGCACTTTTTGATTCGGGTGCTACTCATGATTTCATTAGCCAAGCATATGTGCAAAAACTTAATCTTTGACCCACTGCGATAGAAAAATGGTACACAGTCCGTTCCCCCGCTGGGCAAATACATGCCAATCAAATAATCTGCAAAGCTCCACTAGAAATAAATCCGAAAACCTATCCAACAGACTTTATCATGCTTAGCAACCAAGGAATTGATTTGATTTTGGTCATGTTCTGGATGAAAACCCATAGAGCCATGCTAGACATAAAGCCACGCATCGTTCATCTAAACTCTCCCTTGCATGGCCAGGAAACACTTTTTCTTAGTGCCAATCCATCAAAAAGTCTGGTTGTCTATCACTTGGAAGGACAATCACTCAAAAGTATTCCCGTCATTTGTGAGTATCCGGATGTGTTTCCTAAAGATATCTCTGGCCTCCCATCTGACCGTGATGTGGAATTTAAGATAGAGCTACAGCCAGGAACTTCTCCAATATCACGTCGTCCGTATAAAATGGCCCCGAATGAGCTGGCTGAACTGAAAAAGCAATTGAATGAGCTGCTGGAAAAAGGACTCATTCGCCCAAGCACTTCACCTTGGGGCTGTCCTATTATTTTTTTTTGAAGAAGGACAAGTCTCTGCGCCTTGTCGTTGATTATCGGCCTCTTAATGAAGTCATAATCAAGAATAATTACCCGCTGCCACGTATTAATATCCTTTTCGATCAATTTGTTGGCGCCAAGGTCTTTTAAAAAATTGACCTTCGCTCGGGGTATCATCAGATAAAGATCAGAGCAGAAGATATTCCGAACACCGCTTTCTCTACTAGATACGGATTATTCAAGTATCTAGTGATGTCTCTTGGATTGACAAATACCCTTGCCCATTTCATGTACCTCATGAATTCTGTATTCATTCCTGAGCTGGACAAATTTGTGGTAGTATTCATTGATGACATCCTCATCTATTCTAAGTCCAAGGAAGAGCATGCTGAACATCTTCACATTGTTCTTCATTGTCTACCAGATCACAAGTTGTTTGCAAAATTTAGCAAGTGTTAATTTTGGTTGGACCGTGTGCCATTCCTTGGTCACATAGTTTCTGTGGAAGGTATCTCTGTAGACCCTGGCAAAGTTCAAGATATGCTAGATTGGAAGCCACCGAAAATGGTTCATCAAGTTCGCAGTTTCCTTGGACTAGCTGGATATTATCGTAGGTCCATCCCTAATTTTTCCCAGCTGTCCAAACCCATCACAAGGCTACTGAAAAATGATGTGAAATTCGAATGGAGTGATAAGTGTGAAGAAGCTTTTCAGAAGTTGAAAGAATTATTAACTACTGCCCCAGTGTTGGCTCAGCCGGAGATCACTAGACGATTTGACGTATATTGCCATGCATCCGGAACAGGACTTGGATGTGTGCTCATGCAATGTCTCTAGCTCCTTCTTCCTCCTCCATTGGCGCAGACCTCTTCTCCCCCCCCCCCCCCCGGCGCACGCCAGCGCCTCTGCACGCCACCGTCTCTGTCTCGGAACTCCACGCGCTACAGCGCTGTTGACCCCCCCCCCCCCCCTCTGCACTCTTTGCTGTCCCGTCCACCACCTCTGCCGCAAGCGCATGTCCAATGGCCGTCTTTCCCCCTCCGCATGCCACCCCAGTAAGCCATCTGCAATAGCTTCAATGCCGAGTGCCATCGTCGCTCCCCGGCCGCCATCGCCCTGTCCACTCCGACGCTGGGACTTGGACTACTACAGTGCCGCCTGGTCGTCCCATCCCGTCTGCCACCCTTCTTTTCCCACTTCCCGTTCGCGACATCCACAAGACGACATGATCGTGAGTTACTTTCTCCCTGTCCCGATGCCGAGGTGACCTCTGCTGCACTGCTTGGCGACCCCCGCGCCCGATCGATCCCGTCGCTCTGACAGCACGCAAACCGGTGCACTCAACCACTGGCCAACCCTGTCGCCCATCCCGGAACCTCTCGGCCTTGAAACCCCTCTCCCTGGCCCCGTTCTACTCCTCCCCTGTTCTTCGCCATTGCCAAGCTCCAAGCAAGCTCGCACGCTTCGCACTACCACTGTCTCCCCGTGTGAGCTAACACCACCAATGCGTGCGCCTCATCTCCCTCAATCACTTCGAGCAAAATCCCGACGCCCATCTAGCTCTGAACCCACCCAATTTTGAGGAGATCACCGATGACCCCGACATCGCCGACCTCCACATCGTCATGAAAATTCTGGGGCCTCAGTACCTCACGCACCCCGATTCCTTCCTTCTGACCTTCCCACCCTTGTTTCGAGCAACATAACCAAGAATCTCCATGTGCCGTGCAGCAGGTGGATGTGACCGATGCTTTTCCCCCACTGCTGCCCTGTTCCCCGCCGTGTCCAAGCCGCCTCCACGACGAGCACTATCTCCCTTCCCTCCCTGTCAAACGCCATCATGATGCTGGCCTTCCCCTCGCCCCCGTGAAGCTCTAGGTGAAGACGCAGTCCAGGTTCATGCCTTGTAGCAGAAACACGACGCCGTCGAAGCTGCCCCTCCGCCGCTCCTCGTCACTGACCATTTTTCGGTGAGTTCCTGACCTCGCGAACCACGCCAACCTCCCCGCCTCGCCGCGCGCACCTTTTGCCTTCTTCCGCGGCGAGCTTCCGGCCAACATAGCACCCTGCGGCGAGCCCTCTGGCCGTGCGCCGCCCCGCTCCGGTGTTTCCACTGGTGTGCCGACTGGCAGTCCACGTGGCCGCCACGTGTTCGAGCCAATAAGCACTCAGAAAATGCAGAAAATTAGTCAAACGTTCTAGAAATCATAGTAAGTGCATCCCAAATCCGATGGACCTCAAACCAATTTTGTTAGTTTCATAAAAATGTGCTCTATTTTATAAAAATGATAACAAGCTGTGTCTGTCCATATATTTGTATTAATTATTTTAACTTGTGCAAACACTAATTAAATCCCTATAAATTCTAAAACTGCAAATTAATTCTAATCTTTTGCATGCACTGTTATTTCATGATAGTACATCATCCTGATTTTTGGTCAAGTCAATTTCGCAATATTTCATACTCTATAGTTATTTAATGTTTTAACTTGAATAAATTCTAGTAATTAAAGTATAAATGTTCAGAAGCTTAGACCTAGTAACAACGATGTTCATACATGTACCTGTTCAGAATAAATCACTCAAGTCCAGTAACACCTTTTTACTATATTAATTGCATTGATTGTTCATAAAATTATAATAACCCCATTTAAATGGATAACACACATAAAATGATGAAATTCTAAATTGCTTCTCTGAAGCATATGTCTTCAAGAACATATTAATAAGATTGATGGCACTAAAATACTACTGCATTAAGCATCCATCATATCATTGCATGTAACGGTGTTATGACAATACCGTTAACACATTTTTCATCATATGGGTAACGACAACCAGGAGGAGGAAGAGGATTTTCAGAAGAATATTGAGCACTAGTGTAAATATTTGATTGTTGCATTAGGTCATAGGAGTTGGTTGGAAAGCCACCATGCATGATATCCCAAATGACCTATGCTACTGTTATTAGAACCTTTGTAGGATCGGTACTGTATTGCTATGCTTAGTAACTAACAGTCTTGATAGATATTATTACTAAAGAATGAACTTGATCACTAAATCTGAACTTAGCGGAATGAGTTTACTTTTGATGTTATGACCGAGCAGGGAATTATGCATGTGTAGGTTTGCAGTAACACATGGGTGTTGACTGCGGTAGCCCAGCCTTGTCAAATCTAGGACTCGTTCGTGGTTAGCCCCTTGATCAAGTTTTGAACAGTACTGAATGTATGCTAGTTTATGAGCACTAGTAAACTAATGTAGCATTGACGTGGCAATGAGGAAGGTACCCAGTATAGTGGTCGTTGACCCTTCTACTGCTAGAGTGGGCGGTCCATACCACGAAGTACTGCTGGTAGGACGGCATGCCCACTCGCTGAGACTGGACTCGAACCAAGTTATTTTTCATCCTTGTGAAAGGTTGCCGTGTATGACCTTAATTGGTGCATATATGTCGTGTATCTTGGGTTTTCCCCAGCTGGTGCAAATCAATTGCAATTGCTGTTTCTCGCAGTAATGAGTACCGTTTGGTCACCGCGCCAATCACGTAGTTGCACATAATACTATGGAAATGGATTACTTGGTTATTATTGATTATTATTACTGCTGCTCTTATATTGTACTTATTTATGTATCGGTTTCATCATTTGTGTTACTCTACTAAAGTTATATTTCTGCTCTACCCAATTAACTTGGCAAATTAAAATTTGGTAAAACTAAGAGGTCGCTTAGTGCATGTATTTTTAAACATCCATCCATTAGAGCCAATGCATGTCTAGGTCTTTTGTAAGTCTGGCTGAGTAATTAGTACTCAGGATTTGTGCCATTGTTGTTTTTCAGGTAATGAAAAAATATAATTTCCCATAAATGTGATGCCTTGGGACATGCAAGTCCCTCAGGGTTGGACTGCCCACTAGGAGTCTGACTCGTTGCCGCAGTGATTGATGTGTGCTGCTAGGGTAATGGTTCTCTGGGCATGAATCATTACCATCGCTATATCATCGAGAGCTTGTAGAACTTTTGTTATTTTGCTTCCGCTGTTTTTAAACTATCTTAAATTTGTAATATTCCGCTGCACTTCAGTACTCTTTTTATGTAATAACTTAACTTAAAATAGACAAATATTGTATTGTCAAGTGTCTGCATTATCAGCACCTTTGGGACCTCGATCCTCCGGGAAGGGACGCCTCAACCCGCGAGCCCTGTTTCGCCATTAGAGCTGAAGCTCGAAGCACAGGTTTTGCTCCACCACCAACATCTCCTGGCCAAGAACAGCACCGCTTGTAGACCCCTCCCTCCTCCTCGTGCAAGTCCAAAGTCCGACCCTAGCCTGAGCCCACCCAATTGCAGAGGGAACGCCGCTGACCTCATTCTATGCAACTCCAGCCGTAGCTCGAAATTCACCATCTCCAATAAGCGTCCTAGCCCCGTTTCTTCTTTTTCTATTGTGCAACATCTCCGCGCGCTGACCCAATGTTTGCCCTCGTCTCCCCGCCCCTAGGTCGCCAGAAGTAAGGTTTTTCGCTGGCCAGCTGACTCTGCTTCACCATGTCCGAGCCGCATCACCGATGAGCATCGTCTTCCGGCCCTCCCTGATGGACGCCGATAAGATGCCGACCATCGCCGCGCCCCCGTGATGCTGTAGGAGCAAACCGTGCACAATTTGCTGCCTCCCAGCTAAAACGCGACACCGCCGAAGACCTCCTCTCCGCTGCTTCTCATCGACGACCAATCTCCGATGAGTTTTCCACCTCGCAAACCCCGCCAATCTCCCCGCCTCGACGCGCACACCATTTCTTTATGTCCGCGGTGAGCTTTCGGCCCACGTAGCGCCCTGCGGTGAGCCATCCAGCCGCGCGCCGCCGCGCTCTGGCGATGCTGACTTGCAGTTGAGCTGGCGCCTACTGGCAGCCCACGTGGCGCCGATGTGGCAAGCCAACAAACACTCAGAAAGTCTAGAAAAACAGTCAAAACTTCTAAAAATCATAGTAAATTCATTTCAAATCCAATTGATCTCAAACCAAGTTTGTTCGTTTCATAAAAATTTGCTCTATTTTTGTAAAAATGATAACCAGCTACATCTATCTAAGAATTTTCAATAATTAATTTAACTTATGCAAAAACAAATTAAATCCTCATAAATTCAAGAAATGCAAATTAATTCAAATTTTTTGCATGCACTATTATTTCATGTTATTACATCACCCTGAATTTTTGGTGAAGTTAAATTTACATTATTTCACACTCTATTATTTATTTGGTACTTTAGTTTATATAAATACTAGTAAATAAAATATTAATGTTCAGATGCTGTGACTTTGCAAAAATGATGTTCATATAGGTCTCTGCTCAGAATAAATCACTCAAGTCCAGTAATATCTTTTTATTACATTAATTGCATTAATTGTCCATAGAACTGTAATAACCCTTTTTAATTGATTAACACATATAAAATAATGAAACTCTAAACTGCTTCTTCAAAGCATATGGCTTTGAGAACATATTAATAAGATTCTTGGCACTAAAACACTACTGCATTATGCATCCATCATATCATTGCATGGAACGGTGTTACTATAATACCGTTAATGATGAGGACATCAACGACAAACAAATAATGATGACGGAAGATGGCGCGCCAAACCAAGGTGTCACGCCTCCACCTCTCGTCATCGCGCCCCCTCGAGTTACAGATCCATCTTCTAACGAGACGACGACGTACAAGGGCCCAATCACTAGAGCTCGAGCCTAGGAATTGAAGACGGTTTTGATGCTAACGAACGACGGCCCAAGATGACGCCGCCCGAAAGCCCACGTGGCCCAAATCGTGCGACTCCCTCTCCACCGCGCGCCTCTCCTCTTCAGCCGGCCCTAGATGCCTCGTCCTACCTCTATTTAGTCAAGGGCTGCGCCCCTTGCAATCTTTGAGTTTTGTTTTAAGTTTAGCTTAGCTACATCTGCCTCTCAACGTGAATTTAGAAATCCACCTTCGTGCAATACATCAGATTGCTCGCCTCTAATTCTTGCTCGTTCTTTGATTGCGCGTAAGAATTGATCCTCGTGATCAGATTGATCTTGTTTACCGCAAGGTTAATATCCTCCGGAAATTGGTTGAGCGATTGCATTGGCGCTTTGGCTTGCTCGTCGTAGTCAGATCATGAGGGTCGACATCCACCAAATCAAAGTTATCTCCTATCGCCGAAAGATCGGGCACTCTACACCTATCAAGTGGTATCAGATTCCGATGTTTTCGGTGAGTTTATCCAAGTCCACATAAACAGAAAAATACAAAAAAAAAAGTTTATCCCAGTACAGTTTTGAGCCTCGCACTTTCGTTCAATAATTTGCGTTGTTGAGTTTTTGTGCTTTCGCTTTTAATCGTTGCTGGTACACTGTGTTTCATCGTTTTCTTCCTATCATCGTCGTATCCTTCCGCCATGCCGCGTGTTTTCACCACCACAGTTTGCTTTCCACTACATCTGTTTAACCCGTCTCGCTTTCCTACTTGGCCGATCGCTTGCCAGGTTGTGGTCAGCCGATCGCTTGCCAAGTTTTTCCGCTGCACCGTGAGTCCGGGTCAATCACTGCCTCGTCGATCGAGTCCTACTCGGTTACATCGTAACCCGCTCGCCTCGCCCTATGTTTGTTTCTGCTCGGTTCGGTGTGTGCCTCCTCTTCTAATTACCGTTCTACCCCTGCCTCAAAAAAAGCACTTGTGCTTAATTGCTTATTTGAGGTCTCATTGTTTATATTTTCAGAAAAAGCATAAAGAAAAAGAGCGGCCGAGCAACACAGGCGACGCGTTGTTGCTGCACTTTGTTTTGATCCTTCTTCCTTCCTCTTGCACTTGTGCCGGCAGCAATCTTTTCACGTTTAGCACCATTACTCAGCTTTGTAGCTATTGTTTGAATTGTGCTAACCCTTGGATTGAGTGCAGTCTCCCAGCCCCACAAATTTTCTACTATGAGCAGGTTTTTGTTAAACCACGCAATCGCTCCTCCAATCTTCCACCGGTTTTACCTATGGTTACAGTTCACCCTTGCGTGCTTGGTAAGGATGGGTAAGAATTTGATAACAGCTTTTTGATTGAGCTTTTCATCCACCACTCACCTCTCGTCGTAGGATCCAGCTTTTTGTATTGCTTGTGTTTCTATGGCAGAAAATAGCTCAAAGTCGGAGGAGCTCACCCTCCAGGATGTCCAGGCGCAGGTTGATGGTCTACAAAACGACATGAAGACGATGCACGAGAGACTTGACTCTACGGTCACTTCGTCAAATGAGCGTTTTGATCAGCTCGACCTCGCTGATACGGTTGCCTGCACCACGCTCGCGACAATCATGACTCGTCTTGAGGCCATGTCGACGCAGCTTGGGACCATGATGACGCAGCTCACGGAGTTGCAACATGCACGTGACTACGGCGCCGACACCAAGCAGGACGACCACAATTGCCGTGGTCGTGCTCGTTGGGTACGTGTTCCTATTAATGATTCTTTTGCCAATATAAAATTTCGTATTCCCACTTTTATTGGCAAATATGATCTGGGTGCTTATCTTGATTGGGAATTAGAGAATGAACGAAAATTTGCATGCCATGATATTCCTGCTAATTTACAAGTTAAGGCTGCTATTAGTGAATTTATTGAATTTGCTTTACTTTGGTGCCGTGAGTATAGACAAGGATATCCTGATAATATTCCAGCCACTTGGACGGCATTAAAAGCAGCTATGCGTCATCGTTTTGTGCCGTCATATTATGCTAGAGATTTGCTTAATCAAATGCAGCGTTTTCAACAAGGTTCACTTTCCGTAGAGGATTATTATCAAGCTTTGCAAAAGGGTATGATTCGCTGTGGTATGGCTCGCTTTAGGGGTGGGTTAAATCGTGAAATTCAGAACATTCTTGATTATAAGAATTATAATGACATGACCACCTTATTTGAATATGCTTGTAAAGCTGAATGTGAAGTGCAGGATCTACAATCTTCGTCAAGACCTAACATTTTTGTATGGTCCAAGACGCCTTTAGCTCCACAGTCGACACCTCCTTCCACGTCGCGCGACCACTCCTTGACCACGTCCAAGTCGAGTGCTCCATCCACGGCCAAATCTGCCTCGATCGTGCCGTTCTCCTCGTCGTCTGGACGAGCTCGTGATATTCAGTGTCACCGTTGTCGAGGATCTGGTCATGTGATACGCGATTGTCCAAATAAATGAACTATGTTGATTCGTGATGATGGTGGGTATTCTTCTGCTAGTGATTCTGAGGATATTTAGCAGACTATGCTTGCCACTAATCATGCAGATAATACGGAGCTTCATGTCAACGCTAGTGCCGCCGACAAGTATGCAACTCTTGTTGTGCAGCGTGCTCTTAGTACACAGGTCGTTCAGGATGAAAAGCATCAGCGTCAGAACATTTTTCATATCAAAAGGCGTTGTGCAAGAACGAGCGGTCCGTATAATCATCGATGGTGGTAGTTGCAACAATTTGGCTAGTACGACCTTGGTGGAGCAGTTGTCATTGCCAACAAGGAAGCACCCACATCCTTATCATGTTCAATGGCTTAATGATGGCAGCAAAATAAAGGTAACGCGCTCGGTACGTGTTCCTTTCTCTCTTGGCGCCTATTCTGATTTTGTAGATTGTGATGTTGTTCCAATGGAAGCATGCTCTTTGTTGCTTGGCCGTCCTTGGCAATATGATGTTGATAGTGTTCATCATGGTCGCTCCAATTATTATTCCTTCATGTTTAAGGGTCAGAAAATTGTTATTCATCCTATGACACCTGAACAAGTTCTTAAAGATGATATTGCTCGAGCGACAAAAGCTGCAAAATTGGTTACATCGCCTCCTGTTGCACCTGTTCAACATGAGATCAAATTGAATAACCCTATCTTGCTTGCTACATGTGCCGATTATGATGAATTACATGATGCTAATCTGCTTTGCTATGCGCTAGTTTGCTCTCATATGCTTATTTCACTAGATGAGGCGCCTATGTTGCATATTCCTCCTGCTATTGCTAACCTTTTGCAGGACTATAAAGATGTTTTTCCTGCTGAATTGCCATCAGGTCTTCCTCCTATTTGTGGCATAGAACATCAGATTGATTTAATTCCAGGCGCACAGCTTCCTAATCGCGCCTCGTACCGCACAAATCCTGAGGAGACGAAAGAAATTCAGCGTCAAGTGCAGGCATTGCTTGATAAAGGTTACATTCATGAGTCTCTCTGCCTTTTGATGAGCATTTAGATCATTTGCGTGCTGTTTTTGATGCTTTACATGCTGCTCACTTGTTTGGGAACATGAAAAAAATGCACTTTTTGCACGCAACATGTTTCGTTTCTTGGATATATTGTTACTCCACAGGGCGTTGAGGTGGATAGCAGCAAGGTGGACACCATTCAGGGTTGGCCCCAACCGACGACGGTCACACAGGTTCACAGTTTTCTTGGTCTTGCAGGCTTCTATCATCGTTTTGTGCGGGATTTCAGTTCTATTGCTGCACCGTTACATGAGCTGACCAAGAAGGGTGCGCCATTTGAATGGGGCGCACCACAAGCCGACGCATTCAACACTTTAAAGGAACGGTTAACTCATGCTCCTCTCTTACAATTGCCTAATTTTGATAAAGTGTTTAAATTGGAACATGATGCTAGTGGAATTGCTTTGGGAGCTGTTTTGTTGCAAGCTCATAAACCCATTGCTTATTTTAGTGAGAAGTTAAGTGGTGCTGCTCTTAAATATTCCACTTATGATAAAGAACTTTATGCTCTAGTAAGAACTTTGCAAACAAGGCAGCATTATTTATGGCCTCGCGAATTTATTATTCATTCTGATCATGAGGCTTTGAAACATATACCCAAACTAATCTGAACCGTCGTCATGCTAAATGGGTTGAATTTATTGAATCTTTTCCGTACATCATTAAACATAAAAACGGGAAGGAAAATGTGATTGCCGATGCTTTGTCTTGTCGTTATATGATGCTATCCCAATTAGACTTTAAAATATTTGGTTTGCAAGTTTTGAAAGATCAATATGTGAATGATGCTGATTTTCGTGATATTATGATGCATTGTAAGGATGGCAAACCTTGGGGTAAATTTCATATGCAGGATGGATTCCTGTTTCGTGCTAACAAGCTGTGTATTCCAGCTAGCTCGGTTCGTCTTTTGTTGTTACAGGAGGCGCATGGAGGTGGTCTTATGGGTCACTTCAGCATTTTCAAGACACATGAGGTGTTGGCCGACCATTTCTTTTGGCCACGGATGCGCCGTGATGTTGAGCGCCTCGTTGCACGCTGTACTACATGTCAAAAAGCTAAATCTCGATTGGGTAATCATGATTTGTATATGCCCTTGCCTGTTTCCTCTTCTCCTTGGCATGATATTTCGATGGATTTTGTGTTGGAATTGCCTCGCACTAAGAAGGGGAGGGACAGTATTTTTGTGGTTGTTGATCATTTTTCTAAATGGCTCACTTTATACCTTGTCATAAAACTGATGATGCCTCAAATGTTGCTGAATTGTTCTTTAGAGAGATTGTTAGATTGCATGGAACTTCTAAAACAATTGTCTTTGATCATGATGCTAAGTTTCTTAGTCATTTTTGGCGTTCTCTTTGGAATAAATTAGGAACTAAGCTGTTGTTTAGTACTACTTGTCATCCTCAAACTGATGGGCAAACTGAGGTAGTAAATAGAACTTTGTCTGCTATGCTTAGAGCTGTTCTAGATAAAAACTTGAGACGATGGAAGATTGTTTACCTCATGTTGAATTTGCTTATAATCGTGCTACACATTCTGCCACTAAGATGTGTCCTTTTGAGGTTGTTTATGGCTATGTTCCTAGGGCGCCTATTGATTTGTTTGCTATTGATGCTGAAGATGAACCACATCTTGATGCTCTTGCTCATATTGATCACATGAAACAATTGCATGAAGAAACACAACACAACATTGCCGTTGCTAATAAAAAGTATCAAGTTGCTAGTAGTAAAGGTAGAAAACATATTTCTTTTGAACCTAGTGACTTGGTTTGGTTGCACATGCGTAAAGATAGATTTCCTACTTTGCGTCGTTCTAAATTGATGCCTCGTGCTGCTGGTCCTTTTAAAGTGCTAACCAAGATTAACAATAATGCTTATGTTCTTGACTTGCCCGTGGAGTTTGGTGTTTCCACTAGTTTTAATGTTGCAGATTTGAAACCATACTTGGGTGAGGATGATGAGTTGCCGTCGAGGACGACTTCACTTCAAGAAGGGGAGGATGATGAGGACATCAACGACATGAATAATGACGACGGAAGATGGCGTGCCAAACCAAGTTCTTATGCCTCCACCTCTCGTCGTCGCGCCCCCTCGAGTTTCGGATCCATCTTCTAATGAGACGACGACGTACAAGGGCCCAATCACTAGAGCTCGAGCCCAGGAATTGAAGATGGTTTTGATGCTAAGGAACGACAGCCTGGGATGACGCCGCCCGAAGGCCCATGTGGCCCAAGTTGCGCGACTCCCTCTCCACCACGCGCCTTTCCACTTCAGCCGGCCCAAGATGCCGCGTCCTACCCCTATTTAGTCAAGGGCTGCACCCCTTGCAATCTTTGAGTTTTGTTTTTAGTTTAGCTTAGCTATACATCCGTCTCTCAACGTGAATTCAGAACTCCACCTTCGTGCAATACATCAGATTGCTCGCCTCTAATTCTTGCTCGTTCTTCGATTGCGCGTAAGAATTGATCCTCGTGATCAGGTTGACCTTGTTTACCGCAAGGTTAATATCCTCCGGAAGTTGGTTCAGCGATTGCATTGGCGCTTCGGCTTGCTCGTCATAGTCAGATCGTGAGGGTCGACATCCACCAAATCGAAGTTATCTCCACTCGCCGTAAGATCGGGTACTCTACACCTATCAGTTAACACATTTTCCATCATATAGGTAACGACAACCAGGAGCAAGAATGGAATTTTCAGAAGGATATTGACTTTCAGGAGCAAGAAGTAGAGGTTGCTAACACTAGTATCGATCAAGGCAAGCCTCGGTTTGCATTCGTCTTTTTAAAAAGTTGCTAGTTTAACATCACTACTAGTGTCTATATTTGAGTGTTGCATTAGGTCAATAGGAGTTGATCGAAAACCAACTTTGCATGATATCCCAAATGACCTAATGCAACAATCAAAAACCCATTAATAGGACGCTTAGTGCTAATCTTTATAAATAACCATACTATTAGAGCCAATGCATGTCTCGGTCTTTCGACGGGTAAGTCTTGCTGAGTAATTAGTACTCAGGCTTCGTGCCATTGTTGTTTTTTAGGTAATGAAGATATAGAATTGCTTGTAGATGTGATGCCCAGGGACATGGGGTTGGACTGCCCACTGGGAGTCTGATTTACCACCGTAGTGATTGTTGCGTGCTGCTAAGGTAATGGTTCTCTGGGCATGGATCATTACTACTGCTATATCGTCGAGAGCTCGTAGAACTTTTGTTATTTTGCTTCCGCTGTTTTCAGTACTCTATTTATGTAATAACTTAACTTGAAATGGACAAATGATGTATTATCAAGTGTCTGCGTTATTAGCATCTTTAGGACCTCGATCCTCCAGGAAGGGACGCCTCAGCTTGGAATGAGAGCCGTGATCCATGATAATACAACAATTAAAACCTATTTTCAAAAACTACGATGTTTACGAGTAAGAATATGTTAGTATTGCCCCTATTAGATGTTAGGGTTGCTGACAAGCTAACGGGATATGATTGAGTTGGTTTATTATTTGGCTTTTCATTTGTCATTTAAAGTTCGCTCGTAAGGACTGTGGCTTTGCGGGACGATTCCTTTCATGAATCATCGTCAACATATTTTATTTTGAATCGTCGCCAACATATTTTATTTTTAGCTCCGTGAACAAGTATTGGAGCATAGAGTTCGCACGCGAGGGCTATGGTTTCACGAGACGGTTTCTTCCATAAATCGTGCCAACTTTTCTTAGTGATGCTCATCATCGTAGCTTTGTGAGCATGGGTCCGCTTGCGAGGACCATGGCTTCGCAAGACGGTTCGTTTCATAAACCATTGCCAAGTAGGATTATGTTTATTTTCATAGTTTCTTTTAAATTTGATGAATTGTTTCTGCAATGAGTTTTCTACAGGTACACTAACGCCGTTAGTACAACACTTAGATTGACTTACGTGATGAGAGCGGGTCGTCACCAAACTTTCGTGCCGCTTAATACCGGCAAAATATGTGTTGTGTTGTGAGGAATGATAGGTTAATAAATTGAAAGTTTTGCATCATGCATCCCTGTATAACTCAACTGAAATTTTGTTCTCATCTTGCTGACCAACCTCTGGATATAAAAAATCTAAATCTGTTAATTTACAAAAATTTTGAATTTACAAGTCCAATTGCTAAAGTTAACAACAATTTGTTCTGTTTTTAGTTGCCAACTTGAAAAAATCATAGTTATTGATTTACTCAACCAAATAAGTCATATACATACTTGTTAGAAAGACCAGAATGTTCTCTATCACCTCATATAAAAATTTAAAATTTTAGCAGAACAAAATTGACTTCAAAAATAGAAACAATTGCAGTTTGTCGGCCACTGTTTTCAGAATGAGCCCTGAACTTAGAAATTTCATAACTGGAGTTATACTTCGAATGTTGAAGTGTTTAAGACCAATCTGGAAAGCCTTAGAAGTCTATTTTCATCTCCAATAGATTTTACCAATTAATTATTTTCACCCTGACCAGTAGAGTTGAAACAGTTAGCCCCTGTCATCCAGGAACAGAATCTGCCAATCTGAACTTATAAAATTCATAAGTCCAGTTTTACTTGGAATTCTTGGGAGCATAAATATTATCTGGAAAGCTATGAAAGTATACTGTAATATGGTGCCAAGCACCAGTTCTGAAGGTTTGATTTGCTGGTCGAAATAGTCTCTTTTCTGACTGCTGTACAGTCAAGACAGAATTTGTTTTTAAACCCGTTTCCATGTTATTGCCTCTTGAAGCTGGAAAATGTAAACTAAAACTTTGTCTCTATATTTCATAGCACTATACATGAAATGCAATTTTATTGTAAGAAAGGTTTGACTCAATCAAAAATACTTTCCTTGTAGATGGCTGAAAACAATAACCAAACCCCACCCGGTTGGGAGATCACCGACGGCCTGGAGTTCACCGAGATGACTCATCTGTTTTGGAGAGTTCTCCATGGCTTTGGTTATGACATCCCTCCCACTTATGTTGGCAAGGAAATTCAGGAGCATGGAGTCACCTCTTGTGTCATCCATGTGGCGGTTCCCACCAACTATTCGATTACTCCAGCATGGGAGTCCTGGACCATTAGCGTCACTGGGATAGATTTTCTTGCCACTTGGGGTGTTGCTGCTTTCAAGGCACTCACTCGGTCCTGGGAAGATCGCAAGCATGATGTTGCTAGAACACCTGTCGCATTGCTACCCATTAATGATGTGAATGATTTTGAATGGAATCGGTGTGTGGACTTCATCTTTGATCCAAACCACCATCACCACAATCCTATGCTGCCCATAATAGAGCCTTATGGCCTCTCCACATTCGCTTTGTGCACAAATTTGTGCCAGAGGCTAGACATGTATCATGCCGCACTTCGGCTTTCAAAAGTGGAAAAGCAAGCTAAGGATGTGGAAAATTCAGAACTGAACCAACAAATTTAAGCAAAGAATGAAGAGATGGATGCGATTATAAATGAGCGTGATCAAGCCTTACAGGATGCAGAGAGTTTTGAGCATGATATGATCGAGGCTCAAGATGACTTGGATGCATTCAAAGCTGCCCATTTTCCTATTGAAGGGAATTGGGATGAGATCACCTTGGAGTATGGAGAACAAGAGGATGTAGAGATGGCACCTGCTGGTAATAATGATGTAGAAATGATGGATACAGAAGAACCGGAAGAGCCTATGGAACTGGAGGAACCAGAAGAGATGGAAGAGTTAGACCAGGAGTAGATGAGTCGCTACACCTGGTTCATGTAATATATGTATCTCAAGTTCGGATGTAGGATCGTATGTCTTGCATAGTGTGTCCGCAGTACCGTAGCTAGGCGTTGGCACGTCTATGTACGAGTTAGTGTGACGTTGCCTTTTAACAATCATGTAATCAGTCTTGGACTAGTGAAAATGGTTGTCACATCTGAAATATTTATCTATGCCCTCTTGCAAATTTATATTCTTGCACATATGTCTTTTATGGATTATTTTTAAGAAACAACTAATGTGCAACTGTATAAATTGCAGCATGGTGCGTAGTCAGAACTAGGAGGAGCTAGAGAGCTTGTAGCAGGGAGGTGCTCCACAGCCCACCATGGCTGATTTAATCGTTGTTGTGCTCACCCGTCAACAAGGTGATTCTGAGATGCTTCACCAATTGGTGGAGAATACATCCCACTTAGGTGGACATGGAGGCAACCGCAACAACAATATTGTGGAATACTTACCTTATATGTATCCATAGTTATGCCTAAGTCGGTAGACGACCGGGTACCTCATCCATAAGGTAACCGACCGAGTCGGCTTGGAGCGCAAGGCAATTAGAAACAGACTTTCCATATGAATCTTTCTAGACTACGAGTAGGACTCTTCATGTACCCCTTGCCGACCGGATATATAAGGCGGCAGGGAACCCCCATCAAGGGACGGCAACCACATGAGACAACACACGAAACATAACATCAATACAAATCATAGAACACAGGACGTAGGGTTTTTACTCTCATCGAGAGGGTCCGAACCTATCTAAATTGGCGTCCTATGTCCTAACCATCGAGTTCTTAATCCTGACGTAGCCCTATAAATATATTGCCAATTATAAGTCTTGACAGTTGGCGCGCCAGGAAGGGGACAAGGTTTGTTGGGATTCACCGTCGACTTCGATGGCCAAGATTCCCACCATCCAGTACTTCGGATTTCAAGATTTCCTTCAGGTCACTTGACTTCACCGCCGACTCCAACGGAGTGCTAGGCCTCGATGACCGTCGATCCGACTCGGCCGCAACCGATCTCATGGCGCGATTACGGAGCCCATCATATCTGATTCCTGCATTAGTTCCACGTGGATTCGACGACATAGATCTACCCACCGGGTACGACTCTAAGTCGGTTTGTTCCTTTGATGAGGACTCAGATGGATCTACGTGCCCTTATCTTTTGGCCGTCAACATGGTCGAGGTTTGTGAGGAACCGACCGATGATGGGGATGATGAGAACAATGATGATGGTCCTGCCAACAACAACAATGGACATGGCAAGGAAGGCCAAAGGGACGACGACCTCGAAGAGATACCACATTCGAATGGTCACCGCCGCTGATCGAGAGGATCTCATAGATCCCGATTGGCGTGACGGCTAGACCTCGGAGATTTGGAAATTGAAGTGGATGGCGTCAAGGTCATTGACACCCCTCAGTTCAACATCACCGGGGCTAAAACATTGCTTGATAGCTTGATGGCTGACGCAACATATCTGACCCCTGCAATGCATAAGGCGGTAGCCATGCTCAAAGCAGCTACTGTTCAAGACAAGGCCCGGGACAAACCACAATCAGTGGCGAGTTCTAGGTACGCAACTTCTCGTGGACGACAATGTAGTGATCTGAGGAATTCCATGAGACCCCGCGACGGACGGGATACCATCAACTCTCATACTGAAGAGCGGATCTGGGATGACCAACGCCACAAGGAGGAACGTCGCGACAGGAGGACTGATGATCGACGGGACGACCGATGATGTCATTCACCTCCAAGAGACAACCGCAACCACCGATGTCGACAAGGCGATCAGGACCGAAGCAAAAATGACGACGAAGATGACCGGCGGCGGCGTCATAGTGACGATATCAGTCCTTGCCATACCTTCCCGGACATCAGACCAGCGACAGAGGTCGGTCACCCCTAACGAGGATGAGTTCGATGGGATCAAGGCTTACATACCAGAGCTTCGAATTGCTCGGTGGCCTAAAGGATTCAAGCTGGTCCCCATCGAGAAATATGATGGTCAGACCAACCCTCGGGAGTGGCTTCAGCTTTACAGCATGGCGATTCGAGCGGCAGGAGACGACACCTATGTGATGGCAAACTATTTGTCGATCTGTCTCGAGCCAGCCATTTGGGTTTGGCTCATCGCTCCCGGAGAGATCGATTACTTGGTGGGGCAACCTCAACAAGAAGTTCATTGAAAGCTTCCAAGCTACCTACAACCGGCCGGGTAATCACTTCAACCTCACCCGGATCAAGCAGAAGGCTGATGAATCCCTACGCAACTACATCAAGCAGTTCTGCGCCAAGAAGACCGAGATCCCCAATATCTCGGACCAACAAATCATTGCAGCCATCCAAGGAGGTGTTCAAAGCGATGAGCTAGTTTAGGAAATCGGTCAGAGGAATCATGTCCTTAGGCTGACTGCATGGGAGTGCTTTGAGGTCGCTGATAAGTTCGCATCTGGAGAATCAGCCTTGTATGACATCCGAGGCAAAGGCAAGGAGAAGCGCTCGGACAAATCGGAGTCCTCCAAGAAGGGCAAGAAGCAAAAGACTGAGAACATGGTCGCAGTAGTAGACCGAACAAGGAAAAATCCTTGGACGACCAACAGACCATGGACAACTTGCTGAGTGGCCGATGCCTATGGCATCCAAAGGGAAACCACAAAGCAAAGGACTGTTACCGCTTCAAGGGATTTGCAACTGCCACGCTGAAGGTGGCCAAAGATCCACCATGACACAATGGCAAAGACAAAGCCAATGACGGTGAGGACAAGGACGAGGATGGAGAGTTCCAGGAACCTCGAAAGGAAGTCAACTTCATCTTCGGAGGCCTGGATGCCTACACGTCCAAACGCAAACAAAAACTGGAACTACGTGAGATCAATTCCGTAGAACCGGCTGCGCCTGAGTACATGAGGTGGTCTGAAGTCCCGATTACTATCGATCAGTCGGATCACCCAAGGCACATGCCCAAGTCAGGTCGCTACCCGCTAGTACTCGCGGCAATGATGAAGGGGGTCAAATTGAACAAAGTACTCATTGATGGAGGAAGTAGTCTGGATTTGATCTTGACTAAGACCCTCATGGAATTAGGCATGTCAGTCACCGACTTGCAGCCGAGTTCCTCTCCCTTTCATGGGATTGTGCCAGGCAAGAGTTCTGTTTCTATCGGACAGATCACTCTTCCTGTCACCTTTGGAACCCGTGAGAACTTCAGGACTGAGCGTGTTATCTTCCAGGTAGCGAATTCGAGTCTGCTTACCACGCTATCCTAGGCAGACCGGCAATGGTGAAATTCATGGCGGTTCCGTACTACCCGTATCTCACTCTAAAGATGTCAAGGTAATCATCTCCCTCCACTCTGACCTTCAGAATTCTTTTGATTGTGATATGCAGAGTTGTGAGATGGCCGACCGACAGTTGATGCTGTCCGATCGGCTCGAGATCTTGAAGGCAGTTGGCAGTCAGGAGCAGATCGATGCGGAGGTCCCCGTGAAGAAGCCCGCCAAGGACAAGATCCAGACTGACGATGTCCCCACCAAAGAAGTTTCGCTTATGCAGAGGACCCTGCCAAGATCACTTATGCAGGGGCCGACCTCGACAAGAAATAGGAACTCGCGCTCACTCTTTTCCTCTAGGAAAATAGGGACATCTTTGCATGGAAGCCCTGTGACTTGCCGGTAGTTTCTAGGAAAAAGATTGAGCACGAGCTAAGGGTGCCTCCTGGGGCCACCCCCGTCAAGAAAAGGCTTAGAAGGTTTGCATAAGACCGCAAGGACGCCATAAAGAAGGAGATAGCTAGATTATTAGATGCTAAGTTTATAAGGGAAGTGTACCATCCTAATTGGCAAGCAAATCCAGTCCTTGTACCTAAGAAGAATAAAGAGTGGCGGATGTGTGTCGATTATACCGATTTGAACAAGGTCTGCCCTAAAGACCCCTTCGCTCTACCACGTATTGATCAGATTGTAGAATCAACAGCTGGGTGTGAGCTTTTAAGCTTTCTGGATGCCTATTCAGGCTATCACTAGATCCCACTGAAGGTCGAAGATCAGATCAAGACTTCCTTTATAACTCCCTTCGGCGCCTACTGCTATACTACTATGCCATTCGGTCTGAAAAATGCTGGCGTGACTTACCAACATGGTATTCAACGCTGCCTCAAAACTCAGATTGGTCAAAACGCAAAAGCGTATGTTGATGACATCATGGTAAAGACTTGGAATGTTGAAGAACTTCTCTCTGACTTGGCAGAGATGTTTGACAACTTGAGACGATACTCGATGAAGTTGAACCCTAAAAATTGTGTTTTGGGGTTCCTTTGGGAAAGCTACTCGGTTACATC
Source organism: Eleusine coracana subsp. coracana (assembly GCA_032690845.1). Taxonomy (NCBI): domain Eukaryota; kingdom Viridiplantae; phylum Streptophyta; class Magnoliopsida; order Poales; family Poaceae; genus Eleusine; species Eleusine coracana. The sequence goes on along the minus strand of CM064417.1, from coordinate 25,819,220 downwards.
GTTTCGAAACGAGGTATAGAGGCTAACCCGGACAAAATCAAGGCGATCCTTGATATGGGGCCACCTAATTCCCAAAGGGATGTTCAGAAGTTGACCGGATGCATGACATCTTTAAGTCGCTTTATCTCCCGACTGGGGGTTAGGGGTCTGTCGTTCTTTAAGTTGCTTAAAAAGCAGGATGACTTCATCTGGACAACAGAGGCACAGTCGGCATTGGATGAGTTGAAGGTCCACCTCAACAATATTCCAGTACTGGTCCCTCCCGAGCCACAAAAAAGCTTCAGCTCTACATATCGGCGACAACTCAAGTTGTGAGTACTGTTTTAGCGGTCGACCGAGAAGAAGAGGGTCATGTACAAAAATTACAACACCTAGTGTATTTTGTGAGTGAGGTCCTTAGTGCCTCCAAAACACGATACCACCAGATCTTGAAGCTGCAATATGCGCTCTTGATCACTTCGAGGAAGCTGAAGCACTATTTTCAGGCTCATCCCATTGAAGTTCAAACAACCTTTGCACTCGGAGAAGTCCTCCACAATCGAGAAGCAGAAGAAAAGATTGCCAAGTGGGCAGTCGAGCTTGGCAATTCACCATTATGTTTGTACCCCGCTCGGCAATCAAAGGACAAGCGTTAGCTGACTTCGTTTCCGAGTGAATAGAGATTCAGATGCCGCCAGCACCGCAAGATATTGAGTACTGGAAAATGTACTTTGACAGATCCCTCTAGTTACCTGGAGCGGGTGCAGGGATTGTGCTCATCCCACCATTAGGAGAAAAGCTCTGGTATGTCCTCCAGATCATGTTTTGCGCGTCTAACAATGCTATGGAATATAAGGCTCTTCTACACGGTCTACGCATTGTCGTGTCACTCAGCGTTCAACGTCTTGACATCTTTGGTGATTCGGCTCTAGTCATCAACCAATTCACTAAGGATTGGAACTGTGTGGATAGCAATATGGCTGCCTATTGCCAAGAAGTAAGGAAGCTCGAAGATAAATTTGATGGACTAAAGTTCACGCATATTCTTCGGGATAACAATCAAGCGGCTGATGAACTAGCTAAGATGGGATCATCTCGAGCGATTGTCCCACGCGGTTTTTTCTTACACACCCTTGCTTCTCCCACTATTTCTCCTCGGTATGATGTCTTAACGGTCGATGTTGCTGAGATGGGATGATACCAACATATAGACCGACTGGCGCGACCCGATTGTCTAATTTTTGACTAAGGGAACACTGCCTCCAGATCATAATGGGCAACAAAGATCAAAAGCAAAGTGTCGAGGATATTTGATGGTGGACGACCTACTCTATCTACGAGGGGGTTCAAATATCTTGATGTGATGCATCTCAATTCCAGAAGGCAAAGAATTGATGGAAGAAATCCATTCAGGCGTATGTGGCAACCATGCGGCTTCTAAGACTTTGGTCAGCAAAGCCTTTCGGCAAGGGTTTTATTGGCCTACGGCAGTCGAAGATGCACAACTTGTCGTTCGGAAGTGTGAAAGTTGTCAATTCTTTGCTCAACAGACACACGTGTCTTTGCAGCAACTTCAAATGATACCTATGACTTGGCCTTTTGCAATCTGGGGGCTTGACATTGTTAGTCCTTTCAAGAAAGCGCCAGGAGGGTTTACTCATTGGTTTGTTGCTATTGACAAATTCACCAAGTGGATTGAAGCGAAGCCGGTCGGCAAGATAACTTCAAAGAAGGCGGTCGAGTTTGTCAGAGACGTCTTCACTCGATTTGGGGTTCCTCCTGATATCATCACCGATAATGGTACTCAGTTTACATCTAGGGAGTTCCGTGACTTTGCCAATGAGATGGGAATAAAAATCCACTTTGCATCAGTGGCTCATCCTCAATGCAATGTGCAGGGCTGAATGGGCCAATGGTATGATTCTTTAGGGATTGAAGCCCTAAATATTTGACAGGCTCAAACCGTACGCTAGTCGGTGGGTCCGAGAATTGCCTTCGGTTTTATGGGGGCTGCACACTAATGTCAGTCAGGCTACTGGCCAGTCACCTTTCTCCTTGGTCTACGATTCCGAGGCTATGCTACCGACTGAGGTAAACCTCGTTTCAGCGCGAGCCAAAGGATATGACGAGAACCTTTCTGAAGACAACCGAGTGATTGAGTTGATTGCAGCAGAGGAGTTGCGTGATCGCGCTCTGTTTTTTGGTCTTACGCTAGAACATTATGGTTATACAATTTATACTGCATAATAGACTGCCACTACACTAAACCCAGAGCCAAAGTGTGAGAGGTCATGTGTTGATTGGTCGATTCTATTTATTACGCAGTTATAAATTACAATCTAATATGCTAAGGCAGACTGGTACAACTTCTATTTTTGTCTCTAAAACACTTAAGGTGAAAAGGTTTAAGTGCTATGGCGCGACTAATACAGCTTGGCACCGACTGATTTGCCCAAAGTAAGAGGAGATTGCCTTTACAAATATTTAGTTGATTTTTTTCTAAACTTGTTTAGTAACTAAGCAAACACAAGAATTAATATTTATATTTACATAGAGATGATATTGTTTTCCTGATTCAAATACTACTAATGTTTGTTAACATTGCAGATATTACAGCTGCTGTGAAGGAGAGGAGGCATCATCTTGTAACTCTAACTCCGGAGTTGCTGGAGGAGACGGCGTGATGGGGTCGACTTCTATATTATCAACTAAAGCACTGGAGGTTCCTAGCATGGAATCCATAAGCAACTGACATTGATTGATCATCAAGTTAAGGTTGAAGCCCTCCTTGACCTTGTCCAATGGCAGAGCAGGAGACCAAGATTGGCAAATAGCCAGTACTTGACTCCTGGCCTCGATCGCCACTCTTCTGATGTTGTTGGCGATCACCTCCGGTGCGTGCTCCAGCAAGTACTCCAAAGAGTGCCCGGTCTTCTCCACTTGGTTAGCATGGATATAATCCAATACTTTCCGAGCGCTGTAAGATATGGCTGCAAAAGTCATGAAGGGTATTAGATGATGAAGTCCAAAAGCAATGATAGAAGACTTAAAAAGATAGCTTACTGGCAAGATTACATTTGAAGGACTTGGAGATGCTCTTAGCCTCCTCAACCTTTTCTTTGGTCTCCTCCAGTTCCTTCTCCAGCCAAGTGATCTCAGCACTCTGCTCTTCGATCGACTTGGAGAGGTCATTCTTCTCAACAGTCAGAGCATCTAAGAATCTCTGCTGGTTTGAAGTTAATTTCTCCAGGTCGGTGACCTTCTGATCATGAGCTAAAAATACAAATAAAGGCTTTAGAAATAGAGTGAGAAAGAAGTAAATATAAGTTGGTCTGCAATCTTACCAACGACATTAGCATGACTCTGCTCTAGAGCTTTTGTCACCTCCTTATGGTTGGTCTGCAACTTCTCAATTTGCCTTCTAGCTTGGTCTTTCGGCCAGCCGCCTCCGCTTCACCGTGTCGGAGCCGCATCACCAACGAGCATCATGTTTTGGCCCTTCCCGACGAATGCCGACAAGATGCCGACCATCGCCGCGCCCCCATGGTGCTATAGGAGCAAACCGCGCGCAATTAGCTGCCTCTCGACTAAAACGCGACACCGCCGTAGACCTCCTCTCCGCCGCCTCTCGCCGATGACCAACCTCCGGTGAGTTTTCCACCTCGCGAACCCCGCAAATCTCCCCGCCTCGACACGCGCACCATTTCTTTTTGTCCGCGGCGAGCTTCCGGCCCGCGTAGCGCCCTGCGGCGAGCCCTCCGGCCATGCGCCGCCACGCTTCGGCGATGCTGACTAGGAGTTGAGCTGGCGCCTACTGGCAGCCCACATGGCGCTGACATGGCAAGCCAATAAGTACTCAAAAAGTCCAGAAAAATAGTCAAAACTTCTAAAAATCATAGTAAATTCATTTCAAATCCAATTGACCTCAAACCAAGTTTGTTCGTTTCATAAAAATGTGCTATATTTTATAAAAATGATAACCAGCTACTTCTATCAAAGAATTGTCAATAATTAATTTAACTTGTGCAAACACAAATTAAATGCTCATAAATTCAAGAAATGCAAATTAATTCTAATCTTTTGCATGCACTGTTATTTCATGTTTTTACATCACCCTAAATATTTGGTTAAGTTAAATTTGCATTATTTCACACTCTATTATTTATTTGGTACTTTAGTTTATATAAATACTAGTAAATAAAATATTAATGTTCACCCAAAAATGATGTTCATATAGGTCTCTGCTCACAATAAATCACTCGACTCCAGTAACACCTTTTTACTACATTAATTGCATTAATTGTCCATAGAACTGTAATAACCCTTTTTAATTGATTAACACACATAAAATAATGAAACTCTAAATTGCTTCTTCGAAGCATATGGCTTCAAGAACATATTAATAAGATTGTTGGCACTAAAATACTACTGCAATATGCATCCATCATGTCATTGCATGTAATGGTATTACGATAATACCGTTAACACATTTTCCATCATATAGGTAACGACAACGAGGCGCAAGAAGGGGATTTTTAGAAGGATATTGACTTTCAGGAGCAAGAAGTAGAGGTTGCTAACACTAGTGTCGATCAAGGCAAGCCCCTGTTTGTATTCGCCTTTTTACAAAGTTGCTAGTTTAACATCACTACTAGTGTCTATATTTGATTGTTGCATTAGGTCAATAGGAGTTGATCAAAAACCTACTTTGCATGATACCCCAAATGACCTATGTTACTGTTATATGAGTCTTGGTAGGATCCGGTATTGTGCTGCTATGCTTAGTAATTGAATAATAGCGTTAGTTTTGTTATTCATACTAAGAGGATGAACTTGATCACTAAATTTGAACTTAATGGAAATAAGTTTACTTTTGATGCTATGACCGGGCAGGGATAATGCATGTGTAGGTTTGCAGCAACATATGGGTGTTGGCTGCGGTAGTCCTGCCTTGTCGAACCTAGGACCCGTCCGTTGTTGGCCCATTGATCAAGTTTTGAATAGTATCGAATTCATACTAGTTTATGGGCACTCGTAAAATGATGTAGCCTTAAAAGTTACTTGCAATAGGATCGGTTAAGGTGCATTGGTTATTGACCCTTCTACCGCTGGAGTGGGCTGTTCATACCACGAAGTACTGTTGGCAGAACGGCATGCCCACTCGATGTCACCACACCCGATCTGAGGTGTAAGTTCTTTTATTGCGAAAGGTTGCCATATACGACCTTAATTGGTGCGTATGTGTCGTGTATCTCGGGTTTTCTCAGCTGGTGTAAATCGATTGCAATTGCTGTCACTCGCAGTAATGAGTACCGCTTGGTCACTGAGTCATTACGTAGTTCACATGATGCTATGAAAGTTGATTATTTGCTTATTATTGATTATTATTACTGATACTCTTATTTTGTACTTACTTCATGTATTGATTTCATTATCTATGTTGCTCCACTAAAGTTATATTTCTGCCCTACCCGATTAACTTGGCTAAATAAAATTTGGTAGAACTAATAGGATGCTTAGTGCAAGTCTTTTTAAATAACCATCCTATTAGAGCCAATGCATGTCCAGGTCTTTTGACGGGTAAGTCTTGCTGAGTAATTAGTACTCAGGCTTTGTGCCATTGTTGTTTTTCAGGTAATAAAGATATAGAATTGCCTGTAGATGTGATGCCTTGGGACATGCAAGTCCCTGAGGGTTGGACTGCTCACTGCGAGTCTGATTTACCACCGCAGTAATTGTTGCATGCTGCTAGGGTAATGGTTCTCTGGGCAAGGATCATTACTACTGTTGTATCGTCGAGAGCTCGTAGAACTTTCATTATTTTACTTCTGCTGTTTTCGAACTATCTTAAATTTATAATATTCTGCTACACTTCAGTACTCTATTTATGTAATAACTTAACTTAAAATAGACAAATATTGTATTATCAAGTGTCTGCGTTATCAGCACCTTTGGGACCTCGATCCTCCGGGAAGGGACACCTCAGAGAGGAACCTCAAAAGCATAAGCAATGAATAAGAAAGAAGAGCTAACAGGAATAAGAAAGAAGAGCACACTCTAGATGATATGCATGCATGTCATGTGAAGATATTAATTAAAGCATAAAGACATGCAATGCAAGACATGAATGATGATATGCAACAAGGTAGCATGGCAATGCATAGGAAATAAGAACAAGCAATCATCATCATGGAATCATACCACAGGCATACGAGATAAATAGAAAAAGACAAGGCACTAGTATGAAAATAAACCAAGTGAGATTAAGATGAGTCAAGCACAAACGAATGAAAAATGATGACTCATCCAACTGCTCAAAGAAGTCAAGGTCTACAGGCGACTCAGACCCTCTGTCCTGCCTCTGAAGGCTCTGATCTGGGCTGCTCCTGTGCTAGATCTTGCTGCTCTCCCTGAGCCTATGCCGCATGAACATCCAACTGCTCAAAGAACTCAAGGTCTATAGGCGACTCAGACCCTCTGTCCTGCCCTGCTGGTGGAACTGTGGATGTCTCCTCCACAACAGTTGCCTGAAGAAGACCAAGGTCATCCACATCCTCCTGAGTGAAACCTCGGCGGACCAGATCCTCTGCTACCTCAGGTGTGACTAGAGGCGTGTTTGTAGCAGAAGTGGCCAGAGTTTTAGCTGACTCTAGGGCTGTCTGGGAGTCTGCACGTGTGGTGTGCACTATCTCAGAAAATAGACTCCTGACTGGTAGCTGCTGGGAGGTGGAAGGTCCTGCCATCTGCGAAGTCGAAGAGTGAGTCGGTGAAGAGATCAACATAGAAACTGAGAAGGCGGACACGAGGGAGAACTGAGCTGGTGAGTGAGTCTGTCCTACTCCCCTAGTCGGTAACCACCCTGAGTGTGACAACTCGATGGACTGGGCTGTCACCATGGCAGTGAAGGGGCCTGGCTGTGTCTACAGCGTCTGAAACTGGGGGACTCGAGGTGAGTAGCTGGTGGTCACCTCAGGGAACGCGTCATGCTGCTCCTCTGTCACTAGTCCCATCCTCCTCAAAAGATAGCAGATGTATGGACCATAGACTAAGTGAAGTCCTGCTACCCTCTCTGAGATAACCTCCTCCATCTCACCAATCAGCAAATCAGCCAAGTCAAACGGCTGTCTCCTCAGAATAGCTGCTATAGCCCATTGGTACAAGAGTGTAAACTCCTCCATGTATCTAGACCTAGGAATGATAGTCCTGGTGACTATCGCTCGAACCACCTTAGCCTCTGTGGTGAGTCTCACAGGGCCTCTGTCAAAGCCTAGGGTGTGCGGTGGTGGAAAAGCTACTAACACCATCTCGTCTGGAGGTAGCGACCCTCCCGGTGGTCTGCGGGGTAGAGCGAGGGTCCCATAGGCACTCTTGTATAGCTAGTAATCTGAAGCAAGAAGCCCGAAGCTAGCTTTGAGATCCTCCGTGGTCACACGCTGTGCCTGTCCTCCGTACTAGAACTAGATCTCTGAGCGGTCTCTGGCTACCCACAACGTCGCATAAAGCTCCATCACAATGTCCTCTCTGTACCTATATGGAGCAGTAACTAGCTCTGCTAGCCCTGGCAAGTACGTGAAGTACTGCTCCATGTCAGTGCCTATGGCCCTCCTCATGGCCGGGTACAACGTGTACTGCTGTGGCACAAAAAGTCTAGCCTTGCCCTTCCTAGCAAGGTAGCGTCTCAGGCCCTTTGGAGGCCTGTCCAGTACCTCTCTCCAGTAGCGGGATCCCTGGGGATTCGAACCCACTGCTCGAAGGAGACAAGATGAAGCGACTTAAGGTCCTTCGCAGGAACCTTAAGACTGTCTATCTCTCTGGCTGCCTGTACAAGTCTCTGTAGCATCCTCGTGCACACTGCGCAGGTGCAACTTGGGTCTCCTGCCCGGTGAGCAGTCCTCTACTGCTGTGGCTGTGCTGACTGCTCAATCTCCTCCTCCTCTGACTCCTCAACTGACTTTGAGCTCTCCTCCTCCTCTGTCTCCTCCTCTGACTCCTCCTGCTGCCTGGAGGATACCTGCTTTGCAGGTCTTGACGACCTCTCCTGACAAGAAGTTGGAGTGCCCAGCGTCCACAGTGGCAACTTGATCCCTGTGTACAACTGTGGCCCTATGGTCCTCTGCCTGGTGCTATTCCTGCGACCCTGGTCGTCTGTCTAAGTATCTGTGATCAACAGTGATCCAGGTATCCTGCATGACTGCTCCATTGCCTCTATGTGTTGTGCAACCTGTCTGGCTCTCTCTGTCTGTAGGTCTAGTCTGGTCCTCTTCTTGCTCTTTGACTTCTCTGGCATCTTACCCTTGCCCTTATCCTGTCCAGAACCTGCCATCTGTACTGCTGACAAGTGTCACTGCACGCACGTAGGTATAGAAAGGATAAGCACAGACCCTATATAAATCTACAAGCAAAACACCGCTAGGTAAGAATGCGCAATATAAATCCTAGCACTGAGATGAAGAACATGATCACTAGACAAATATGAAAAGTAACAACAGTGATCATCAACTATATGTGGCTGGTGCGAGTCATCTAGTGTGCAGTAAAATAATAGGCAATAAATCTAACTACAGACTAAATGAGAGACAAACCCTAGAATTGCAATTAATAGATAGGCATGGCATTAATTGCAGCCTAGGTTGAGCTAATTAGCTAATTAATGCAACTAAATATGGGCATTTAATTCTAATTGCATCAATTAAACTAATTACTCGAAATTTAGGGCATAATCGATGAATTGGACATGTGCACAATACCCTGAGAGAAGAATTGAAGCTGAAACCAAAGACCACACGACCAATCGCTGGGAAAGATCAAAACTTGGAATTTGCTGGCTATAGAGGTGGAGGGAAAAGTGGAAAACTTTGCCGTAATCAATCGGTAGTGGAAGCTCTGCTCTGGGGGTTGGAGCTCGCGTGCGCAAGCAGAGGGAGCAGCGAATGATGGCAGCTCGATGGCGATGGACGGAGGCTAGCGGCAGTGGCGCTGGAAAGCGTGAGCGCGCGCGGGTACAGGCGGCGGCGCGGCTTGTGGCGGGGGCAGCTGCATGCGTGTGCGCGAGCGAGCGTGGCTGCGCGTGAGCAGGCAGGCGGCAGCGTGGCGAGGTGGAGGCAGCACGACGGCTCGATGACAACGACGGCGAGAAGAAGGAGGCGGCGCTCTCGGTGTGGTCAGCGAAGGCGGCGCATTCGGGTTCGACTGGGGGTAAGGGACGAAGTCCCGTTCTATTTTGACTTAGGTCAAATCGACCGAGGACCATGATCTCTCAGGGATAAGATCAATGATCCAGATTTTGAGATGCATCATGCGATCGACTCTAGTGACCGGACAGTACGGTCATTGTACCAGACGGCCAATCAGTCTCCAGCTCAGTCAAGCATTTATACAGACTGGACGGTACGGTTAGGTTGATCGTTCTGTCCGGTCTCTACATCTCAACTATCCCAAAGCACTGTGCACACGTCCATTGACCGGACGGTATGGTCCGAAGATCAGACTATACGGTCACTCTGGAAATTTCACTGAATCAAGGAAATTCTTCATTTTCCAAGTGCCCTCCCTTAACACCCAAATAAACACTACACTTAGAGCATAAAGGAAACTCTCAAACACTCCTTTTTAAATAGTGGCTCTTTATGGCCTTATAATTTTTGCAAATGCCAAATAAAAAATCGAGCAAATAAGAACCAAGACAATTAAGAACCAAATGGGTACGTATGAGCCTTAGTCCATGAACCACGCGAGTGGGTTTAACCTTGGAGTTCATAAGAGCTTGATAAATGGGCATGAACACAATCCTCCTTTGTGTTTCCTATATGATGCGTGCAATAAGCATTTTACATATGCAATGAAAGTAAACATGCCATATGAATGCAAGCAATATTAAACAAGACACAAAGGAAACCTAACAATATCAAGTTTGAACCTCTCCCAAGCTTACTCACTATAAGCCATACCCTTGCCTTGAGAGAAGCCAAACCACCATCTCAAGCACTCCCCCTTGCTTATAGCTATCTTGGATGGGTTAGACATTGACTAATTTTTATGTGTTTCTCTTTTAGTTATTTACACATGCATGGATGCAAAGCATACTAGTCACAAAGGAGTCCTAATTACCATGCAATGCAAGAGAAGGAACAACACACTACAACTACCAAGAACTAACACGATTACCTCCATCATGAGTAGATATGATGTTGAGGTCCATGTCACTTGTGGTGAACTTCACATTGATCTTCATGAAGCTCCTGGCCCACCACCACTACCATCTTCTAGGTCTTGTTCTTGGGCACCCACTTGTACTTCGTTGACCTCTCAAGATCAAAAATGCACTTAGGCACCCATATGCTCTTGACTTTTCTCTTCTTGTTTGGTGGTCCCAAAGCCTTTGCATTCACCTTGCCATCCTTGTTCCTAAAAAGCTTGAAATGTCTGTTCTGATGGAACAAGTTAGCATTAGGCAAAACAGTGGAACTTCTCACCATAGGACAATCCTTGATGGTGTGGCCATCCTTGCAACACCTCTCGCAATAGTTGTCGTCGGTGAGTAGGGGTTTGATCCATGCGGGGATGGAGTCACTCATCCCGATGATGTCGATGGCGGCGGGATATGAGCCAAATCCCCGGTGGGAGACATTGTTCACATGGTTCCTCCCAAGAATCTCCTTGTGGATGGCTCTACCACGTGTGAGCCTCTCGAAACCGTCTATCACCATCTTCCTCTCTTCCTTGAGCTTGTGATATCCTTCAAAACAAATAGCTCAAGAGAAGAAACCTCGACTGAGGTGGTTAGTTCATCACACATGGTAGAAGCATCACTCTTGGATGAACTAGAGGAGGGAGAGGCAAGGTTATCAACATTGATAGCCTCAATAGTAAGTTTAAGGGCCTCGTACTTCTCATGTAGCTCTACATGATCACCCTTGAGTTTGTCATAACTCTTGTTTAGGGTCTCATGAGATGTGACTAGGCCCTTAAGCTCACTCTCAAGCTCACCAACACGGTCCTTAGCCAACTTACATTCTTTTCTTACCATATCCAACATTTTGGATTTCTTGACGGCGATGTCGCGACCTTGCTCAAGCATCCTCCAAAGCTCAGCGCAGGAGAGCTCCTCATCATCACTGTCGTCACTGCTCTCATCCTCACTCTCTCCAAGTTGGGTCGTAGCCATGAGGCACGTGGGAGGTGGAGGAAGAGCTCGTGGTGATGTGGTCTTGATCATGGCTAGGCTGGCTACTTCTTCGTCACTTGAGGAAGAGGACTCATCACTTGAGTTGTCACTTGTCCACTCCCCGATAAGTGCCTTGCGTGAGAACTTCTTCTTGTGGTCTTGAGCTTTGCCTTTGCCTTTGCCTTTGCTCTTGTCCTTGTTGAAGTACCTCTTCTCCTTTTGCTTGGCTTTGGGGTCTTCTTCTTCTTCATCATCACTTGAGTCTTGAGACTTGAAGGCTTATTTCTTTGGCTGGGGCAATCGAACAAAGTGGTTCTTTGACCCATAGTTGAAGCACTTGCCCTTGGACTTGGAAGCAAACTTGTTCTTGAAGCTCCTCATCTTCTTCATGAGAAGAGCCAAGTCCTCACTCAAGTCATCTTTATCATCATCTTCTTCAATTTCTGCCTTCTTCTTGCTCTTAAGGTTCCTCTGGGCCCCCTAGTTTGTGCTCTATGGTTTCCAGCTCGGCTGCATGTTGACGGTCTTTAAATACCATTTCCGACCATCAATATAACTCGAAATCAAGGAGGATTCAACATTCCCGCCATGCATATTAGTTGGAATTAATAAATTTCCACAATAGCTTGGAGAAACATTGACATGCAGGAGAAATAATGAAATGGAGGAAGAAACACACCCATGTGGCAAAGAAACACAACTTCTATCAATCAGAGCCCGCCAACTAGGACTCCCACAGATTGACTGGCCCAGTTACAGAAGCAAACCAACCTTACAATGTCACTGGACAGTGGGACCCACATGGCAGGCCACCAGAAGCGGCAGCACCTGAGGGGACTACCCCCCTGTTTGGTCGAATAGAGGTGTTCGGCCGAACGGAGAGTGGCCCCCATGGTGCATGACTGCCACGCGATGGCTCCTGGTGACTCCCCAATGACAGTTGTGCACGTTTGGCGGTGGTTACCGACTCCAGGAACTGACTTTGGGCAGTATAAATAGAAGGGAGAGGCCTCACTTCAAAGCACACACCAAGAAGCATTGCTCTCTTTACCATTTTGTGATTCTCTTTAGTTTTAGTGGAGTTAGGCTTTCAATAGAGCTTTCTTTAGTTCCCAAGTCTTCCTTGGAGTTGTGGTATCGCTCTTGTATCTTTCTCCTTTTGTAAGACTTTGTTCTATTTAATATATTTAGTCTTTCTATATAGTTATGCTTGGGTCATGTGTTTCTTGTTTGATTATATGATCTATTCATGTATCTGGTTGTTATGCTTGCATGTTAGTAATGTAGTTATACTATATTATCATGTTGGACTTAAGCCCTTATTATAGTCTTTATTTATATCGTTATAATGATGCATGACTAATGTTTTACTTAGATCATTTCCACGTGCTTAGTGTTCACTTAAATATAATTACTCCTTCTCTGATCCATTGCTTAAGGGATTAAGGGTATTGTTCTAGAGATATAAGCATGGTGCTTAGATCAATAGAATGTATTATCTGTCATGTAGCCCACGGATTGCTAGGGGTAGGCAGTAGGTGGTGACAACCCTATCTGTCCTTTGAAATCCCCCATGTTTGGCTATTCAATAGGCTCTTGTCCGGAATCATACTATGGATGCAGGGGAAAACCGGATGCCCAGGATGTGATGATCTGATTGTCTTGCATTGTCTTGTATCTATATAATAAAATATAATATAGACTATATAACTATATAAAAGCAACATAGGAACTTAGCTCTTTCTTTGTCCTTCTCCACTAGGCTAATATTTATCTAACTTGAATATGCCATTTGTGTGTCCACTACTATGAGTTTCTTTATCGCTACCCCTATGAGAACTTTGTCTCATAATCCAATATGCAAACATCTAGAATATGGTAATTACTCTAATCAATCATATGCCTTCCTTTGGGATAAAACAAATACAATACCCTGAATACTTCCAGCTAAAATGCTACAACGGTATTCTCCATGCGCTTGCAGACTCTCTGCATTCGTTAAAGATTACCAATAAACATTTCTGGCTTCGTTGCTAAGGAAACTTAGTGATGACGTTAGAAATGCCAACAAGCATTTCTGGCGCCGTTGCCGGGGAAGACAATTGATCAAAAGAATTACCCATATTCTATATTTGCATATGAGATTATTTGGCATTCGCCCAAATAGGCTAAACTTGTTTGTTTTCTCTTGTGTGAAAGCAGGGTAGTGCATGACCGGCTTCACCTTGCCTGAAAATTATATCGAAGATCCTAAATAGCTCTTGAGATGGGTACGTGCATGTCTCATCCCTCTTCAGAAGTTCGTGTCTACAAGTGAGCCAGTCATCTCCGCACCATCAAGCTTCGAGGTCATGGCCCAAAAGTCTTTGTGATTTCTCCGCTCCCTCGGCGTCCAACATTCTTGTTGCACCCAACGTCACGGGAGATGCAAACTTCAAGATCAAGACGGGTCTCATTACCATGTTGCAGGCCAGCCCATTCTGTGGAAAGGCAAATGAGGATGCTAGCGCCCATCTGCAACGGGATGACTCCGTCGACTCGGGATCATATTGATGTTGCTGCGGGAGGAGCCTTCTTCTCACTGACCATGGATAAGGCTAAAGAACTTATTGAGAAGATGGTTTTCAACCAAGGATGGAGTAAAGATCGTCTTCACTTACGCCAGCGGGGCATATACACCGTCAAGGAGGTGGACATGGTAGCCGCTAAAATGGACCTCCTCATGAAGAAGATGGACGAACAAGCCAAAGGGTATGAAGTCGGCACTGTCAACGCCTTAGACTCTCGCATGACGTGCAAGGTCTATGGCAACACGGGTCATTCGAGCAATGACTGCCCTGAGACTCATGAAGACATATTGTACATGAACAACAACAACAACGGCTATCGTCCAGAAGGAGGCAACGGGTGGAATCAACCATGCCCGTATTATCAAGGAGGTAACAACTTTAACTCTTCCAATACTCAACCCTCCTTTAAAGATCTTGTCTTAGGCCAGGTTAAAATCAATGAAACCTTCACTAAAAAGCTTGCAGCCAACGACAAGACCTTAGAAACTGTTAATGCTAAGTTAGAAGGTCTTGCTTCTTCCTTTAAAATCAGCTTAGCTTTAACAAAATGCTAGAAACCCAACTTGCCCAGCTAACTGCTACTGTTCCTCCCTTAGAGTTAGGGAAGATCCTGGGGCAACCCGAGTCTCCCGTTGAAAGTATTAATGCGGTTACCACGAGAGGGGGTAAGACCACTCGGGACCTGCCATATCCTAACACTGCAGGGAAGGATAAGGAAAAAGAAGGACCCTATGACAAAGATGAAGTAGTACATGATGGGAAGATGGCTCCACATGACTTCTTTGACACCACTTCTATGCCATTTCCCTGTCAAAACAGGAAGCTGATTGTGGATGAGCAATTCGCCTGCTTTGTTGAAGTTATCCAGAAGATCCACATCAACTTGTCCTTGTTGGATGCGATGCAAGTACCAACTTATGCCCGCTATCTTAAGGACATCCTCACTAACAAGCATCCGATGCCCATCACAGAAGTTGTGAAGTTGACGGAAGAGTGTAACGTAGTATACTCAATCGGCTTCCTGAAAAGAAGAAATCTCTGGGGTGCCCCACGATCACTTGCTCGATCGGGGTGCAGAAATTCGACCGAGCCCTGTGTGACCTTGGTGCAAGCGTGAGCGTGATGCCCAAGGCGGTCTTTGACAAGCTAAACTATACATCTCTATCTCCTACACTGATGCAACTTCAGTTGGCCGATTCATCGGTCCGCTATCCAGAGGGAATTGAAGAAGATGTTTTGGTGAAAATTCGAGATTGCTTCATCCCCATGGATTTTGTGGTGCTTGACATGGATGTTGACAAGGAAACACTGCTCATTCTTGGGCGCCCATTTCTGAGCACTGCAGATGCACACATTGATGTAGGGGCCTGAGAAATCTATTTCCTCGTCAATGGGAAGGAGGAGAAGTTTGATTTTCGGCCAAGGAAGGAGCAATGCTCAATGATCAAGATCAAGTACGGGCCACCCCAAAGAATATTCAAGAAGTCAAAGTGACACCCTATAAGAATCATGACCATTGAGGTCACCCCAAGGTATGATTGTTTTGGTGATGAATGTAAAACAAGAAATATGACTAATGTCTACACGAGTGTTGTGCATGTAGGAAACCTTTTCTACTCTACGATGACTGTTGACGGCGGCCTTGGCGATTGATGACAATGACCACAAGCATGGAGCTTGGTGAGCTTGATGGAGTCCAAGGGTTGATGGAGATGGATCAAGGCTGAGGACAAGCTATGTAGCAAGTGTTGGGAACACTTGTTTAGTTGTTAGGGCTTTGAGTCCATAAGAAAAATCGGACTATCAAGTGGGTCTAGGTCACATCTCTTAGGTTACGCTGGTCGGTGATGTGCATGAATGCTTAGTGAAATCACAGACACTAGGTGATAGTGGAGAAGCCAAGGAGCTGTTCAGAGAAGTCGGAAAACGAAGTCAGGCGAGGACGAGGAGTTTCAGCTTCTGTACATAGAGACCGGATAGAGGGGTCAGTGGTGACCGGACTGTACGGTCACTAGGATACTAGAGTGAAGTCTGCGAGGAAATTTGTCAGCGTGAAGACCTGTAGAGATTGTACGGTCCGGTCTATATGGAGGTAGCTCAGGACAGAAGGGCACAGAAAATGGTGCTCTCTGGAATGGAGAAAGAAAGTTTGATCGGATGGTCTGGTCAGCTGAGCAGACGGTCCGGTTAGTACAGGAAATCGCTGGATAGTGAAGCGCCAACGGTTCTGCGAACCGTTACAGAGAGACCGGACGGTTCAATCAATAGTGTCCACAGAGATGATTTCATGGAGCAATGACAAGTTGGAGGTTGGACGCCTATATAACTTTGTTGCTGGGGTCTTGGAGACCTCTCTTGACCAGTGGAATTCCTTGGAGCAATTGGTGAGAGCCAAGAGGAAAAGAAGAGAGCACTAGGAGGAGATATAGCATATCTTGAGAGTGCTAGTGAGAGTAACTTGAGCATCTTTCACATCTAAGGCTAGGGTGTACTTGAGGGTGTGATCTAGGTTGTTACTCTTGGTGTATGGTGAGATCTAGACTGGTTTGATGTTGGTGATCAAGCCTATCGTGATTGGTTGTGAAGGCCGTCACACGTTTGTACACGGTTTGAGTCTGCCGGTGAAGGGGTATCGCTAGTGAGCGCCCGTGTCGGCTCGGGGAGTCCAACAAGTTTTCGAGGGAGACGACCTTGTGCTCTGGTGGCAGCGGTGATGCAACCGTGTTTTGACTCTAGGAGTGATTGTGGGCTTGTGTGCGAGAACTCCATTTGGTGGTGGGAGGGACCGGTACTCCGTGAAAGGACTGAAGGCGTACTGAGAGGGAGGGGGGGTGAATCGGTAAGCCAACCATGAATCCGAAATCCTTCAATTTACACTACTAGAACCTAGCAATTGTTAAAACTTAACAATTCTAGTTGGCCAAGACCCTACACATGCTAGAGTTCATGATGATAGCAAGCGCGGAAGCCAAACACAGTAGCCTATGCAAGCCACAATTCAACCTAGTTACTAGAGCACATAATTGTAGAATAGTAAAGAGGGGTCAAGGGATACTCATGATTTTTTTTCCCGAGGTCTCGGATGGATGGCACCTTCCCCTACTCCTTAGTGGACTACTCCTGTCGGAGTGCCGGTCCCTCCCGCCACCAATGTGGAGTTCTCGCCCACGAGCCCGCAATCACTCCCAGAGTGAAGACATGGTGTGCGTCACCATTGCCACCAAGGCACAAGCTCGACTCCCTCGAGGACTTGCCGGACAACCCGAGCCGACACGGACGCTCACTAGCGATGCCCCTTTTACCGGCGGGCTCAAACCGGGTACAAACGTGTGACGACCTTCACAACCGATCATGATAGGCTCGATCACTGACACCTAATCGGTCTAGGTCTCACCATAGACCAAGAGTAACAACCTAGATCACACCCTCAAGGACACCCTAGCCTTAGATGTGCATCAATGCTCAAGTTACTCTCACTAGCACTCTCAAGATATGCAATATCTCCTCCTAGTGGTCTCTTCTTTTCCTCTTGACTCTCATCAAATGCTCCAAGCAATTCCACTGACCAAGAGTGGTCTATAAGACCCCAGCAAATAACTTATATAAGCTTCCAACCTCAAACTAGTCGTTGCTCTATGAGATTGCCTTTCTGGACACTGTCCGGACTGTCCGGTCACTGCCTGATCGGACCGTCCGGTCACTCCTAGAACGGCTCCCAAAGCCATTGGCTTCGTTGTGCCTGCAACCTCTTATACTGACCGGACCGTCCAGTCTGTACATTATCTCTCCATTTTAGAGAGCACCATCTTTTGCACTTCTCCTGACGAGAAGTCGGAGTACTCTGCAAGCATGGTGGCAACCTGATCCCTGTGTACATCTCTGGCTCTATGGTCCTCTGCCTGGTGCTCCTCCTGTGACCCTTGCTGTCTGTCTAAGTACCTGTGATCAACAATGATCCAGGTGCCCTATGTGACTGCTCCATGGCCTCTAGGTGCTATGCAACCCTCCTGGATCTCTTTGACTCTGGGTCTAGTCTAGTCCTCTTCTTGCTCTTCGGCTTCTTTAGTATCTTACCCTTGCCCTTATCCTGTCCAGAACCTGCCATCTCTGCTGTTAACAAGTGTCACTGCACGCATGTAGGTATAGAAAGGATATGCACAGACCCTATATAAATCTATAAGTAAAGCACCACTAGGTAAGAATGCGCAATAGAAATCCTAGCATTGAGATGAAGGACATGATCACTAGATAAATATGCAAAGTAACAATAGTGATCATCGACTATATGTGGCTGGTGTGAGTCATCTAGTGTGTAGTCAAATAATAGGAAATAAGTCTAATTGCAGACTAAACGAGAGACAAACCCTAGAATTGCAATTAACAGATGTGCCAGGAATTAATTACATCTAGGTTAAGTCGATTAACCAACTAATGCAACTAAAGATAGAAATTACATTTAATTGCATTAATTAGGCCAACTACTCGGAATTAGGGCATAATTCGATGAGTAAAAGAATGGCACAATACCCTGGAGAATTAAAGAGCACGTTGAACACCAAAAAATAAACAACTGATCACCGAAAAGATGGGGACTTGATGTCAGCTATGGAGGTGGGAAAGGTGCAAGCTTTTGCCCTAAATGGTGGAGCTTGGTGAAGTGCGGAGTGGGAGCTGCGGTGATGTGCGTGCGCTAGGGGGTTCAAGGTCATCGGCGACGAGGCTCGGCGGCGGCAGCAGCAAGGGCGACGGCGGCTGAGCTAGGCGGTGGCGCTAGGCGGGCGCGCGGCCGCTGCGCGCGGGCACAGCAACGGCGAGCGATGACGAAGGGATGGAGGCGCGTCGTCGGCAAGGGCGAGGCGATGTCGGCGAGGTGGAGGGAGCATCAGCGGCGTGTTCTGTGTGGGGACTCGGTGCAGGAGGGCTCCTCATCATCGCTGTCATCGCTGCTATCATCCTCACTCCACCCAAGTTGGCTCGCGGCCATGAGGCACGTGGAAGGTGGAGGAAGAGCTCATGGCGATGTGGTCTTGATCGTGGCTAGGCCGGCCACTTCTTCATCACTTGAGGAAGAGGACTCATCATCTGAATTGTCACTTGTCCACTCCCCAACAAGGGTCTTGCGTGAAAATCTTTTCTTGTAGTCTTTGGCTTCTTTTCTTGTAGTCTTTGGCTTTGTCTTTGCCTTTGCTCTTGTCCTTATTGAAGAACCTCTTCTTCTTTTGCTTGTCTTTGGGGTCTTCATCTTCTTCTTCTTCATCACTTGACTCTTGGGACTTGAAACCTTCTTTCTTGGGCTTCGGGCACTCTTGAACAAAGTGATTCTTTGAGCCACAGTTGAAGCACTTGCCCCTGGACTTGGAGGCAAACTTGTTCTTGAAGATCCTCATCTTCTTCATAAGAAGAGCCAAGTCCTCACTCAAGTCATCTTCATCATCATCTTCTTCTTCAATTACTGCCTTCTTCTTGTCCTTCTTGCTCTTGATAGGCTCTTGTTTCTTGGCTTGAAGAGCAAGGTTGGATGGTTGAGGATCATCCAAACCCAGCTGGTAGCTCTCAAAGGCGGTGATCTTGTCAAGTACATCCTTCATGGTTTTGGTCTTGAGGTCACCTTGCAAGGTCAAGATGATGATGGACTCATACTTGGGGTCTTTGAATAGCCTCAAGAATCTTCTTATCACCTCGACAAGCTTAAGCTTGAAGTCATCTCCAAGAGCATTGATCTCCTTCACTAATACATGAAAGCGAGAATAAATAGTGTTAGCTCTCTCATATGGCAATCTAGTGAAGTTATCATACTTGTTCTTCAGCACATCATATCTTTCCTCTTTGACATCACTGGTACCCTTATGGAGACCCTAAATCTCAGTCTAGATACCATGTGCTATGGAACTTGCATCCAACCTAGCAAAGTCACCCTTAGATATGCTTGCAAACAGAGCATTCTTGGCCTTAGCATTGCACTTAATCAAATCAGTTTCAAGCAGGTTCAAATCCGCATCAGACTCATGGGTCACCATCCATATCTCTGGATCAAGGGACTCCAAGTAGGCTTTCATATGAGCCTTCCAATACCCGTAGTCCTTCCCATCGAATATGGGAACACTCCCCACCTGCCCCGGCATCCTTACTCAAGGCGGTGAAGCCTCAAAGATGAGCACTTGGCTCTGATACCACTTGTAAGGACCGAAGGCATACCGAGAGGGGGGGGGGGAACCGATAAGCCGACCATGAATCCGAATACTTCAATTTACACTACTAGAATCTAGAAATTATTGCAACCTATCAATTTTAGTAGGCCAAGACCCTACACATGCTAGTGTCCATGATGATAGCAAGCGTGGAAGCCAAACACACTAGCTTATGCAAGCTACAATTCAACCTAGTCACTAGAGCATATAATTACGGAATAGTAAAGAGGGGGTCAAGGAATACTCATGATTTTTTCCCGAGGTCTTAGAAGGATGGCGCCTTTTCCTACTCCTCGTTGGACCACTCCCGCCGGAGTGCCGATCCCGCCTACCACCAATGTGAAGTTTTCACCCATGAGCCTGTAATCACTCCCGGAGTGAAGACACGATGCATGTCACCGCTGCCACCAAGGCACAAGCTCGCCTCCCTCGAGAACTTGCCGGACTCCCCGAGCCGACACGGGCGCTCACTAGCGATGCCCCTTTCACTGGCAGGTTCAAACCGGGTACAAACGTGTGATGACCTTCATAACCAATCACGATAGGCTCGATCACCGACACCTAACCAGTCTAGGTCTCACCATAGACCAAGAGTAACAACCTACATCACACCCTCAAGGACATCCTAGGCTTAGATGTGCATCAATACTCAAGTTACTCTCACTAGCACTCTCAAGATATGCAATATCTCCTCCTAGTGCTCTCTTCTTTTCCTCTTGGCTCTCACCAAATGCTCGAAGCAATTCCACAGATCAAGAGTTGTGTCCAAGATCTCAGCAACGAAGTTATATAGGCTTCCAACCTCAAACTAGTTGTTGCTCCAGGAGATTGCCTTTCTGGACACACTGACCAGACTGTCCAGTCACTACTAGACCGGACCGTCCGGTCACTCCTAGAACGGCTCCCAGAGCCGTTGCCTTCGCTGTGCCTGCAACCTCCTATACTGACCGGACGTCCGGTCTGTACATTCTCTCTCCATTCCAGAGAGCACTATCTTCTGCACTTCTCTGTCCCGAGCAACCTCTATACAGACCGGTCTGTAGACCGTATCGTCCGGTCTCTACAGGTGTTCGCGTTGATAGACTTCCTTGTGTCCAGGTGATTTCCCTATACTGATCGGACCGTCCAGTCAGTAGACCGAACCGTCCGATCTCTTCGCGTCCCGTGCATTCCAGACAGCTTGCAGTTTACTTCCTCTTTCTCTCGAGCCTCAGCCCTACTGACTGGACCGTCCGGTCACTGGACCCTACCGTCCGGTCTTTTTGGTTTCCAGACTTGATAGATTCCTCGCCGACTCCTCTTTGATCTCGTAGTGACCATATAGTGCGGTCTCCACTGACCTCTTTGTCCGGTCACTACGTCTAGAAGCTAACACTCCTCATCCTTGCTTGGCTTCATTTCCTAACTTCTCCACTATCATCTAGCACCTGTGATTTCACTGAGTATCCATGCTCATCACCAACTAGTGTGACCTAAGAGACATGACCTAGTCCCCCTTGATAGTCCGGTTTTTTCTATGGACTCAAAGTCCTAACAACTAAACAACTGTTCCCAATACTTTCTCCATAACTTGTCCTTAGCTTTGATCCATCTCCATCAACCCTTGGACTCCATCAAGCTTACAAGCCTCCATGCTTGCGGTCATTGTCATCCATCGCCAAGGCCACCGTCATCCATATGATTTGTAATTGAGTTTAGAGATAATTCCTGCATAGATAACACTCGTGTAGATATTTGCCCATAATTTCATAGTTGTCATCTATTACAAAAACATTCAAAACTTGGGGATCCAATCATCAATGGTCATGAAGCTTACACTCCAGCGGGAGTGGTCCAACGAGGAGTAGGGGAAGGCGCCATCCTTCCGAGACCTCGGAAAAAAATCATGAGCATTCCTTAACCCTCTCCTTACTATGATGCTTTACTTTCTCCATTTACGTACCGTGCTATTCATGCTTGTGTAATTGCCTTGCTCTAGTTGACTACCTAGTAGACTTGCATGAATAGGCTTCTTTACTTGCTAGTAGTGTTTAGCTTCCACATTTGATCACTAGCATGTATAGAAGTTGCATTGGTTTGATTGCTCACCCTTATATATATTGTGCTACTCTTGCTTGTGTGCTCTAGTTTCTTATCTTGTAGCATTGCATGAGTAGGCTCCTTTGCTACCTTGTTGTTTGCTTCTCCCTGTCTTTATCACTAGCTTGCATAGGAGTTGTATTGCCTTGTGTGTTCCACTGGTATGCTTAAGTGGTTGTTCCTTTCATAGGTTCATTATCTTGCTAGTGTGATCACCACTAGAATTATGTAGGAGTTGCTTTGAGTGGTCGGTTTTAGAAATTGGTGAATTTGGTATATAGTGTGAGTTCCCGATTCACCCCCTCTCGGTCACTCGGTCCTTTCAAGTGGTATCAAAGCCAAGTGTTCATCATAGGCCTTAACTGCCTTACGTAGTGACCGTATTGAGTTGGGATGTCATCCCATTCGGGGCTGAGTCATGGCTCATGGAAGGATCGCTTGAAAAGCTACCTAAATGCTATGATCCCGGATGAGTTGATGGATACTCTTATGATACCTTCACCGATAATCATGTGTATGATGATAATAATGATTGTGTTGATGTGCCTAGTTCTACTGAGTGTCTAGATCCTTCTAGCAATGACTTGATAGGTTGCTCTATCAGTGTGTCTAATGTGATGATTGATAATGATGTGTCTCTTGATCTTGCTTGCTCCTCTAGCATGACAAGTGTTGATAATTCTTGTGAGCCTTTTGTTGATCATGCTAGTGACTCGCTTGTTTGGGAGTTCTTTGCTTTTCGTGCTAATGAGAATGAGAACTTACTTGACTCTCTTATTCGCTTGTGAGGTATTGTGGATAGGATTGCATCAACTACTTTCGAGCTTCCCAAGTTATTGATTGTCGAGAGGATCCTCACCTTGCTCCCTAGCAGCAAGCTCCTCTACATCATCCTTGACCTTATCATGGACAAGAATCTTTCTGTTGATGATGTGATCGAGCTACTCTTTAAGGATGAGAAGATCACTGCAAGCTTGACGGGGAAGAAGACATTCAAAGCAAACAATGATGCATCTTCAAGCAAAGGGAAAGAAGTAGCTTCGAGCTCAAACTTCTTTGATCCCTCCACAAGATTGCCTTGCAACAACTTCTACTACCCCTTCGGATCAAGGGCTACATCAAGCTTATCATCAAGCGCTTCGTCAAGCTCCACCTCAAGTACCATCCCAAGATCTACTCCAAGCACTTCGGGTGGACCACGAATTGGTGTGAGAGGAGCGCCGACCACAATGCTCACACGATCATTTGAGATGATCGATCTCACCACTGCGGCTCTGGTGCTGTCACAACCCCCTTGGACCGAAGTTTCCAAGATGCTGATTTAGCAGACACAAGATAATACAATAACCGATCATGTTCAAATTACGTAAAAAATATTATTTATTTATTTTACATCAGAGTTCATTGATAAGTGCAGCGGAAAAATATTACAAGATTAGTTTTGAAAACAGTGGAAGATAGTGTGATCAAACGTCTACAATATACAACTCAACGATAGAAGCAGTGGTGATAAATCCGAGCCCATACAGATTATCACCTAGCATCATACAATAATAGCGTCTACTCAGTCTTCTAATGGGCTAACCATCCCTCTGGAATAGACATATGCCAGGGAAGTACACCCAAAGATAACTCATAAGCATCAATATTATTACTGCAAATATAAAACAATAACATGACAAAGCCTGAGCAACTAAGCTCAGCAAGTCTTATCTGTCAAGTATTAAATCTAGACATGCATAAGCTCAGAGATGGATAAAATTAAATTTAATGAGCATTCTAGTAATTCTAACAGTGTAAGGTAACTAGCATATAGAGATATAAAGTGTAAAAAGCAATCTAAAATTTAAATTAAGTACAGAATATACCAAGTTCAAATTCACTGAAACACAATACTTTTCTTCCAAACATTTCAATCATCATTATTATTAGTGAAGTTCTTAAACTACAATATGACACACTGAACAAGTGGTACTCATTACCGCGAGAGACAGCGATTGCAATCGTTTTACACCAGCTGGGAAAACACGAAGTACACGGTATACGCATATTTTAAGAACACGAATGACAAATTTTCACAAAGACATCATACAAACCGGTCCGGGTCCAAAGTCCCGAGTGGGCAGCTATTCCACACTACCTCGGAAATCTGTCCACTCCTACTGGATCACACGACCAATAATTTGGATACCGTCCAACATGCAAATGACAATACTATATCAGTTTACTAGTTCCCATATACTAGCATGTATTCGGTACAGTTCAAAACTTGCTCAATAGGGCCGACATCGAACGGGTCCTAGGTCGACACAGACAGGGCTACAACCTTGCAAGACATGTCCTTTGAAGGCACATGATCTTTGCCCTTTCACCTACGGGGCCTATCCACGTCTCAAATTTTAGTTGTTGACAAAAATGGACTGCCACCTTGCGAGACAAAAAGTTTACAAGTCCTTTGCCTTCGTCCTTTCCAAAACAAATCCGTTTAGTCCAAATTTTAACATTCTTACTTAACCATATGAACATCATCATTTTACTAATTATTCCAAACATCATAAACAGAGTTGATTCTACAACTAAGCATAATAGTTTATCTATTAACTACCTGCACCTGTATACCATATCTAAATACAATAGAATATATCCAGGAAATGCAGGTGTGTTTTCATTCAACTCCTAAACTTAATGCACAATCATCTATACACATCTAGTAAATGCATTACTGGAATCTAATCATATTAAGTAAACGGGAATGTTTCGAGGCTTGCCTTGGGCTTCAACTATAGAGTCAGTATTGATGTTAAATACTTCTTGAGTAGAGACACCCGAAGAATCCTTCTGAAAATTCTCCTCAGAAGAATTAACGTTCCCTATAATAATACCGACATGTCAATATAAAGGAATACATAGAAATTGCAACAAAATTTAATGCACATGATGGATAAGCACATCAATAAAATTCGTTTCTCAACATTGTTCTCCAAGCCATATGCTTCAGATCACAGATTGAAAGTAGAGTTTCATGATAAACATTTCCTATTGTATTAAAATAAGATTATGCAAATATAAAGAGCAATTAATTTATTTACTATACTAAAAACATGCTACTGGACATGATTGATCTACTGATGATAAATAAATGCATGACCAGTAAGTTTGCCAAGTTTCACTAATATATCATTAATAATTCATTAATAATGTTAGTAGTAAGATTTCTGGTTAAATAAATCCTAATAAAATATAGACAGTAGATAAATTTCTATAAATATACATGAGCAGACAACATGTTAATAATGATTTTTGTGCACAAGTACAAGCACTAAAAGTTTACATAAATTACTTTAATGCAAGCCTAAACATTTTAAAGGTAAATTCATATATAAATATATGCCCAGAAACTAGGGTCAAATAAATATATTCTTGACAGATAATGTCATGAGAAGTCTAAAACAATTTAATTTTCTATTTAATAATATCTACAATTAAACATATGATTTTATTAATCTTGACACTAAATAAATCATACATAAAACATTTACATGATAACGATGTGCAACAACATATTCTATGCATAGAGCGGATCACAAGGAAACCAAAAACATTTATTTTGCTATTTTAGGAGCTCTAAATCTCCAGATATGAATTTTACCAGATTAATTATTTTCCTGGATTTTTATTTCGAGCTTCGATTTATTTACGAGATTACCATTAGCTCATTTCAATTGAGCAGACGCGCTCGCGCGTGCGGCGTAGCTGGCCTGCCGGAGCGGCCTTCGGGATTGCCGCCGGGCCTTCTGGGTGGTGGAGCTCAGTCGCGAGCACGCCGGAGCAATGCGAACGCCTAGGCTCATCTGAAGGAGGGACTCGGGAAGTCGGGCGCTCACCGAAGGATGTCGACGGCGAGAGGCGGTGGCGAAGAGCTTAACGACAACAGCTTGATAGACACAACGAAGGACAGTTCTGAGTTGGCCGAGAAGATGCGCGCAGATGAGACGATAGACAAACTTGGACTTGTCACCGAAGAAGAGCAACACAACGATAGGAACGCGGCTTGCCAACGAGCAGCTCCAATGGCAATGGCCGCGGACTGCGATGGACTCTCGAAAACTGGAGGTGCTGGACACCTCATAGTAAAAAAATAAAAAGAAACAATTGGTAATCACGTGTTCCAGAGTGATGCGCACCATTTTGAATAGGAACTACTCACCACAGATAGAAGAATTCTTGATGCCGCTGCTCAGGTCATTAGAGGAGTTAAGTTCGCCATTTCTTCAATTCCTTGGAACTCGATTGGTAATCCATAGTGAGGATTTGCATTAAGCTATAAGACTTCCTAACGAACCTAAATCTGAGCTCGTGTGGAACTGGTATGGAGTGAAGCGACCGGGCGACGAGTTGCAGAGGCTGGCGGCCATGGCAGGCGGCAATGGCGTACAGAGCAGCGGAGCAGACGAGGTAGAGGCGAGCTGAGCGGAATGACCCAGGGAAATGATGGAGAGAGAGAGAGAAGAGCGGGGAAGAAGCCGAGGCGGAGTTTTGATCTCTGATTTCGTCGATCGAGCGGCGACACGTGGCTGCGCGCGTGTCTGCACGCATGGCGATCGGGCACCAGCTAGAGAAAGAACAGACTAGAGGCTGACAGATGGGTCCCCTGACCAGTGTTTAATTAATTTTCAGAATTAACTCCTCTACTACATCAAAAATTGATTTAAAAATAGCTCCAAACACTAAATTGATTTTGGAAAATTTGTACAGAATTCATGAATTACGTAGAGCACAATGTGATGGGTAGCAAGATCTAAAACCAAATAGTTTAAGTTTATCATTTATTTAAAAAAGGGTAAATTTAAACTTCTAGGAATTAATTAGGTCATTTCTTCTTTGAATAAAATTTTGAAAAAATTTTTAAAATTCTTTTATGGCAAACCCTATCACATAAAGTTTTGATAACATCTAGTTGTGTAGCAAAATTGGAAATTGCTTCTCAACTTGGCCACATTCTGGTTTAATTTTAAATTCAAATAAATTTGAAATGTATTTAAATTTGAATATAGTCTTACTAAACCTGAATGAAGTGCAATCATATGATAAAAAGAATGTAGTGACACTGGGGTGTCACAGGCGCCTCCACCACCTCCACCATAATATTGACTTTGGCATCTTCGTCGAGCTTGCCAACAGGATCTCTTCCTTAGATTTGATGGATTTGTGAGAAATCTGAATGATGATCTTTATAAGACTCTCTTGAGCATTTATGATCTTGTGTGCAGCATAAACTCCTTTTGAGGCCTACGGAGGATCTCATCACATGAAGTGATTGATATGCTCCTCTTGCAAATCACAACTCCTGAGAGGGGTTTCCTACTTGAGGAGGTAATCAACAGAAGGCATGAGCTCTCAATTGAGAGAGCAATGAAGATGATACTTATGCTCCACTCACAAGTGGGACACGTACTTGAGCACATCACCGGTCTCTATGATCCTCCCCACTACTACATCGACCTCGACAATGTGCACTTGAGGGATGGTCATGGACAATGGAGGTACCTTGATCCTCACTATCCTATATAAATGAGACTTCAGGAAGGGATTACAAGGATCCCTAATTATGAGGATGGTCTCATGGTTCATCATGATGAGGTTAGTGCAAGTCAATTGCGCAATCCTTTGGATACTATCCCTTCTTCCTCTAGTGCTTGTCGTATCGCTACTACCAGGGTCAACTACAAGAGTAGAGGCACCCGTTGGACACTCAAAAGTGGGTGCACCCAACATATGACCGGGAAGCCAACCATGTTCACCAACATTGATGAAGACAAAGACAATGAGAAGGTGACTTTTGGGGATAACTCAAAAGGGAGAGTTAGAGACTCAGGAAAGATGGCCATTAGAGAAGATCTCCATCTCTCCAAGGTCTTTCTTGTGAAAACCCTCAATTTCAACCTCCAGTCTATTGGTCAGCTTTGTGACATGGGGTTGAAGTGCACATTTGATGAGGATGGTGCAATGATTGAAAATGCAAAGAAAGGGCTAGTATTTCATGGAGTGAGACATGGGAACTTGTATGTTACGGACTTTAAATCAAGCAATATGCCACCAAGTAGTTGCCTATTCACTAAGGCAACAAAGGGATGGTTGTGGCATAGAAGAATGACACATGCTAGAATGAATCAACTCAGAAAAAGTGGTCAAGAGGAATCTAGTTGAAGGAATCAAGGATGTCACCTTTGAGAAGGATAGATTGTGTAGTGCTTGTCAGGCTCGGAAGTAAGTTGCATAATCTCACCCCACCAAGTTATTCATGTCTACATCTCATCCTCTAAAGCTCTTTCCTATGGACTTGTTTGGACCAACATATTACAAGAGTCTGGGAGGCAACCTATATTACTTGGTGATTGTGGATGACTTCACAAGAGACACTTGGACCTTCTTTCTTGTGGATAAGTCTCAAGTAAGTGACATCTTCAGGAAGTTTGCAAGGAGGGCAAAGAATGAATTCAAGGCT
Organism: Eleusine coracana subsp. coracana; assembly: GCA_032690845.1. Taxonomy (NCBI): domain Eukaryota; kingdom Viridiplantae; phylum Streptophyta; class Magnoliopsida; order Poales; family Poaceae; genus Eleusine; species Eleusine coracana. The sequence continues at coordinate 25,790,735 of CM064417.1, read as the reverse complement.
AGCATTGTGAAGATAAGGAGTGATAATGGGATTGAGTTGAAGAATACAATAGTGGAGGAATATTGTGACAAGAAGGGGATCAACCATGAATTCTCTGCTACATATACTCCCCAGCAGAATGGAGTAGTGGAGAGGAAGAACAAGACACTCATCACTCTTGCTCGCGCCATGTTAGATGAGTATGGAACTAATGAGAGGTTTTGGGCTGAATCAATCAACATAGCTTGCTACACTTCCAACCGTGTCTGTCTCCACCGGTTGTTGAAGAAGACACCCTATGAGCTATTGGTTGGACGAAAACTAAATGTTTCTTATTTTTGGGTCTTTTGCTGCACTTGCAACATTCTCAAGAAGAGGAGGAAGGCAGGAAAGTTTGAGAGCAGAACTGATGAAGGCATTCTTGTTGGGTATTCAGGGACTTCTAAAGCATATCAGGTCTACAACTCAGTCATAGGATGTGTGTAAGAATCTTATGATGTGTAATTTGATGAGTCAAATGGTTCTCAAGAAGGAGATGAATTTCATGAAGTGACCATTGGAGATGAGCCCATGAGAGAAGCTTTTACCCCACGAGACCAGTGATGGTGATATTGATGAGCCCTCAATTCCACCACCTCAACCAACTTCTTCCTCCAACGTGCAGGAACCAACCTAAGATGTCATTGACATACCCACTAGCTCCTCCCAAGATTCATTGAGAGTGCATCCACCTACCCATGAGGGAACCTAAGAGAGAAGTGAGCCTCAAGCCTCCCCACATACTTCACCTTGAGCCACTTCTCCAAGCTCTTCACACAACAGCCTCACATCCACACCAAGCTCTAGTTCTAAGACAACAAAGCAAATGAGTGATTCCCCCACCTCACTAAGAATCCAAGACACTCATATCTCAAGAGAGCAAGCAATCCATGATGCACAAGATAATTCACCTAGAGCTCTTCTCACTCAAGAAGAACATCATCCTAGACTCAAAACCATCAACAAGGATCACTCACGTGACTTGATCATTGGAAGTCCATCTCAAGGAGTTAGGACAAGGAGAAATCAATACAAGCCCAACTATATGAGTGAAGGAAATGATGAGGAGGCAAATGTTGCAATTGATAACTTCTCTTTCGTCTCCATGATTGAGCCTACAACAATTGATGAAGCTATGGATATTCACAAATGGATTATTGCTATGCAAGAAGAATTAAACTACTTCAAGAGATGCAAAGTATGGAAATTTGTTGAGAGGCCCAAGAATCACAATGTGATTGGCACCAAGTGGGTCTTCAAGAACAAGCAAGATGAGAAAGGGGCAATTATCAAGAACAAGGCTCATCTAGTGGCCAAGGATTATTCTCAAGTGGCGGAAATTCACTTTGAAGAAACATTTGCTCCCGTAGCCTGTCTTGAAGTAGTTCGAAGCTTACTTGCCTATGCATCACACAATGGTTTCAAGCTTTATCAAACGGATGTCAAAAGTGCTTTCTTGAATGGAGAGATCAATGAGAAAGTCTTTGTGGAACAACCTCCGGGGTTTAAGGACCCCAAACATCCAAGACATGTGTACAAATTGAAGAAAGCTCTCTATGGCCTCAAGCAAGCACCAAGGACATGGTACGAACATTTAAGGAACTTTCTTCTCAAGAATGGCTTCAAGATTGGAAGTATTGACAACACCTTATTCAAAAGGGATGTTGGGAAGGATCTCTTTGTCTGCCAATTCTATATGGATGATATCATCTATGGCTCAACCAATATGAAGTTCAATGAGGAGTTTTAGGAAATGATGGCAAGGGAATTTCAAATGTCAATGATTGGAGAGTTGCATGTGTTCCTTAATTTTCAAGTGAAGCAATCGAGAGAAGGGAACTTCATCTATCAAGAGAAGTACACTAAGGACCTTTTCAAGAGATTCACTATGGAAGATTGCAAGCCCTTGCATACACCTATAGCAACAAGCAATTCCTTGGATGATGATGCAAAGGGCCGGTGAACCCCAAGCTCTATAGATCAATGATTGGTTCTTTGCTCTATCTCACTGTCTTAAGACTAGACATCGTGTTTAGTGTGTGCTTGTGTGCACGCTATCAAGCAAATCCAAAGGAGTCACACTTGAAGGCTGTGAAGAGGATTCTTAGATACCTTAAGTACACACCTACCATGGGATTATGGTATCCTAGAGGAACAAGCTTTAAGTTACTTGGGTATTCGGACTCGTATTTGACGGGATGCAAAGTGAATAGGAAGAGCACATTGGGAGGTTGCCAATTCCTTGGAAGATCTATAGTATCTTGGAGCTCAAAGAAGCAAAACTCGATGGCTCTATCCACAGCTGAAGCGGAGTACATGGCGGCGAGAGTGTGTTGTGCTCAACTTCTCTATATGAGGCAAACGCTCTCGAATTATGGCCTCAACTACACTCAAATGCCACTATACTATGATTGTGAGGGGGCAATTAAGATGGCTCTCAAAACCGGAGATTATGGTCATGCAAAGCATATTCAGGTCAAGCATCACTTCATAAGAGACCATGTTGAGAATAAGGACATTGAATTGGTTAGTGTGCAGACTCATGAACAATTGGCGGATATCTTCACCAAGCCACTTAACGAGAAGATCTTCAACAAGCTAAGGGTAGAACTCAATGTTATCAACCTTTCAAACTTCACATGAGTAACCCTAAGGCTTGTGTTTTGTAAATATGTATAGCTCTTGTTTGTTTTGTTGTTTGTGCTTTGTTTTATGCTTATTTCTTTTGTTCTTGTAGGTCGACTTTGGACATCCTTGAGATAGCAATGGACATGGGTTAAGCTTAGGAAGGTGGTTCATGGTGTGCCCAAGGCTTTGAATAATGGTCCATTGTGAGTAAGCTCGAGAAGGGAACAACTCGTTGTTGGCACTTTGGTTTGTAGCTTTTCTCTCTCTTTCGTTTAGCATTGCATCATGCATTTGTATACTTCTTGCATTTGCATTCTTTGCATTCATGCATTCTTGCATCATGATACCTTACATGCTTCCGAGCATGTTTCTAGGGGGAGTTGCTTATTTACAATGTAAGTATATGACCCTCTAGATGATCACATAGTGATCTTTGTGCTTTATGCCCATTGAGTCTTGTTTAAACGAGCTTCGAGGTTAAATCTACTCATGCGGCTCAAAGACAAGTGGCTCATACATTCCCATCACACAAATGACTATGCATACTTGAGAAAATATTTTGTTAAGTTATGTGTGTAGGGGGAGCTATGGTGGAACACCATCATGACCAAGGAGGAGCATCATGAAAGGGGGAGTTTTCCTAACTCTTGCCATTTATTATTTGTTCCTTGGTTGTCTTATGTTTTGGCATTGGTTTGTGGATTTTGGTGATAGGTGACAAAGGGGGAGAAGAACATGAAGATCCAAAAGCCAAGTCAAGATTGAGGATAGCAAAAAGGGCAAAAGGGAAGAAGAACATGAAGATCAAAAGAAGATCAATGTGGAGAACATGAAGAACACATGACAGAGAGATGACTAAATGAAGATAATCAAGGTGCATATTCACTTGGAGTACGTATGAAGACCATATCAAGATGAACATCTACACCAACATGGAGAAGGACAACAATGGTGCACGTCTACGACAACAATGAACATCTTCACCGACATGAACATCTACGTCTTTGGTGCGTGTCTACGTCAACAAGGTCAACTACCACAACACCAAGACAGGAACAAAATTCAATTCAAAATCAACATCAAGTGCGCCATGTATTTGGGTAGTTCTCCTTAAACACCTAGCGTATTTCAAGGGGGAGACTACTTCCAAGGTAAGGACCAAGGTAATCCTCTCAAACATATCTTTTCTTCCTGGTTCCTTGTTGCTCGTCCGTTTTGGATCATCATAAGTAGTGGTTGTCATCCATCTCCAAAAAGTGGGAGATTGTAAGAATAATGACCATTGAGGTCACCCCACGGTATGACTGTTTTGGTGATGAATGACAAACATGAAATATGACTAGTGTCTACACGAGTGTTGTGTGTGTAGGAAACTTTTTCTACTCTATGATGATTATTGACGATGGCCTTGGCGATTGGTGACAATGACCACAAGCATGGAGCTTGGTGAGGTTGATGGAGTCCAAGGGTTGATAGAGATGGATCAAGGCTGAGGACAAGCTATGGAGCAAGTGTTGGGAACACTTGTCTAGTTGTTAGGGCTTTGAGTCCATAGGAAAAAACTGAACTATAAAGGGGATCTAGGTCATGTCTCTTAGGTTACGCTAGTCATTGATGTGCGTGAATGCTCAGTGAAATCACATGCACTAGGTGATAGTGGAGAAGCCAAGGAGCTGTTCGGAGAAGCCGGGAATCAAAGTCAAGCAAGGACGAGGATTTTCAGCTTGTGGACATAGCGACCGGACAGAAGGGTCAGTGGTGACCGGACTGTACGGTCACTAGGAGACCAGAGAGAAGTCTGCGAGGAAATCTGTCAGTGTGAAGACCAATAGAGATCGGACGGTCCGTTCTGTATGGAGGTAGCTCGGGACTGAAGGGCGCAGAAAATGGTGCTCTTCGAAATGGAGAGAGAAACACCGGACGGTCTGGTCAGTACAGGAAAACACTAGAACAGTGAAGTGCCAACAGTATAGGAGGAGATATTGCATATCTTGAGAGTGCTAGTGAGAGTAACTTGAGCATCTTGGACATCTAAGGCTAGAGTGTACTTGAGGGTGTGATCTAGGTTGTTTCTCTTGATCTATGGTGAGACCTAGACTGGTTAGGTGTCGGTGATCAAGCCTATTGTGATTGGTTGTGAAGGCCGTCATATGTTTGTACATGGTTTGAGCCTGCCGGTGAAGGGGCATCGCCAGTGAGCACCCGTGTCGGCTCAGGGAGTCCAGCAAGTTCTCGAGGGAGGCGAGCTTTTGCTTTGGTGGTAGCGGTGACGCAACCGTGTCTTCACTCTGGGAGTGATTGCAGGCTCATCTGCGAGAACTCTACTTGGTGGTGGGAGGGACTAGTACTCTAGTGGGAGTGGTCCAACGAGGAGTAGGGGAAGGCACCATCCTTCCGAGACCTCGGAAAAAAATCGTGAGCATTCCTTGATCCTCTCCTTACTATGATGCTTTACTTTCCGCATTTACATATCGTGCTATTCAAGCTTGTGTGATTGACTTGCTCTAGTTGACTACCTTGTAGACTTGCTTGAATAGGCTTCTTTACTTGCAAGTAGTGTTTAGCTTCCGCATTTGATCACTATCATGTATTTGATTTGCATTGGCTTGATTGCTCACCCTTGTATGTATTGTGCTACTCTTGCTTGTGTGCTCTAGTTCCTTATCTTGTAGCATTGCATGAGTAGGCTCCTTTGCTACCTTGTTGTTTGCTTCTGCCTGTCTTTATCACTAGCTTGCATAGGAGTTGTATTGCCTTATATGTTCTACTAGTATGCTTAGGTTGTTGTTCCTTTTATAGGTTAATTATCTTTCTAGTGTGATCACCACTAGAATTGTGTAGGCGTTGCTTTGAGTGGTCGGTTTTAGGAATTAGCAAATTTGGTACATAGTGCGAGTTCCCGATTCACTCCCCCCTCTCGGTCCCTCGGCCCTTTTACAACGCCATGGAAGGATAGCCTCATCCTCTACATGAAAAAGATCATGGCAAAGGAGATGCCATACCATTCCAAGAAGAACAACCCACCTATGATGAGGCCGGGACTGTGGGCAAAACCACACCCTGTTAAATCCAAGAAGCCACCGAGGACACCAAAGATGAAGAAGGTGTGGCGAGTGAAGGAATCGCAACAATCCGTGTCTACTTCTCCAGGACCAGACGCAACGACATCAAGATAAACATGATGGAGAAAAGTCCCGCTCGTCGGACTTTAAAAATAGGTGAGCCCTTGCCAAACGTAAATTGCTACTTATCCTATATTTGAATTCCTTACATTTTTGCACATTTGAATTTTTCCAAACTTCTGGATTCTTTCAAATTTTTCTCTGCATTTGCATATTCTGATTTCACACATGCATGTTGGAATTTATTCCAACCCTTTTCTTTGTTTTGATAAAAATACAAAATTTGGTTTTCGGTTTCCAACTTTGAGAAAAAAATTTTTGAGCAAAACTTTTGTTGAAACTTTGGATCTAACCCCTGCAGCTCTGAAAATATAGCTGTTAGGAAGTTGTGGGCCAAAGTGGGGGGACCAGTAGGACCCATCCATGGTCGCCTACACCCATGTTCGGCCGAAGGGGTGTGGCCCCACCAATCTTGGCCTTTTGCCAACGGCTGTATTTGGCTCCCCACTAGCCGTTTTTGACCGTTTCGGATTTTTCCTATAAATTAAGTGCCCGGGGGAGATTCCAAGTTCACTTCTCATTTCACTCTCTCCTTTACTCATGTGCTCTTGAGCTCTCACATTGCTTCTCCAAAGTTGTCATTCCCAAAACCATCAAAAATATTTCCCTTTTTAGTTGCCCTTTTTTTTTTTGGATTGTTCAAGTCCTTTGCAAGGTTTGGCAAGATCAACACGGTCGACAAAATTTATTTGCTAACCCATAACCCGTGTTTGAGTTGTTCTTGTGTTTTTGCTTAAGTGGTGCAGATGAAGAAGGCCAAGACATTGATGCAGCGAGTGACGCGTTCGAGTTCATGCCGTTCACACGGTAGCTCGAGCACACACTCCTCCATCGAGGATGAACCAACGAGGTACACCAACCTCGAGCTGATGGATGAACGAGAGAGACGAGTCTACCACCGTCTACGCAACTGCAGTTTCGTCCATAGCAGGACGTATGATGAAGACCTACTCTTCACTATTGGTATGGACTCTGAGTTCCTTTCTATTTGGAAAGCATTAGGTTGGACCGAATTTGCACACAACACAGAGGGAGGCTCACACCTCCTCACTATCTAGTTTTTGTGCACCTTGCAAAAATATAATGACGGGGTACTTTTCCACTTGTTCGGGAAGGAATACCGTCTCACCTAGAAAGACCTTAGTATCACTCTTAAGTTTAAAAGTTATTGCAACACTAACTTAGAGGGTGCAACCACGGGTTCTGAAACAGGTTCTTTTTGGCAAAGGATTTCAGGAGAGTTTTCTTGTGAATGTCTTAGGATGAGTGACATTCACAACCCAACTCTACAACTGTGGCATAGATGTCTTGCTATGACTTGTTTCCCTAGACAACCTATCTGTAACGATGAATTGCATGTCTTGTTTGCCGCAATTGCTAAAATTCCTATTGCTCCTATTGAAGCTATGATTTGTTAATGGTTAGATTATATTAAAGGATCAGTACCCATTGAATGCACTTCTTTAGTCACCCGTACTGCTGTAGGGGTCGAGGCTTTAATCATCACTAGATTTGACTATCTTTCTGAGCCCCGTCTCATGATACACTATAAATTTCTTGAGCAGGGTCACACTTTAAAGAGGGATCCCGATGCTTCTATTATCTTTTACTACCCCGGCTATACAAATGAAATCCCGCTTCATAACCGACGTATCATTTGTATAGTTGTTGGGAACTAACCATACAACTGCAGAGAGAAGGAATGCCTCACAGGTCCGTCGATCGACACACGCGACAAAGCACGAGGCGTGCCACCACTAGCGCAGCCAGAACTACACCACCAACCCATGATTACACTGTAGGTTTAGAACATTCTGGCGACCCCGCTTGGATGTTCTAGCTGCAGCAGTATGAGACTGGAGGTTCATCTTGGCAGCAAGCTAGTAGTGCACTGTTGGTCGTATCTACGCACCCACTTATATGCCGCAAGAGGACGGTGTACAGTTGTAGCTCTTTTTCCCTCAGAGTATTCCAAGGTTATCGAATCCACAGGGAACGAGCAGAACTAATACTATTAAAGGGTTAGTAACAGATTGCAATGAGTTGGTTGGTGTGAATGATGACGGTGAGAAAGTGGAAGGTGAATGTTATTGAAGAGGCAACAGAATAATAAAGGATTCTCTGCTTAGGATTGGTTCACTAGCATGCAACCTTATTCTTATCAACTCAAGTGATGACTCTAATATTCTACAAGACATGGTGGTTTCGTTCACCCCGGCTGTCACTACAGAAGCTATTAGCTCCCCACGGGTTTCTTGCACTATGCAATGGGCAAAAGTGTATTGGCCGATACACTAATGAAAAGGATAGATATATGCACAATAAGTTCATCACATAGATTAAATTCATCGAGAGAGTATCAACAAGCATGAGAGTTACATGACCTGATCCCCGCACCAGAGAAGAGAATATGAGACTACTCACTCATCCTTCCGCTAGACATAGCAGAGGGGTGAGAAATAGCGCTGGAATGCGCCCGAGCCGATCGGTGCAGGCGTTGCGTCGATCGGCGCGACCTCCCTTCTGGTGGATCTCGTCGGTGTTGACGAACCTCCACTGCCAATATCCTGGAACCCTAGTTTTAATAACTGGTTCTCGCGATTGCCGTCTCCCCTTTTGTTCGTCCTTGGCTTTTGATAATTATCTTTCTTTTATACTCGACGGGATTAGGTCAACTTCCACCGACTCTAACTCATACTGGGCTGGGCCTTCGTCTTTCCTGGATCGGATCGTATTTCAGTCATCTTTTCCTCCTACGCCGATCGGCGCAAGAGTCGTGCCGATCGGCGGGGCTCTGTATCTGGCCCATCCTCGTTACTCTTCAGCTCTTTATCCATAATTGCCCTGTTTTACACCTGTTTCCTGTGATTACATCCAAAACAGAACAACTATAAATATATGCAAATATGGGGTTAATTGTTAGTCCAAACCACCAAATTAAGACGCAAAACATCCCTTTTTGGTAGATAAAATGGGCATCTAGAAACCACCAATAGTTCCCCCGCACTCAAATCATTGCTAGTCCTCGAGCAATACAAAATCAAATATGTAATAAGAATTTTCACACCATCTCTCATGCAGTCAATCTTAATCATCTTTTTTACTCATTATCCATCCACAAAGATTTTCTCTCATCTCTTTTTAACCAATCGGCATATCTTACTTGAACTTAATAAAATTACCACAAAACTTTTTCAAAAATAATTTTAGTTCTCCACAACTCATCTTTTAGCATAAAACATCAAGCATTTGGTCTTCTCTAGGTCTCTCAAGTGTATTTCCTTCCCTCTCCTATTTAATCAAGGATTGTATATGGATCTTGGAAGGCTATATAACTAAATTAAACTATAAGATAAACCATGTCAACAATGTGCTCAATCATGTCTATTAAGAAAGGATTTTCTTGGAACGGAACTTTTAATGGAGAAGAAGAATGTAGAAGATTTAAAAGAAAATTCAATGAGAACAATTGGCAAAGAATGAGGAATAATCAGAAATCTGCTTTCTTTGATGACCTTACTGCTTCTCAGGGAATATATATTTTTTCTTTACCCCTTTTTTATGATAACCTCTTTTTTTTCTCTTTTTGCAACAGCGCCGATCGATGCAAGCGTCGCGCCGATCGGCGCGACCTATATTTTTTCTTTTTTTCTTTTTTTTCTTTTCTTTTACCTCTTTTTTTATATTTCCTGATATGATCAGCAATTTCTGTCTTGTATCAGCAGCGGAAACTTTCTGAATTCCCTTTTATTGAGAATATAGGTTGTATCAAGGATGAGGGAGAAACAAAGATGTATGGTTTTCATGATAGCAAGGAATTTAATTGAATAAGAATGGCTAGAAATACAGAGATAAACAAAATAGATCATCCTTTCCTAACTTGGTCGAAATCATGAGCAAAAAGTTGATAAAGTTACTTACAATCCACTTAGTTCAAATGTGTACCTTGCTCTCATTCACTCGGCTATGTAGGCATATTTAGACTTTGCTTTTGCTTTAGCTTATGATGAGTCAAAAGTAATTTTCACAAATATAAAGCTCAAAAGTTAAATGGTAACCAACAAATTCAAGTAATCAACCAATCGATCATCAGAAAGACAAGATAAATAGCATGGGACACTTTCAATTTGACAATCGACACTAACTTTATTAAAGACAATGCAAGAATTCAAACTACATAAAAGACCTAGAAGCAACTCTCAACATGACTCGTGACTCTCTTAAGCACACACACAAACTTAAATAAACACTCATTGAAAACACTTACAAACTAAGAAACTAGACTCAAAAACACTTCAAAACTGAGAAAGTGGACTCAAAAACACTTAAAAACTAAGAATCTGGACTCAAAAACACTTAAAAACTATGACTAATGGCAAAGCCCTTCCCCCACACTCAAAATTTGCAATGTCCTTATTGCAAGAGAAGAAACTCAACATACTAATCATGCAGACCATGCCTGTTCAAGACTCGAAAAATTCGTCTTATATTCCTTATGAGAAAAGTGTAGTCCGCTTCGTTCATCTCGATTGTATCATGGATTCTGCGGTCCACATCTCTTTGATTCCTGTAAGCACGATCTCTGTCTAGATACAGTCTCTCAATGTTTCTTCGGCAGACAGGACAACAAGCAGGTGGTTCCAGGTTATGATTTTCAACGCTGTAAGGAGAGGCACTGTTCAAATTCCTCGGAGCCGATCGGCGCATAGGCTGAGCCGATCGGCGCAGTGGTGTTCTTCCACCATTGCGACGTCCTCCACTTCCCTCTGCATTACCATTAACTCTTGTTGAAGTTCCTGCTGCCCTGTCATTACTGCATTCTGCAAGTGTTTCCTGATTTTTGAACTTAGGACTACCAAAGCTTCCTTGCATATCAAAATCATCACTAAAACCTCCAAGCACACTAGGATCACCGCTTTCCAAAGTTTCCAAATAGTATGACGTATAGTCGCTATCCCATTCGGAATAATTCTAAATTGGCTTACCCAATAATCTAGCAGATCTGCGAACCTCTGGTGTAATCTTGTACTTCCTTGTAGCAGTTTCTTCATCTTCACTTGGTAGAGCCGTCAGATCAATAAATTCAACCATCTTCAGATCGTGCCGATCGGCTCCAGTGTCGCGCCGATCAGCGCAGCCAGTAGCTTCCTTCATATACTCATCTAACTGCTCTAGATTATGCTCACGGATCACCTTATTCTGCTTCCTTTGTAAAATCGCATCATTAATCTCCTTAGGTGTCCTTCCTCTAGGAACTATGCGACAGCCATCATCATATATCAAATCTCTAGGTATGAAAGCTGGATCTTTTGCCAATTGGAGTTCCACCTTGCGTTGAAGATCTTTAGCACAAAATAAACACTTGCAACCCTCAATACAACTGTTCCTATGAATCTTATTTTCTTGAAAACTTTCCCAATCGGTAAGAACCTCGGGAAAGGATTCATCCCTTCTAGCTTGAAGATCCGTCTCCGCATCCTGCTGGTACATAGCTTCTTCGACTTCCTCTCGTAACTTGAGTTCATACTTGGCGGCAATGTCATGTTTACCATAAAGTCGGCACCTATGAATTGTGAGGGCGCTCTCTTCATCTAGCTCTTCCTTCTCCTGTTCAGTCAATGATCTTTCAAAAGATAAGAAATCCTCATACGACAAGGGCATAGCAAGATCAAGAAGACTTTCCATGGTATACCTTTGAGAAACTACTTCACTTTCAATATGTGCTACAGATTTTCCTTTGCGCACCAATACTCTTTTCATCATTTGTCGAAGTTCATTGTCCATCTTCACCTTGTTGGCGTTCCACGCGTCAGCTTCGCTTTTCTTCATGAATTTCTTCCACAGATCTGACTACACAAGGGGATCATCTCGTGTTGGTGTCAACACTTCGTCGACTTCTTCCCAGGGCCAATTTGTAGAGGGCTATGGAAATCCGCCGCCGAGCCGATCGGCTCCAGAGTCGTGCCGATCGGTGCAAGGGTCGCGCCGATCGGCGCCGTCTTGGTTTCTGCCTAATGCGCTGCCTTCCATCGCTTCTGCTCTTAGGGTTTATTCTGGTGACGATGTAATACGAGTTGATCCGTGGAATTGCTGTCACCTCATATTTATATCCCTTGATTTTCAATTGGACTAAGACTCTTTCTCTTATTCGTGGAATTTAACGAGTCTTAAAAAGGCAAGGTCCAAAACCGACTCAAAACAAAAAGGACTCCGTCACGCCGATCGGTGCAGGGCTGTGCCGATCGGCGCAAGAGTCGCGCTGATCAGCGCAAGCATCGCGCCGACCGGCACGGTACACTAAATCGCCATAAAAGAAAAACTACGGAAATTAAAATACATGCAAGCTTTTGTTTTACGTCTTTAAGCTCGACTACACGGGGTACTAAGCAGTGAAATACACATCAGAAGTTTTTAATTCAAATGTGTCGGATTCTAGGTATACCTTTAGACGTTGTCCGTTCACCGTGTACTTGTTTCTCTTGCCATCCATTATGATTACCGCTCCCGGAGGTAACACCGTATTCACGAGATAAGGTCCCTCCCATTTGCTTTGTAGTTTGCCTTTACCAAATAATCTGAATCGCGAGTTAAATAGGAGCACCCGGTCTCCTTCCTTGAATTCCTTCTTCAAAAGCTTCTTATTGTACCACTTCTTTGTTTTCTCTTTGTATATAGCTGCATTCTCATATGCACGCAATCTCATCTCTTCCAATTCACTTATTTGTATCGTCCTTTTCATGCCAGCGGCATCAAGATCCAAATTCATTTCCTTTATAGCCCAATAAGCCTTGTGTTCCAATTCCACCAGTAGGTGACACGATTTCCCATAGACGAATTGATACGGTGTCATACCAATTGGTGTCTTGAATGCCGTCCTATATGCCCATAACGCTCCATTAAGCTATGTGGCCCAATCTTTTCCTTCCTTCGTAACAATCTTCTGCAAAATTCCCTTTAATTGCTTATTTGAAGTTTCTGCTTGTCCATTTGTCTGGGGATGGTAGGCTGTTCCAATTCTATGTTCAACTCTAGATTTGGTTAAAAACCTAGCAAATTCTCCTCCTGTAAAATGAGATCCTCCATCTGTAATTATTATCCCCGGTACTCCGTACCTAGGAAATATCTGCTCTTGAAGTGTACTCCTTGATTCTCTTGTAGTGTTAGCCTTGCATGCCATTGCTTTGACCCACTTGGAGACATAATCAATGGCGACCAATATCTACTCGAAACCATGAGAATTCACAAAGGGTCCCATAAAGTCCATACCCCAAACATCAAAGATATCGACTTGAAGATTGTACTTAAGAGGCATTGCATTCCTACTGTTAACACTCCCTATTTGTTGGCATTGAGCACATGTTGCAACATACCTTTTTGCATCTTCATGCATGGTAGGACAATAGAATCCACTTGTCCATACCTTTTCCTGTATTCTGAAGTAGCCATAATGTCCCCATAATCCGAAGAATGACATTTTGCTAAAATGCTTGCTCTTTCTTCTCTGGGTACACATCTCCGTACTGCTCCGTCCTTGCAATACCTGTACAAATATGGGTCGGCCCATATAAATTTTCTCATTTCACTCTTAACTCTTTTCCTTGTGTTCTTGTTCATCAGATCAGTTTGTCCCTTGAAACCTTTGATAATATCTATCATCCAGTTCTCTCTACGATCAAATGCAGCAAACAACTGCTCTTGTCGCATATCATCTCTTATTGGCTCAGTTGATGATGATTCAAGACGAGATAAATGATCTGCTACAGAATTTTCTACTCCTTTCTTATCTCTTATCTCCAAATCAAATTCTTGTAGCATCAATACCCATCGCATTAACCGAGGCTTAGACTCCTTCTTTGAAACCAAGTATCTTATAGCAGCATGATCAGTATATACAATCACCTTAGAATTTAGAATGTAGGATCTGAACTTCTCAAAAGGAAATATAACAGCTAGCATCTCCTTCTCAGTTGTTGTATAATTTATTTGCACCTCATTCAAAGTTTTGCTAGCATAATAAATAGCATGCACTTTACCTTCCTTCTGTTGTCCAAGAACAGCTCCAACTGCATAGTCACTTGCATCACACATAATTTCAAAAGGTAGACTCCAATCAGGTGGCCGCATAACGGGTGCAGAGCATAGAGCTTCCTTTAATCTCCTAAAGGCCAAGAGTCTTTCCTCGTCCATAACAAATTCTATATCTTGCTTTAACAATTCTGTCAGGGGTTTAGCAATCTTCGAATAATCCTTAACAAATCTACGATAGAAGTTGGCATGTCCAAGAAAACTCCTCAAAGTTGTAAGATCAATAGGGGGAGGTAATTTCTCAACTGTAGATACCTTTGCCTTATCAACCTCTATCCCTCTTTTAGATATGACATGACCAAGTACTATCCCTTCTGTTACCTTGAAGTGACACTTCTCCCAATTAAGAAGTAAATTGCATTCAACACACCTTTTCAAAACCTTCTCCAAATTCTCCAAACAGCTATCAAAATTAGCACCATGTACGGAGAAGTCATCCAGAAATACCTCCATAATATCTTCTATGAATTCAGCGAATATTGCATTCATGCATCTTTGAAATGTTGCAGGCGCGTTGCAAAGACCAAATGGCATCCTTCTATGTGCATATGTCCCAAAAGGGCAAGTAAAAATAGTTTTCTGCTGATCTTCTGGTCTTACCGGTATTTGAAAGAAACCACTATATCCATCTAAATAACAAAAGTATGAATTCCTTGCTAATCTTTCAAGCATCTCATCAATGAACGAAAGAGGATAGTGATCTTTCTTCGTCACTATGTTCAAGCTTCTATAATCTATGCACATTCTCCATCCAGTTACAGTCCTTTGAGGGATCAACTCATTGTTCTCGTTAGGCACTACTGTCAACCCTCCTTTCTTGGGTACACAATGCACTGGACTAACCCATTCACAATCAGCAACAGGGTAGATCATATCTGCATTAAGTAGCTTCAAAATCTCCTTTTTAACCACCGGCTTCATTGATTCCTTCAACCTTCGCATCCGTTCAACCACTAGTTTAGTATTCTCCTCCAAGTTAATCTTGTGGGTACAAAATGCGGGGCTGATTCCCTTGATGTCATCCAATGTGTAACCAATGGCCTTCTTATACCTTTTGAGCACAACAAGAAGCCTCTCTATTTCTTCTTTTGTTAGGGCATGTTCACAATAACTAGATATGTTCTGTTCTTTCCTAGATATTCATAGCGTAGCTCCTTCAGAAGTTCCTTCTGTCCAACTTCTGGCGCTTCGTCTGGATCCAGCTCCCCGAGCGGTTCAAAATCAGGATTTTCCTGGTTGAGCCGATCAGTGCAAGGGTCGCGCCGATCGGCGCTGTCAGTATGATTGAGCCGATCGGTGCATGGGTCGCGCCGAACAGCGCTGCCAGTATGAGATAGCCGATCGGCGCATGGGTCGCACCGATCGGCGCTGACAGTATGATTGAGCCGATCGGCGCCGGCAGTACACCTGTCAGTTTCATGCTTGATGTGGTCCAGTGGGTCTTCCATATCCATCCCTATCCTCTCGTCTTCCTCTGGGCAGAATTCCTGATAGCAAGAAGAGCCTTGATGAGACGGATCATTAAATTAAAATTGCACTTGTTCCTCTCCTAGGTGTAGCGTGATTTGACCTTTCCTAGCATCCAGAATAGCTTGTACTAATCTTAAGAATGGCCTTCCCAGAATGATATCTTCAACCCCAGTATCCTTATTGTCTAGAACAAAGAAATCCATCGGCATTGTTTTCGAGCTGATCTCAATTTCAACATTCTTGATCACTCCCAGTGGCTTGGTTTTCCTACCACCCGCCATGATCAGCTCAAGTTCAGTCCCCATCACCCGCTGTTGAGTTCCATAAGGCATGCTCATGAATGCATCGTAAGTCATCAAGCTGACACGAGAGCCAAAGTCACACAACGCTTTTGGAAATTTCTTTCCCGATATCTCACAGGGTATGTATGGTTCTTCTTTTCCCTCTTCAGTGTCTCCTACAGCATACACACCACATAATCCTTCATAGGGGGATGGCTCAAAGCAACTGTCTAGCAATCTCTTTGCTTGTTTCACCTCTGTTCCATCAAGCTCTATATCATCCTTGTAAAGCTTCCCTAAAACTCTCCCAATAATCTCTTGATCGAAAACTACCGATCTTGGGAAATTATACTCAATTCCGACTTCGGCGGCGTCTTGCGGACTGAAGGATCTTCTCATATTAAGCAATTCCTGCAAAAAATCAATGGGAATCCAGTCCATCGGCTCAAATTCGTCAAGTGGTTTAGCATTCACCAATGTTCTATGCCCCTTCGGTTTAGCAAACTTCCCTTCAAATTCCTTCAGGTGGTTGTCCAATATCGCTCTTTCTATCTTGGTATAATCCTTGTTACTTGACGGAGTCGTCAGGCTGATCGGTTCTCCTGTTGTCGCGGCTGCGCCAATCGGCACAGAGACTGCGCCGATCGACGCACATGTCAGACCCACAGAGGTGAGTCCGGCGGGCTCTATTTCTTCGAATTGCCCCAAAGTAATCATTGATCTGCTCTCGGACATCAAGATCTGTTCAGCTGGTGACTCTTCCTTCTTCATAACTTCTGAGCATTGCCGATTTGGTTCTAAATATTTTTCCCAATGCTTGTGCGAAGCTTCATTCTCAGCAATTTTACCTAACAATTCGATCCCTACCTTGGCTGTTAATCTCAAAAAACTTTCTCCGGCCGATCCGTCCAAATGCATCCTTGATTCCTTGTTTATGGCCATGTAGAAGGTCTGAGCGCACATGTTCTCAGTCAATGCCAAGGTCAGGTCCTTGTTTCAACAACGTTTAAAAACGCGTCCAGGATTCCGTGAGAGATTCTTCATCTTCTTGTAAGAAGTTCGCCACTATCCTTCTCAACTTCTGCACCTTTGGCAAAGAAAAATAGTGGAGACAAAAATTTCCAACTAACTCACTCCACTTACCTTTTGCTTCTCGAGATGCTGCCTTGTGCCACTCTTTGGCTTTTCCTCCCAAAGAGAATAGGAAAAGCAGCCACCTATAAAGATCCCGAGGCACTCCTTCATGATGGAATGTTTGGCAAAGTGCCTCCAAATCTTGTAAGTGAGTATACGGGTTCTCCTCTTTCGCTCCAAAGAATTTGTTTGCTTTAGCCATGCTAATGATAATGGGATTCAACATATATGAGGAGGCCGTGGCCTTCTCATCTGAGGGTTGAGGCACCAGCACGTCTGGAGATGGTAGAGAAAATTCCCTGAGCGTCCGAGAAGGTCCTGTCGTACTCATCCTAAAAATTCACACAAAACACAAAAACGAAAACAACTAGAAAAGAGAGGATTAGACATTAGTAAAATATTAATAGTAAAAGAACTGGCTTGTTCCCCGACAACGACGCCAGAAAAAGGGCTTGTTGGTCGTATCTACGCACCCACTTATATACCATAAGAGGACGGTGTACAGTTGTAGCTCTTTTTCCCTCAGAGTATTCCAAGGTTATCGAATCCACAGGGAACGAGTGGAACTAATACTATTAAAGGGTTACTAATAGATTGCAATGAGTTGGTTGGTGTGAATGATGACGGTGAGAAAGTGGAAGGTGAATGTTATTGAAGAGGCAACAGAATAATGAAAGATTCTCTCCTTAGGATTGGTTCACTAGCATGCAACCTTATTCTTATCAACTCAAGTGATGACTCTAATATTCTACAAGACATGGTGGTTTCGTTCACCCCGGCTGTCACTACAGAGGCTATTAGCTCCCCACTGGTTTCTTGCACTATGCAATAGGTAAAAGTGTATTGGCCGATACACTAATGAAAAGGATAGATAGATGCACAGTAAGTTCATCATATAGATTAAATTCATCGAGAGAGTATCAATAAGCATGAGAGTTACATGACCAGATCCTCGCACCAGAGAAGAGAATATAAGACTACTCACTCATCCTTCCGCTAGACATAGCAGAGGGGTGAGAAATAGCGCTGGAACACGCCCGAGCCGATCAGTGCAGGTGTTGCGCCGATCGGCGCGACCTCCCTTCTGGTGGATCTCGTCGATGTTGACGAACCTCTGCCGCCAATATCCTGGAACCCTAGTTTTAATAACTGGTTCTCGTGATTGCCGTCTCCCCTTTTGTTCTTCTTTGGCTTTTGATAATTATCTTCCGTTTATACTCGATGGGATTAGATCAACTTCCACCGACTCTAACTCATACTGGGCTGGGTCGGGCCGATCAGCGCAAGAGTCGTGCCGATCGACGCGGCTCTGTATCTGGCCCATCCTCGTTACTCTTCAGCTCTTTATCCATAATTGCCCTGTTTTACACCTATTTCCTGCGATTACATCCAAAACAAAACAACTACAAATATATGCAAATATGGGGTTAATTGTTAGTCCAAATCACCAAATTAAGACGCAAAACATCCCTTTTTGGTAGATAAAATGGGCATATAGAAACCACCAACATGCACAATGGGGACATGGCCCCGAGTCGATCGGGACACCTCCACATCACGATGGACGTCACTCTTTTTTGGGCTTTGGTCATTATGACTATGGTCCGGAATTGAGGGATCTCATGAGGAGGATGGACGATCTGGATGTGAGAGCAGGGAAAATGCAAAACACCCTTGCTACTCACACCCAGACCACCAGAGAATGGCAACAACACAGTGACAACCAGTTTCATCACCTCCAGGAACAACTACGAGAGCACCACGATTATACGACGGCTTACTACCGTTGGAGAGGATTTGATCCTAACCAACAGCCATGAGAAAGAACAAGCTTGGGGGAGCACCGTAAAGGTAACTTGTATCTTTCCTTTCTTTCTTTTTTTTTCTTTGTTAGACTTACCCGCATAAAACAAAATAAAAACTTGCAAAACTAAAAAGAACAAGAATAGTAGGTTGTCATGCATGCTAGGGATGTTTATACCTTCATGGCCATGAATAGTTGCTCTATTTTATATCTTTCCATAGCCCCTCAATTACAACTTAGTACTCTCCCAATTTTTGAGTTTGTTGGCTAAACATGCTTGTCTTGAACTTCAATACTTGTGGGTTGCAAAGTGCATGATCTAAGTCTAGGTTGTTATGAGGCATGATATGGCTAGAATAGGGCTGCTATGATCTTGTCCCAAAGTGAAGCTCAACATCCGAAGATTTTGTTTTTCAAAATGATAAAATTGAAAAGTTCCTCAATGATGTAAATTCCTACCACGGCCATATGTTACACTTCATTGCAAAACCTTCCATATATGCTGCTTGTTTTCACATTGAGCTTTATCAAAATGCTTGTAACCTCTGTAAGATCTGATGAGGACATCACTCCTATAGATACATGCAACACTCCTCTAATTTTGGACTTGCACGGTCCAATGACTAGAGCTCGTGCACAACAACTAAATTTAGAGGTGAGCTCATTCCCATGTTCTTTGTTATATGTCACTTTGAGAATGGTTTGCTACCTAATGATTATATTATAATTAGGAACCATGGAGAGGACTAGGAGATGATGGGAGAAGGCGTTGGGAACGTGGAGGACCAGCAAGGACGTGGAAGCCAAGGTGGAGGCCCAATCAAAACCGACTTCAAGTCTGTTTCAAGGCCCAGGACCAGTCCGCACTAAAATGGACGCCCAGGAAGCATACTGATTCGGATCTGGACATTCTACATATGCACGAATATAAGGAGAAGGCCTTCCCAATGCCTCCAGTGTCATGTCACAATTCGTTCGGAGTCATCGGGAATCATCGAAACAAGAGAGGGTCCAGAACCTGTGTCGGTGTTGCGTCGCCTATTTTTGGCCTTTGGGCTTTGTATCCAGTTGAGCCCAATTAGGGGCGCCTCCAGAGGGTCTTGTATGACTCTAGGGTCTTCATATACAGCCGCCGCCACACCATTAGGGTTCGTTTTTTGCTTAGATCAATTCTGTTCATAAATAGTATCGCCATTCATCAGTTTGTGAGACCCCAACTTCGTGAGATTCATAATACATCTGCAATTGTGTTACATTCTTTTTTGCTCTTGCTTGTGTTCTTGATTCGTAGGCATGGATTAGCCTTCTTGGCAAGGTCAATCATTCTTGGATGGTTGATAACTAGAGACGACGTTATGCTGTGATTATGGGGTTCTGAACGTGTTGTTTAGAAGCCGGATCGAATTGTGTGTTCGTCTCCGCCCAATCAAGATTATCAGAACATTTTGAAAGATCAGGAACCCTTGTTCTCATCAAGATCCATTTCATGCTTTTATGATTAAGATTCACGTACACATCCACCATCATTTGCTAATGCTCCTACACCGGGAGATAGCAATATCATTCCATTGCATCCACCACCATATGCTTAACTTCTATCACAAAAGTTAACAAAATAAATACTCCATTAATATCATGTTATGACTCTCTCTCAATTGGTTGCATGGAACGCATGGCTATCAAAAATAGAATAAATACTTGCTCTTAATCTTGAGCATGATGGAAAAAAGAGAGAAAAGAAGAAGAATAAAAAGAAATAGCCATGCCCAAGTGCTAATTAAACATAGAGAGAGTCTACTAAAAAAGGAGTATCCACCATTCCATCGTCACTCCACACACAAGCACATCTTGATAGTATGACTTGTTTCTCTGTGAGTTTAGTCTTTTGGTTTAGCAATATATGTGTTCTAAGTATGTCTCAATTTTTCCTACCCATAGCTCCACATAAGCCTTATTTAGAGGTAGGAACAAAAAGAGGCAACCTTAATGCCTTGGTAAGGATTTATACACATTAAATGACTGTTGATATCTGGTAAGTCACACCAAATAAATAGACCTGGGCAAGGCGCCAGAACTACTTGTTGGTAGAACTTAACAGATGGCTAGTGTGGGCAAGTTAAATCCGCAAGAGCACGAACATCCCGTTGTAGCATTTCACCACTAGATTACTCCAATGATTCGTCATTTATAATTCTCCCAAGGGAAGGTGACGGTCATGAGATAGCATGTTTATAACCATATAACTAATAATATACCAAAGTCATAGATAGGGGGTAAGGATAACAATGATAGTGGGTAGGTGACACAAAAAACAATCCAATCTAACATTATCACAAAGCCTATGTTAAGTGGGTTAAAGAGGAGTCAAGCTAGATTCTTATGTACTTCTATATTCCTATCTATAGTTAAATACACGCAACACAAACAAGCCTAGGTTCTATGTTAAGCTAGAATAGGGAGGATTAACCACAACAGGGTTGTCATCACTCACTGACAATCCTTTACTAGGACACGTGACATTAAAGCTATTAAGTCCTTAATGCCAGTCCTAGGGTCACGTGAGAATAAGGCAATTAAGTCCTTACCGTCACACCTATTCCTGTTTGTGGGGCAACCAAATACTCATGGTTATTTACCAACCTAAGCACCATGCTTACATTGCTAAATAATACTCTCAATTCCCATGGGATTCTGGCCCTTTGGACCAACAAGTCTAGAATAAGAGTACACCTAACCTTGACCCGATGGATCAACAAGTCAAGTACTATAACATGCATAACTTTGACCCTACGGATCAACAAGTAAAGGGCTAGGACATGCATAGCTTTAACCCTACGGATTAACAAGTCATGGACTAAGGCATGTCTATCCACAATATGCATTGCACGAGTATAAGGACATAGGTTGACTAGCATAGGTATGTGAAGCATATAATAACCTAACATGACTAGGCAATAATCATATACAAAGCACATGACTATCACACTAGTATAACAATAAGGCATAAGGAATAAAGAAGATAATAATATTAATAAAGTAAATAAGTCTTACAAGAGAGGACTAGAGTAGAACTAACCTGAAAGCTCTCCAAGACTAGGTCGAGGACATCAAGACAACTCTCCTCTCTCCTAAACTCCACTAGGACCTAGAGACTAAGTGTATTGCTAGAGAATGGATTCTTCTTTGTGTGTGTTGAGAGTGGAGGCACTCCTCTCCTTATATAGGGGCCCAAAGTCGGTAACTACCGCACTAAGCACGGGAACCGGCCTTGGAAAGGCAGTGGGAGACTCCCTGAGTAGGCCTGGGTCGAGTGGGCCTCAATGTTGTTTGGCTGAACATCGATTGATGCCCCTCGGCCATAGCCTTCTCCAGGACACTGACTTACTGTCCCTATTCGACAATCCACATGTTAAGCCTTCTGGTATGTCGGTTTCCTTCTGTATGTGGGTCATTCAATCCGTGTGTTGTCCTCTGATTGACCGGAGGTGTGCTTTCTCCCTTGATGGATCCGTGTGATGTCTAGTTGTTAGTCTCCTATTGGCTGGAATGGTATTATCACGGATCATGGGGCATTTCTCCACTCCTTTTGTATATAATCTCTGCATGCCCATAAGTCTCCAAGTACAAGTGGAATCTTATTAATCCTAGCTAACATGCGTGCATGAAATGATAAGTCTTGCCTTATTTGTGGCTATATTGATGGTCAGAATTGGTATTTAATGACCGTCAACAAGACCCCCCAAGCTGAACTTGGCTCGTCCTGAGCAAAGCTAAACTTAGGTTTTGTTGATCTGGAGTTGCTATAATGTCTTACTCTTAATATACCCAAGTGCACAACTAAGACACTCTACATAGGATTGAATAAGTCAGCACGAGTACTTCACCTTTGATTTACCTGTGGGGCGTTGTAGCTTCTCCAAATCTGATAGTTGCCTAGAGGGGGGGGGGGTGAATAGGCAAATACTCCTATGAACCACTAATTAAAACAATTAGTTCAGACAGAGGCCGGACTAAGCCGCAAGTGTTGGCGTTTTAGTCCGGGCTGGCGTCTTAGTCCGCTACGGTTAGCATCTAAGTCCGGGTCCTGCACACGACAGAATATAGAACAAGCTCTAGATCGATATCTATGGAACAACAAATATACCAGGAGCTAGAGACAAGTAAAGACAGGTACTAGGAAGCTTAAAATAGTGCAATAAAGCTAGTGAACTAGCTACATAAGTAATTTAAGTGAGACACAATAATATGGCATAAATAGAGAATATGAACAACAAGAACAAGAACAAGCACACAAGACACAAAGATTTGTTCACCAAAGTTCAATCCCACAAAGGAACTATGTCTCCGTTGAGGAGTCCATAAAGGACCGGGTTGCTCTCAACCCTAGAACCTCTTCCAAGCAACCACAAAGGTCAAGCTTGGTTTTCCACTATCAATACTTTGCAAGGTGATGTAAACAAGGGTTCCCGATCTTCCGAAAGGTTCTTGGTAAGTTGATTTGGTCGGAGGCGACACAAAAATCAATCCGGCTTCCGAACGACACGTTCTGAACCCCGCAATCGCAGCACAACGTCTCCTCTGGTTATCAACCGTTCAAGAACGATTGACCTCGCCGAGAAGGCTTATCCTTGCCTGCAAATCAAGAACACAAGCAAGAACAAAGAAGAATGCAACCAAATTTGCAAATATACGATGAATCTCATAAGTTGGGGTCTCACAAACCGATCAAACGGTAAAACTGTAATCAACAGAATAATCTAAGCAAAACCCAAACCCTAATGAAGAGGCGGCGGCTGTATATGAGGACCCTAGGGTTGTGCAAGACCCCCTGGACGCAGCCCTAAGTGGGCTCAACTCGTTACATGGCCCAAAGACCGATTACGGTGTCGCAGCACCAGGACAGATTCTGGAAGTCGATTTGTTTCGGCGATTTCTGACGGCTCGGGAAGAATTTTGACATGGGACTGGTTGTGTTGGAAAGTTCATTTCATTATCTTTCCAGGCATATATAGAATGTCCAAATCCGAGTCCGTATGCATCCTGGGTGTCCGTTTTAGTGCAGACTGGTCCTGGGCTCCGAAACAGACTCGAAGTCGGTTTTGATTGGGCCTCCACCTTGGCTTGGACGTCCTTGCTGGCCCATCACGTCTCCAATCACCTCTCCAGCTATCTCATCATCATCTCCATGGTTTCTAACAACAATTAATTCATTAGGTAGCAATCTATTCTCAAAATCACATAATAAAAATATTAGAAACGATCTCACCTGTAAATTCAGGTGATGCACATGAACTTTCATCTTAGTTGAAGGAGTGTTGTGTGTATCCATGAGTGTGATGTACTCATCATTCTCCCCCTTTTGAATTAGAGTCGTCCTCGACTCGATCCCATCTCTTTCTCCCAATAGTGGTCTCAAATCTGAAATATAAAATATAGAACTATTCCCAAACTTGGAATGCAACCCGTGTTTATATGTGTTATGAAAATTATCATCACAATGTGAAACCATAATAGAAGGCATGCCATGCAAATTAATGACCTCTTTGAAAACTTGCTCAGAAATATGAACGTCATTCTCACTCTTATGACAAGATGGAAAATGTGTTATCTTAAAAACACTAGAAAAACATGACATGATATTGTAATTGTTATTGCAGTTTTGTAGTTCATCATTTGGTTGTACAACACAAAGAGTATTCATGTTTGAGCAAATATAAACTTTATGCACCATAAATACACCTCTATGATCATAGTTTCCTATAGCATAAAATTTATTTCTTGTTAGTAAAGGCAATTCAGTTTGAGAAAAGATTTGCTTCTCTATGGTATTTAGATCATAAAGAACATCAAATTCAATATAACCCAAAGTATTTAGAGAAGACAATAATTTCTGCTCATTCTTTTCACATGTTATTAAAATTAAATGTTTTATTTCAGCACTAGTAGGTGAATCATAAGCAAAAACATCAATCTTGTCCATTTGTTGTGGCAAAGGTATAAGTGAAGCAGTGGCACACAACTCCTCTTTATCACAAGGATCAGTAGATAAATCAACTTGTGGCAAAGGCAGATCAAGACAAGGTTCCAATATAACAAGATTATTGGAACAATTCGTCACATCAAGAAAGCTCTTACCTGAAGCAATAACATGTTCTTCATCTTTCACACTATCCTCTTCTTTGTGTAGAACCTGAAATGTATTAGTTGCAATAAGAGGCAAGGAAATATGTTCATCATCTAATTCAGATTTTGATGTAAGTGGTTCAACATTTGAAATAGTCCATTCTTTCCTAAATGGTTCATTCTTTCTTCTCTCAAGTCTTTGTTGATCCTCTTCTAAAATTTCAGCAGCAGACATAGGTTTAAGAGTAACTCTTCTATCATTGTATTTAAATGAATAGCTATTAGCAATGGTATTGTGCAAAGCATTATTTGTAGAAATCCAAGGCTTACTCAATAACAAATGACACGCTTGCATAGGCACTATATCAAAATCTGCACAATCCTTATAAGAACCAATAAAAAATTCAATGCGTGCAATTTTATCTACCTTTATCTTACCACAAGAATTTACCCATTGGATGTAGTATGGACATGGGTGTGGCTGTGTGGTCAAGCCGAGCTTGTCGACCAATTCCAAGCTTGCGATGTTGTTGCTACTCTCTCCATCAATGATGACACGACAACGTCGATCCTTCACAACAAAATGAGTCTGAAACAAGTTGTTCATTTGATTTTGCTCTACCTTCTCTATTTGAGAACTAAACACTCGTTGTGCTACAACACTTGTATCAACCTTATTTGACACCATCGACTCATCATCATCGGTGTTGTAACCTATCATTGTTAATAGAAAACAAGAAAACACACAAGAGTATATTTTCCTATCACCACTGTTTGATCATGGTGGAAACTCTCAACAAGCAAATGATAGCACCTAACTGAGTTCTTACAAGATTCTTAGTAGCAAAACAGAGGATACCTTGGAGAGTGTGATCCGATGATTGCGAGGGTCCAAAGATCTGTGCCTATTCAAAAGGATATGTATGGAGCTAGGTAGGCAATTTGTAGTAGCAAGGATTAGCAAAATTTCAATTCAGAAATTGCAAAACTGAATAATAGTCCCAAGCTAGTCTATGTCACTGGCCTAAACTTGTCGTGGACCTAGTTCAAGCAAGCAAGCAAATGGCTCAACAAAGGACACAAAGGCTGCAAGCAATTCTGAATTTTTTTCTCTTCTCCTTTCATTTTTTTCTTTTGTGATAGGTGCGGCTTTTTCTTCTTATTTTTTTTCAGCACCTCTTTGCCTTTTACTTCTTTCATGATTTTTTTGACATAGAACTGCAGCAAGAGTTGCGAACTTTATAGCACAAAGGAAACACCTAAACTTTCGTTTTTGCACTCTTTACGTAAGGAATAGATGTATATGTAGAACTGAACCGACAATTCTCATATGCAACAACATGCAGCAATCTCTTGACTCAAGGAACAACGTGCAACAGAAAACACTCTAAGTTTCTTTTGACACAAAAAGTAGAAGACTAGATGTTAAATAAATATTTAGTGCAAACAATTCCAGCAGTACTATTCTATCAACGTGTGCAACAATTTGATTTTTTTTTCTTGATTGTCTATGAACAAGGACACATACGACTCAAACAAGACCAAAGAACAAGTACTAGACCAACAACACAATGACCTTATAGGGACTAAAATTCAGAGAAGCAAACTAAACTGAAAATTGCAAGGCACAAGGGGGGTGTAGGACAGCGGAAACACGACGAACAAATATTTTTGTAGGGCAATTTTCTGGACTCTAGGATTGAACAAAATAACAAGGATAAGGGCGAACCTAACGGTGTACCTGAAGCTCTGATTACCACTTGATGTAACCAAGGGTTCCCGATCTTCCGAAAGGTTCTTGGTAAGTTGATTTGGTCGGAGGCGACACACAAATCGATCCAGCTTTCGAACGACATGTTCTGAACCCCGCAATCGCAGCACAACGTCTCCTCTAGTTATCAACCGTTCAAGAACGATTGACCTCGCGGAGAAGGCTTATCCTTGCCTGCAAATCAAGAACACAAGAAAGAACAAAGAAGAATGCAACCAAATTTACAAGTATACGATGAATCTCATAAGTTGGAATCTCACAAACCGATCAAACGGCGAAACTGTTATCAACAGAATAATCTAAGCAAAACCCAAACCCTAATGAAGAGGCGGTGGCTGTATATGAGAACCCTAGGATCGTGCAAGACCCCCTGGACGCAGCCCTAAGTGGGCTCAACTCGTTACATGGCCCAAAGACCGATTACGGTGTCGCAGCACCAGGACAGATTCTGGAAGTCGATTTGTTTTGGCGATTGCCGACGGCTCGGAAAGAATTTTCACATGGGACCAGTTGGGTTGGAAAGTTCATTTTGTTATCTTTCCAGGCATATATAGAACGTCCAAATTCGAGTCCATATGTGTCCTGGGTGTCCGTTTTAGTGCAGACTAGTCCTGGGCTCCAAAACAGACTCGAAGTCAGTTTTGATTGGGCCTCCACCTTGGCTTGGACGTCCTTGCTGGCCCATCACGTCTCCAATCACCTCTCCAGCTATCTCATCATCATCTCTATGGTTTCTAACAACAATTAATTCATTAGGTAGCAATCTATTCTCAAAACCACATAATAAAAATATTAGAAACGATCTCACCTGTAAATTCAGGTGATGCACATGAACTTTCATCTTAGTTGAAGGAGTGTTGTGTGCATCCATGAGTATGATGTACTCATCACAAGGACGGCAATACAAACTTCCCAGGTCCTCAACCACAAGCTTGGGAGCCCCAGGCGACACCTAACCATCTAGGGGATGAATCCCCAAGAGTAACAAACACAAGAAATATCAATGGTGAAGAGAAACTGAAGTGCTCCAATGCAAAATGAGGTGGCTCACTCAAATCCTCACAAATCTCCTCTCAATCCCTCAAGAATCAGAATAGCAAACTTGGGGGAGAGTTGGAGAAGCTCAAGAGTGCTCAGATTTACTTTTTCAGCTCAATGGAGTGGCCAATGACACTTTGGGGATTAAGGGGTATATTTATAGGAGAGGAGAGGAAAAGAGCTCAGACCCGGCTTAGTCCGGTATCGGGGCCCGGACTAGTCCGGCCCAAGAGTTCAAAATTAACACGGACGCTCAACCGACCACTAGAAACAGCTAAGTGTTAGTGACCCAGACTAGTCCAAAAATACCCGGCTTAGTCTTGATCAAACAACTCCCCGAAGGATAAAATTTCTGGAATGGTTATTTGCCATCTTAGTCCGCCGCCAGCCGTCTTAGTACGGATAGGTCATCTACCTGTCCTAGTCCAAAAAAATCCGGCCTAGTCCGAATGAGCCCAAGACTAGAGATATCATTCCCGGGTATGATCCTGAGCCGTCTTAGTCCGGCCGCTGCCGTCCTAGTCCGACGGTCCCCGTTTCCCGTCTTAGTCTGGATTTTAGAGAAGAGATAGGTAATTTAGGCTTTGGGAATGCAATATGATGTTAGAAAATTTTCAACACTTGGTCAATTTCACCACTTTCTTTGTTCTGCCCCTCTTAATAGTAGGGTATACCTATGACTCAAAAAAATGAGAATAAGAGCTAGGAGTCATTGGTTCCCTTCTTCCTTTTTCCTTTTCATTTTGGAGGGTCGTCTATGATCTATGAAATATTCGCCCTGCTCATATACTTAGCAAATATCATTAGTCCTTTAATTGTTCACCATTAATCAACCAAAACCCACACGGAGGCCTAGATGCACTTTCAAAGTCTTGAGTTGTTGGAAGACAGAATATTTTGTAGGACTCCCATTTCACCTACTCTCTCTGATCGACTTTAGCCTGGATGTTATTAATTTTTGTGATAAATCTAAGTTCCTCAAATGATTCACTCAGATAGCTCAATGTATATGCATTCCTTACCAAAGGCTTATGATGCCTCAAAAATCCTACCTCTAAAGGCTAATATGTGGAGCTCAGGATAAGGATAAATGTGACATACCTGTATTTCATATGTCGTTGAGTCAAAAGAGTGGATCCATGGAGAAAGCATTTCCTACAAGCATGATCAAGATGTGCATGTGTGGTGGATATGGTGGACTCAAATGTAGACTCTTCTTATTTGTCTCTCCCTTTTTGGCAGTATTGACTTTCTTTTTCTCTCAAGCTCTTTATAGAGCAAGAGTTTTTTTGTCCAGCTCTTCATGGAGCAAGAATCCTTTTTTTTGATAGCCATAACAGTGATTGCCTTGGGGAGAGATCAATCATGAACATTGAGTCTTTTATTTTGTGGATGGATGGTGTGACATGGGGGATTGCTAATTTCCAGTGTGGAAACTTAGCGTGATGTGCACGGACTTGATTATGAATGTAGAAAAATGTTTCTCACTAGGGTCACACAATTTTGACAAGGCTCAATGAAAATACAAGTAGCATATGTATATAGGTTTTGTAATGTAGATCAACATATGGTTGCGGTAGGAATTTATTACATTGAGGAACTTGTCATTTTTATCAAATTAATTGTCCGGGTGTCATGTTTCTCAAATTGTGCAAGATCATAGCAGCCCTAACTAACCACATCATATCTCCCAACAATCTAGAAGGATAATGCTTATGCTACCAACTAGTGTGTTTGAGGTGAAATTTAATCATGCCAACAAACCAAAACTTGACAGGTTGTAAACTTGGCATATGAAAGGAATAAAAGACAGAGCAACTATTCATCATCTCAACATAGGAAACCTTATGCATTCATACCGTGCATGAATTTATTCATTATTGTTATTATTATTGTTTTTAGTTTTTCTATTTATCATGCATGTGAAGGGAAACAAATCTTTTTCATGTTTTTAGTTTATCATGCATGTGGTGATTGGAAAGTAAAGTGATACATGTTACCTTCACATTAGGGGGAGAAACTCCCTCCCCCCCAAGCTTGCTCTTGCTCACGGGTCGCTGCAACATGTTGTTGACAGAGCATTTGAAATCTTGGCTGCAACAAGAGAGGAGGAGTACACAAGAACAACTACTCTTATTTCTCATGGGAATTTGACCCTACGGATCAACAAGTCGAGGATAAGAGTATACTTAACTTTGACCCGATGGATCAACAAGTCAAGTACTCGATGGCTATCAAGATTGAAGGCAACATGAAGATGCAAGTGAAACTCAAAGCAATTATTTTTGGCATAATTTTAGAGTGTTTAGTGATTCTAGAGCCTAGAGAAAATGACAACAAGTGGCCAGAGCATAATGGAGAGGTGCAATATGAGAATGCGATGAAGAACTTCCTCTCACGGACTTTGACTCAAAATGCACAGTGAAACAAGAGTCTTGTTGGGACCGGATAGTTGAAAGCTAGCAGTTAGGGCAAGTGGGACCAGAGAGCCATTTTTCTCTGGTCGGCCAACCAATAGGCCTGGTCGCCTGACCAGGGAATGGCCCCTCTGGTTCTCTGCTCTGGTCAATGGGCCCTATTTGTGGTGGCCCACAAGAAAGAAAATATATTTCGATGAAAAACATTTTTGATCCTTAGAAAAGTCATTTTCTTAAAAGATGAACTTTGAAATTCTATATTTTTTTTATATAACTTTGGAAAAGGGAAATGGGTTGGAATAAATTCCAACATGCAGATGTGGTGGAAAAATCAAATATGCAAATACATTTCGAAATCCATAGATTGGTGGAAAGCAAATATGAGATAAGTACCAATTTATCTTTGGCAAGGGCTCACCAATTTTAAGTCCAATGAGTGGGACACTACCCTGTTTTCACTTAAAGAGAAAACAAAGAAAAGGTTAACCTATCTAGACAATGCTCATTAATAGAAATATAATTATGAACAATGCTAGTGATTCTCTTTTAACGAGTGCCTTCCCCGGCAACAGCGCCAGAAATGCTTATTGACATCTGCTAAGTCACACCAAATAAATAGACCTGGTCAAGGCGCCAGAACTACTTGTTGGTAGAACTTAACAGATGGTTAGTGTGGGCAAGTTAAATCCGTAAGCACACAGACATCCCGTTGTAGCATTTCACCACTGGATTACTCCAATGGTTATCATTTATAGTTCTCCCAAGGGAATGCAGCGGTCAATAAATAGCATTTTCATAATCTTATAACTAATAATATACCAAAGTCATAGATAGGGGTAAAGATAATAATGATAGTGGGTAGGTGACACACAAAACAATCCAATCTAACATTAACACAAAGCCTAGGTTAAGTGGGTTAAAGAGGAGTCAAGCTAGATCCTTATGTACTTCTATATTCCTGTCTATAGGTTAAATACATACAACACATACAAGCCTAGATTCTATGTTAAGCCAGAACAAGGAGGATTAAGAACAACAGGGCTGTCACCACCTACTGGCAATCCTTTACTAGGACACGTGACATTAAAGCTATTAAGTCCTTAATGGAAGTCCTAGGGTCACGTGACAATAAGGAAATTAAGTCCTTACCGTCACACCTATTCCCGTTCGTGGGAAAACACTCATGGTTATTTACCAACCTAAGCATCACGCTTACATTGCTAAACAATACTCTAAATCCCCATGGGACTCTGACCCTATGGACCAACAAGTAAAGGGCTAGGACATGCATAGCTTTAACCTTACGGATTAACAAGTCATGGAGTAAGGCATAGGTACGTGAAGCATATAATAACCTAACATGACTAGGCAATAACCGTATACAAAGCACATGACTATCACACTAGTATAACAATAAGGCATAAGGAATAAAGAAGATAATAATATTAATAAAGTAAATAAGTCTTACAAGAGAGGACTAGAGTAGAACTAACCCGAAAGCTCTCCAAGACTAGGTTGACGACTTCAAGACAATTCTCCTCTCCCCTAAACTCCACTAGGACCTAGAGACTAAGTGCATTGCTAGAGAAGTGATTCTTCTTCGTGTGTGTTGAGAGTGGAGGCACTCCCCTCCTTATATAGGGGCCCAAAGTCGGTAACTAAGGTGGTAACTTCCGCCCTAAGCGCGGGAATCGACCATGGAAATGCGGTGGGGGACTCCCTGAGCAGGCCTGGGTTGAGTGGGCCTCAATGTTGTTCAGCCGAACAGGGTTGTTTGGCCGAACATCAATTGACACCCCTCGACCACAACCTTCTCCAGGACACTGACTTACTGTCCCCATTCGACAATCCACATGTTAGGCCTTCCAGTATGTTAGTTTCCTTCTATATGTGGGCCATTCAATCCATGTGTTGTCCTCTAATTGGCTGAAGGTGTGCTTTTGAGAAACCATGTGGATATGTGCCATGATTTGCAATATGTGATGAGTAATTAACATTGGCTGAGTTCGATGTTTGAGTTAAAAAGCAGGAATTTGGGGAGTGCATGAGCTTGTGCATGCCATATTTTTGACTAACCGGAGTTGCTAAAGATGTTGGAGAGTTTGCAGGAGATGGGAAATGTGTTTGCTTGTCTCATGATGTGTAGGTCACAGGAGTCAACTTGGCGGTCAACGGCGAGAGAATCGGGCATACGTAGGAGACTTGGGGCCGGACGATCGGGAGGCCGGGTGAAGTCAAGGGTGATCCATACCACACACGTGGAGAGGCAAGAAGCACGGACGGTTTCACGGTTGAGCCTCAAAACCGTGGGTGGTGATCAAGACAGCAGGGTTGACCAAGTCAAAGATGATCGAGCGTCGGTGCAAGTAGAGGCTTCCAATGGACCGTAGGCGGGAGAGACTTGCCGACGAGGCGGATCATGGGACAAGGTGACACGTGTTAAGACCAAGAAGTGACACTTTGAGAAGCATGCAAGGCGGTTTCCCGGTTTGGGCCTCAAAACCGGTGGCGGCGATTGGAGGTGCACGTGGCACCATCGTGGAGCTTGCCTCGAGGCAAAGCAAAGTTGTGAAGGGCTCGACGGCGTTCAGGCGACGAGGAAAAAGATGGACGGTTATGCCCCTGGTGGTAGGTGGCAGTGCATTGTAGGTGAGGGGTAGGATGGTCTTTAGGATAACCCCTAGGCCTATATAAGGAGAGGTAGGGCTGGTGGAAGAGGTGCCTCTCTTTCCCTTAGCCTTGCTAGGTCTTCATTTCAAAGTGCTAGGAGAGGTCTTCTTGTAATAGAAGAGAGGAGAGGGTGTGTGAGAGACATCTCTTTCTCTTCCAAATAGTGGGAGGAAGAGGGTGGCTTCCTAGCCATATATCCATGTATCTTGACTTGATGAATCAATGATATGAGATTCAAATTCGTGCTCAAGTTCTTCCTCTCTCCATAAATCCCAAATTTGTCTTTTTCTCTATTTTCGGAGCTATTTTTGTGGGAATTTTTTATCTCACTTTTGGTTGAGTTTTTGGGGCGGATTTCTTGGGGATCTTAGTGCTATGATGAGATAGAACAATCCTACATGGGTCCTTGACAGAATCAAGAGCTCTAGCACTTTTTATATGAAGGATTTATCAAGTTTCCCCTTTTTGCTGTTCTTGGCACAAGATCTGAAATTCGTGATGATTCCTTGAGACAATTGAGTGGATCTTCTTGGATTAGGGTCATGATGTGTTGAGGATTACCTGGTCCAAAAATCGCATGATTTGGAATTCGTTTGATTAGATTTTGGTCAAGTTCTTGTCTAATCCCGAACTAATTTCTGTTCCGTCGAGGGTTGGTCGGCACTGCCGATCTTTCCATTGGCACTGCCGGTGCGGGAAGAAAAATCTGGATCGGCACTACCAACGATTCGATTGGCACTGTCGATGCTCTGTCTAAATTGCCGATCAGCACTGCTGATGCCCAAATCGGCATTGCCTATCTTTGTCTCGACACTGCTGGTGCATGGGTGAAAATCACGATCGGCACTTCTGGTGTCCTGCTTAGTAATTTTTTTCTTTCTGATGTCAATCGGTACTACCGATATGGTAAGCACCGCCGATGGTGCCTATCGGCACTACCGATGCCTGTGATCGGCACTGCCGATGGTAGTTCAGTTAGTCTGTTTTGAGTACTGTTCTTTGGTAGTCCTCAGTCTGAGCTGCTTGTTCTGTGTTTTGTTTCCTAGTTTCAAGTCTTGGTTGTTTTTCTTTGCTTCTCTCTAGTTCTTCCGCTGGTGTGAGTCATTTCTAGGTTAGCGCATCACTAGTTGGTGTGTGTGGCCTTGGTGATTTTTTTAGAGGTTGATTCGGGTTGTAATTGGGACATAGACCACGTTCTTGTGAAGAATTTTAATTGGCTCCCATTCACCCCCCTCTCTGGTCGCCTTCTCGGTCCTTCAGCTTTCTCCCTTGATGGATCCGTGTGATGTCTTGTTGTCACTCTCCCATTGGCTAGAATGGTATTATCGTGGATCATGGGGCATTTCTGCAGTCCTTTTGTATATAATCCCTGCATGCAAATAAATCTCCAAGGGCAAGTAGAATCTTATTGAAGGACCGAGAAGGCAACCAGAGCGGGGGGGGGGGGGGGGGGGGGGTTGAATGGGAGCCAATAAAAATTCTTTCACATGAACTTGGCCTATGTCCCAATTTGCACCGAACCCAAACTCTAAAGTAAATCACAAAAGTTACACACACCAACTTCTGATGGTCTAACCCTAGGAAATACTAATACCAGTGGAAGAGAAAAGAGAAACAAAGAGAATTGCCAAACGGAAGTTACAAGGGCCTATAGCAACATAGGTAGAAAAGTGATGTGAACAAGGGTTCCCGATCTTCTGAAAGGTTCTTGGTAAGTTGATTTGGTCGGAGGCGAGACACAAATCGATCCGGCTTCAGAACAGCACGTTCTAAACCCCGCAATCGTAGCATGACGTCTCCTCTGGTTATCAACCGTCCAAAGACGATTGACCTCACCGAGAAGGCTATTCCCTGCCTGCGAATCAAGAACACAAGCAAGAACAACGGAGAATGCAACACAATTACAGATGTATGATTAAACTCTCGAAGTTGGGGTCTCACAAACCGATGAACGGTAAAACTGTTTATGAACATAATTAATCTAAGCAAAACCCAAACCCTAATGGTACGGTGGCGGCTGTATATAAAGACCCTAGGGTCGTGCAAGACCCTCTGGACGCGCCCCTAATTCGGCTCAACTAGATACAAAGCCCAAAGGCCAAATATAGGCGATGCAGCACCGACACAGATTCTGGACTCTCTCTTGTTTTGACGATTCCCGATGACTCCGAATGAATTTTGACATGTGGCCAGCGGCATTGGAAAAGTCTTCTCCTTATCTTTCCGTACATATGTAGAACGTCCAAATCCGAGTTCGTATGCGTCCTGGGCGACTGTTTTAGTGCAGACTGGTCCTGGGCCCCGAAACAGACTCGAAGTCGGTTTCGATTGGGCCTCCACTTTGGCTTCCAAGCCCTTGCTGGTCCTCCACGTTCCCAACTCCTTCTCCCATCATCTCCTGGTTCTCTCTATGGTTTCTAATCATAAAATGATCATTAGGTAGCAAACCATTCTCAAAAGTAACATATAGCGAAGAACGTAGGAACGAGCTCACCTCTAAATTTAGTTGTCGTGCACGAGCTCTAGTCATTGGACCTTGCAAGTCCAGAATTGGAGGAGTGTTGTGTGTATCCATAGGAGTGATGTCCTCATCATCCTCCCCCTCTTGAAGTGGAGTCGTCCTCGGCTCGAGCTCACCCTCTTCTCCCAAGTATGGTTTCAAATCTGAAATGTTAAAAGTAGGACTAACCCCGAACTCGGGAGGCAACTCAAGTTTGTATGCATTATCATTAATCTTCTTCATTATTTTGAATGGACCATCAGCTCTAGGCATTAGTTTAGACTTTCTCAATTCTGGAAATCTATCCTTCCTTAAGTGTAACCACATTAAATCTCCTACATCAAGCTCTACTTCCTTTCTACCCTTACTACCAGGAATTTTATACTTTTCATTCATCTTTTCAATGCTAAGTCTAGTGGTCTCATGCAATGGTGCAGCAATGGTGCTGAAATCTTTGACAAAACGGCGGTAGAAACCTGCAAGACCAAGAAAACTCCTTACCCGTGTGATAGTTTTTGGTACAGGCCAGCTCTTTATGGCTTCAATCTTCGCCTCATCCACCTCAATTCCCTATGGAGTCACAACATAGCCAAGAAAAGAGACTCGATCCGTGCAAAAGGTGCACTTCTCAAGGTTACCAAATAAACGTGCAACTCACAAAGCATCAAAAACAGAATGCAAATGAATCATATGATCATCCATAGATTTGCTATAAATCAAGATATCATCAAAGTAAACAACCACAAATTTGCCAATAAAAGGTCTTAAAACCTCATTCATCAAACGCATGAAAGTACTAGGTGCACTAGTCAACCCAAAAGGCATTACTAACCACTCATACAATCCGAATTTGGTTTTGAAAGCTGTTTTCCATTCATCTCCAAGTTTCATTCTAATTTGATGGTAGCCACTATGCAAATCAATTTTAGTGAAAATTATAGCACCACATAACTCATCAAGCATGTCGTCTAGCCTAGGAATAGGATGACGATACCTAATAGTAATGTTATTAATGGCTCTACAATCTACACACATACGCCAAGAACCATCTTTCTTAGGAACCAAAAGTACAGGAACAGCACAAGGACTAAGTGATTGACGAACATACCCACGATCCAAAAGGTCTTGGACTTGTCGTTGTATCTCCTTAGTCTCCTCAGGGTTGGTCCTATAAGCAGCATGGTTTGGTAAAGTAGCACCAAGAATCAAATCAATTTGATGCTCAATCCCTCTCAATGGTGGCAATCCCGGGGGTATCTCAGCTGGAAAAACATCCTCATACTCCTGCAAAAGGTTAGTGACAGCAGGAGGCAAAGCACTAGAAGCAATATCACCAAGCGAAAACAAGGCTTGTTTGCATATCAAAGCATAGCAAATATCATCAGAAGAAATTTCAGCAAGCTTAGATTTTGTGGCAAGACATGAACGACCTTGTAATTTAATTGTAGCACCCTTAGAATGTGAAGAATCATTAACATTACTTGGTGTAGAAGCAGAATTAACAGGTTGCTAAATTTTAGGGTCTTTATTTTTCAAACTAGCAGCTCGTTCTAAATCAGCTTGTACAATTTCAGCATGGGTCATTGGTAACAAAGTAATTTTAGTTCCTTTATGCATGGTGTACAGCATCATTATCAAATTTCCAAGGTCTACCTAATAAAATTGAACAAGCTTGCATGGGTACAACATCACAATCAACAGAATCCACATAGGAACCAATGGAAAAAGGAACTCTGCAAGTTTGTATTACCTTAGCTTTTCCAGAGTCATTTAACCACTGAATGTAGTATGGATGTGGATGTGGGCGTGTGGTCAAATCAAGTTTCTTAACCACATCAGAACTCACCAAATTGTTGCAGCTTCCTCCATCAATGATGACACGTGCTCGACGGTTCTTCATGACGAAGAAAATTTGGAACAAGTTATGTCGCTGCATCATCTCGAGCTGCTGGATTTGTGTGCTAAGTACACACTGCACAATAATATTCATGTAGCCCGTGGTATCTCCGCCTCCAAGAACGAGGTCACCGCTGGTGGCAGCGACATCCTCCTCCTCATCCTCCACATCGGAGGTGCTTATGTAACCACCATCATCTGTCGCCACATATGCCCGCCTACTTGGGCAATCTTTCTGCACATGGCCAAGATCATGGCAGCGGTGGCACTGAATCCCTGTAGTACATCATGTCGAAGCAACAAAGGAGGCACTACTAGCCGGTACCTGCACAAAATTTTTACCTGAGCACGTAGAAGGGGCAGGGGCTGATCTTGGTGCTGCAGAAACAACACTAGCTGGTGGGGGCGGCCGAAAAGATGGCTTGGGCAACCCCGAAGTCCCCGTCGGCCGTGGTGGGTAGAAATTTCTGGACTTGCTGTACTCCTCAAAAGCCTGGAAAAGTTCCTGTGATTCTTTCTCTGCAAGCATAGCATACTGGAAACACTGGTTGAGGGTATAAAATTCTTTATAATCAAGGATGTCCTAAATTTCTTTTCTCAAACTAGAATAAAAGCGGCAAATCTGATCCTCTACTTTTTCAACCACAGCACAACGAATCAAACCCTTCTGAAGCTCACTAAAATACTCCTGAACAGTTTTATCTCCTTGATCTAAACGTTACAGTTTATTACGAATTTCTCTATAAAAAGAAGGAGGAACAAAACGATCACGCATTTCTACCTTAAGTTCTTTCCAAGTAGTAGGCAAATCGGTTTCAGCAGCTAGACCACTCCACCAAACAATAGCAAAGTCCTTAAACTCACTAGTGGCTTGTCTAACTCTATGTTGTTCAGGAACAAGGTGGGCATTAAATTTTTGTTCTACCGTCATTTCTCAATCAAGGTAAGCATCACCATCGTACTGACCCGAAAATGAAGGAATTGAAAACTTAATTTTAGCATACGGATCATCTGGAGCATAGTTACCTTGTGTGCGACGGTTGTGGTTGTGGAAACCACCCATACCTTGAGGGTTACGTTGCAAACGACGTCGTAACCTTGCGGTCCTTGTAGCTGACCTATCGACGGTGCCATCAGCCTTATACACCGTTGCTTCATCATGATCGTCTTCAACGTCGTTGTTGGTGTTGGTGTTGTTGTTGTTGTTGTTGTTGTTGTTGTTGTTGTTGTTGTTGTTGTTATTGTTGGTCTTGTGAGCGGTCTCCAATTCGACAACCTGATCGGTTAGCTTAGAGATTCTCTTATCCAACCGCTCAATGCTTTCTCCCAGGTGAAGCTTGGTGACGGCCCTGGTGATCGTCTCTGCCAAATCACTCTGAACCGCCTGCAAAGCCTTCTGTAACTGATTTTGGCTCACGCACTCATCCAATTTTGAGGGTGAAGCACCCTCTCCATCACTTCCTGACATCAGAAACACCAAAACAAAAGGTGAAGGTTATCCCTACAAAACTACTAAGCAGTGGTACCTCTCAACATAGCAAAAGGAAGCTTCTTGCAAAGCTCTTACAAAGTTCTGAAAATAACAAAGCGAAGGATACTAGGGAGAAGTGTTCCACGATTGCAAGGGTTACAAAATAACCTATGTGCTGTCCAGAAGAAGTATGTAGAGCTAGGAAGGCCAAATATATATATATATGAGTGGCACACAAATCAAAAACAGATAGTAAAGCTGAATAAGTGCCCAAGTAACTTGTCCCTAGTTGCTGGTCTAACTATTTTCTAGAACAGTAGTGATAGCAAAGAAGAAACCAGGAGACAAAGGCACACAGTCGATAACAGGGGGCTAAGTGTAAAACAGCCAAACTCAGAAATTCCAGGGGGCTAGATGGAGCACTAGTAGGAATCCCAAATTTCTTTTTTTTATTTTTTTGATATTTTTTTCCAACTCACTAGAAAACGGGGAGAAACCACAAAAAAATTTCAGGTCAAACCAAGCTAGGACGTGGCCTACAGAAAATCTTGAAGTTTCAGAAAACGTCGGGTTTCAACTTGAATGAATTTTTTCTTTATCTTCCCGATTTTTTTTGAATTTTTTGATGATGGGTATGCTCAACTTTTTGTCAAGAATCTCCTATAAAAATTTCAGCTAAAACGGATAACCGAGCGAAAAGGTATGGCCGTTTTACCGAAGGGGTGTCGGAATCGGTTATAAAGAAACCGGGGGTTTGAGTGAAACCCGAGTCGGCTTGGGGTCAGGTAGGGATTTTTGTTTGGCGAGGTGGATGCAGTGGAAAGTGGAATATGTGAAAATTGGTCCGAGGTGGTGAGGGTAGGTTTAGGGTGGGATTAGGGTGGGCGTGTTGATCAATCAACCCTAGCACACAAAGCCGACAAAACCGAGGATGGTGAAGGGGATGGCGGCTAGGGTTGCAAGGGAAACACTACTGACGATAAAAACACAAACTAAACCAGTGACTAAACAAGAACTAGGGCACAAACTCAACACTACGGACTCTGAAATTGAAATATGCAAAGGCTAAACACGTGGTTATGGGCGGGGGAAATTTTTTTTTGGTATTTTCTGTGGACGATAGGAAGAACACGAAAACAAAACTAAAGGGTAGTGCGAACCTGACGGTGCACCTGAAGCTCTGATTACCACTTGATGTGAACAAGGGTTCCCGATCTTCCGAAAGGTTCTTGGTAAGTTGATTTGGTTGGAGGCGACACACAAATTGATCCGGCTTTAGAACAGCACGTTCTAAACCCCGCAATCGCAGCACGACGTCTCCTCTGGTTATCAACCGTCCAAAGACGATTGACCTCGCCGAAGAGGCTATTCCCTGCCTGCGAATCAAGAACACAAGCAAGAACAACGAAGAATGCAACACAATTGCAGATGTATGATTAAACTCTCGAAGTTGGGGTCTCACAAACCGATGAACGGCAAAACTGTTTATGAACAGAATTAATCTAAGCAAAACCAAAACCCTAATGGTGCGGCGGTGGCTGTATATAAAAATCCTAGGGTCGTGCAAGACCCTCTGGACGCGCACCTAATTGGGCTCAACTAGCTACAAAGCCCAAAGGCCAAAAATAGGCGACGCAGCACCAACACAGATTCTGGACTCTCTCTTGTTTTGACGATTCCCGATGACTCCGGATGAATTTTGACATGTGGCCGGCAGCATTGGAAAGATCTTCTCCTTATCTTTCCGTGCATATGTAGAACTTCCAAATCCGAGTCCGTATGCGTCCTGGGCGACTGTTTTAGTGCAGACTGGTCCTAGGTCCTGAAACAGACTTGAAGTCGGTTTTGATTGGGCCTCCACTTTGGCTTCCAAGCCCTTGCTGGTCCTCCACGTTCCCAACTCCTTCTCCCATCATCTCCTGGTCCTCTCCATGGTTTCTAATCATAAAATAATCATTAGGTAGCAAACCATTCTCAAAAGTAACATATAGCGAAGAACGTAGGAACGAGCTCACCTCTAAATTTAGTCGTCGTGCACGAGCTCTAGTCATTGGACCTTGCAAGTCCAGAATTGAAGGAGTGTTGTGTGTATCCATAGGAGTGATGTCCTCATCAAAAAGGAACCCAACATTCAGATTGGACAAGTCCGAATTGAAAACGGAACACTTCTAGAGTAAAAAGTAACACTCCCTGAGAAAACGCAACACACGTTCAGATCGGACAAGGCCGAAATGAAAAAGGAACACTCGTGGAATAAAAAGTAACACAGCCTGAGAAAACGCCACACACATTCAGATCGGACAAGTCCGAACTGAAAATGTAACACTTCTGGAGCAAAAAGTAACAGATCTTGATAAAACACAACACACGTTCAGATCGGACAAGTCCGAACTGGAAAAGGAACACTCCTGGAGCAAAAAGTAAGACACCTTGAGAAAATGCAACACACGTTCAGTCGGACAAGTCCGAACAGAAAAAGGAACACTCCTAGAGCAAGAAGTAACACACCCTGAGAAAATGCAACCCACGTTCAGATCGGACAAGTCTGAACTAAAAAAGGAACACTCCTATAGCAAAAATTAACAAACCTTGAGAAAACGCAACACACCCTCAGACAGAACTGAAATAGCTTAGGATTAGGCAAAAACTTGACCAAACCTAATCAAATCAACTCCAAATCATGCGATTTTTAGACTAGATAATCCTCAACACATCACGACCCAAATCCAAGAACATCCACTCAATTGGCTCAAGGAATCATCACGAATTTTAGATCTTGTGCCTAGAACACCAAAAAGGGAAAACTTGAGAAATCCTTCAAATCGAAGGTGCTAGAGCCCTTGATTCGATCAAGGACCCATATAGGATTATTCTAGCTCATCATAACACTAAGATCCCCAAGAAATCTGCCCCAAAAACTCACTTAAAAATGAGATAAAAAATTCCCACAAAAATAGCTCCGAAAAATAGAGAAAAAGAGAATTTCAGGATTTAGTGAGAAAGGAAGATCTTGAGCACGAACTTGAATCTCATATCATTGATTCATCAAGTCAAGATACATGGATACATGGCTAGTAAGCCACTCTCTTCCTCCCACTATTTGGAATAGAAAGAGATGTCTCTCACACACCCACTCCTCTCCTCTATTACATGAAGACCTCTCCTAGCACTTTGAAATGAAGACCTAAGGCAAGGCTAATGGAAAGAGAGGCACCTCCTCCACCAGCCCTACCTCTCCTTATATAGGACTAGGGGTTGTCTTAAAGACCATTCTACCCCTCACCTATAATACACTGCCACCTACCATGAGGGGCATAACCGTCCATCATTTTCCTCATCGCCCAAACGCCATCAAGC
Organism: Eleusine coracana subsp. coracana; assembly: GCA_032690845.1. Lineage (NCBI taxonomy): Eukaryota > Viridiplantae > Streptophyta > Magnoliopsida > Poales > Poaceae > Eleusine > Eleusine coracana. Next base: position 25,748,890 of record CM064417.1, on the reverse strand, counting down.
CCTTCACGACTTTGCTTCGCCTCGATGCAACCTCCGCGATGGTGCCACGTGCATCTTTAATCACTGCCATCGGTTTTGAGGCCCAAACCAGAAAACCGCCTTGCACGCTTCTCAAAGTGTGATTTCTTGATCTTGACGCGTGTCAACTCGTCCCGTGAGTTTCCTCGTCGACAAGTCTCTCCCGCCTCCGGTCCATTGGAAGCCTCTACTTGCACCGACGCCCCATCACCTTTGACTTGGTCAACCCCACCGTCTTGATCACCACCCATGGTTTCGAAGCTCAACCGCAAAACCATTCGTTCTTTTTGCCTCTCCACGTGTACGGTATGGATCACCCTTGACTTCACCCAGCCTCCCGATTGTCCGGCCCCAAGTCTCCTACTTGTGCCCGATCCTCTCGACGTTGACCGCCAAGTTGACTCCAGTGACCTACACGTCATGAGACAAGCAAACACATTTCCCATCTCCTGCAATATCACCAGTATCTATACCAACTCTGATTAGTCATAACCATAACAATGCACACACTTATGCAATCCCCAGATCCCTGCATTTCAACTCAAACAGCGAATCAACCAAAGTCAATTACTCATCACATATTGCAAACCATGGCACTTATCCACATGGTTTCTCACTTATTAATCCTAGATTACATGTGTGTATGAAATGCTAAGTCTTCCCTTATTTGTGGCTATATTGACGGTTGGAATTGGTATTTAATGACCATCAATAGTGATCAAGTGTATCATTGGAGGAACTTAGTTTTATTTGCCGAATCTTTTGAAAACAAAAACTCTGGATGAAAAGTGGAACACAAGGATGAGAGAATGGTGTCCTACAAAAGACCGTTCTGTCTTTCAACCACCCAAGATGAAAAGAAGCCAAAAGTCCCACAAGGAATAAGTTAAAAAGGGTGAGTTACCAGATGCCAACTTATTCAATTAAAGGTAGAGTATTTTGTTGTGCACTTGGCACTATGGTTGAATATAAAACATTGTAGCAACTCCTGATCAACAAGCTAAAGTTCTATCATTGCATCGGGATGAGCAAAGGTTCAGTTTGGGAGAGTTTGTTGATGGTCGTTAAATACCATTTCTGACCATCAATATAACTCGAAATAAAGGAGGATTCAACATTCCACTATAGCTTGGAGAAACACTGATATAGCTTGGAGAAACACTGATATGTAGAAGAAATAACAAAATAGAGGAGGAAACACACCCGTGTGGTGAAGAAACACAACTTCCACCAATCAGAGCCCGCCAATTGGGACTCCCACGGATTGACTGGCCCACTTATAGAAGAAAACTGACTTAAGAACTGACCTTAGTGTGTCACTGGGTAATGGGACCCATATGGCAGGCCACCAGAGGTGGCAGCACCCGAGGGGACTACCCCCTGTTCCACCAAACTGGGGTGTTCGGCCGAACGGGGAGTGCCCCCCTGGTGCATGGCTGCCATGTGTTGGCTCCTGGTGACTCCCCAATGGCAGTTATGCACGTTTGGCAGCGGTTACCGACTCCGGGAACCGACATTGTGTAGTATTAATAGAAGTGAGAGGCCTCACTCCAAAGCACACAACAAGAAGCATTACTCTCTTTACCATTTTGTAATTCTCTTTAGTTCAAGTGGAGTTAGGTTTAGAATAGAGGTTTCATCAGTTCCTAAGTCTTCCTTGGAGTTGTGTTATGGCTCTTGTATCTTTCTTCTTTTGTAAGACTTTGTTCTATTTAATATATTTAGTCTTTCTATATAGTTATGCTTGTTAGGATCCAGGCCGCTTGTACCCATAAGCACGGCTGTCATGACAGTTCTACACTCTACAGAGGTTGTGCCACTATACCCACGAGTTGTGATTCCATCCCCTCTTGCCAGGTGGACTAAAGTCTCCAGGTTGCCATGGTAGTTATCCACAATCACACTACCAAAGGTGTGAGGTTAGGAGATGACATTGAGCCTTTACAAGGAATCACTCCAAGCCTCGTAGTTCACACAACACCAAGGCACAGAGCCACTCATCACAACCTCGTGACATCGATGACTGGAAGTAATCCTCATTATTCAGCAAGTGGTTCCATATCAGTCTCGTGGTTGGCACTGTAAGTCCTGGGTTGCCGCTCCAAGAACACTACTTATTGTTCAAGAAAGAACTATCCACACCACCATGTGCAACAAATGCACCTCACCATACATACCATTCCTTGCTCGAACCCTAGCTACCAACATTACCACTGAGGTTTACTAGATTAACACTTAGTTAGAGTTCATAATTAAGCATGAATAAGAGACATGACTCATGTGTGCCTGCAAAATAAGTAGACTCTAACCATGACACAACACCTAGAAACTAGGGCTACATGGAATGATATAAAGAATAGGATATGACACATGGGATTTCATATTAAAATTGCATGCATAGAGATAAAGAGGAATTTAAAACATAGGTTCAAAATGCATCAAGGACAGTTGTCTGGTTCCCTTTTCAGCTGCTCAAAGTCTTCGGCGGAGATCCTGGAAGTTCTCTAACTGCGATTCATCTACTCAATGTCATACCGGAAAGACAAGCATACAAACAACTAAGGCACAACATAATATATAGCACCAAAAATCAATGAAAACAATACTATAAAATAGTACGCGTTGCTTCGATCGCATGAGCGCAAGAATCGCCTAAATCCAAGTTACGAGTAAAAAGTTATGAGTGTTTGAAGGTCTAGGGTTAAAAAGTAAAATCAGCAAATTACTGTAAAACAATACGAATGGATAATATTTATTCCTAGGATTGCATTGGCACATGAATTTCTTTAGATCAGAGCTATGGTTGAAAAGTTACAAAGATTTGAAGTTTTAGGGGCTAAAATGTAAAAACAGACAAGTTCAGGGACCTAAAAGCAAAAAGGTAGAGTGTTTTTATAAAATTACAGGACTAAAATATACTCCCTCCATCCCATTATATAAGCATTCTAGGGATTCAAAATTTTCCCAAAATATAAGCACTCCTACAGATATGGGTCCCACCACTCACCCATTACCTTCCCTTATCCGAGTTACTCATGCGAGCCCCACGCAAATCCCACCATTCTTGTTTACTCCTCCACCGTTGAGACTCCCACCATTCTTGCTATTGTACAGTTGTGGCCGTGATAAGCGTTCCTTGTTTTGTTGCATATCACATTCATTTGTATGATAAATTAATAAACATGGTCATCTCTCTATGATGCTTTGATGTCAAATAAGGAAAATGCACCCGCTTTCCCTCCTTAATTGATCAAATTAGACATGGTGTCAGGTGATTGATGAATCAATAGAGTTATGGTTATTTTGGACGAATAAATTTGCGCTAACAATTGCAGGAAATCAATGGACCAAGTGAAGCCAAAAGAGAACAAAAAAAAGGAGAAAACTCAAAAAGGTCGCCGACATAGAGGCCAAAAAGAAGATTTAGGTATGGCAAAAGGAGACCGTCACGTTTGGGACATAAAACCCAAACCCTCGTCGGGAGGTAACCAATATTTATCCCCCTTCAATATCCCTCGTATATACCATTAGATTAGGTTGTTTTTGCTTCTTTGTTTTACTGATTAAACGTAGATAATAGAAAAAATGTAAAAAAAAACTGAAAAAAACTTTGGTGCTACCCCGGCCGAGATCATAGCCGACTGGTTGATTTCTAGGCCAAATGATCAACCGGCCGACTCCCCAGGTTGTTAAACCCGTCAGGCAAATACCTGGCCAAGGTCATCGACCGAAAGGCCATTTTTCATGCTGGATGACCTCCTAATTGGCTGTCCAGGATGCTAACCCACCCAGGTAATTACTTGACTGAAATCAAGGCCCGGGGGGGGGGGCATTTTTCAGAGGAAAAACGATCACCCGGCTGGGCAGTTTTCATATCAAATGAGGCCGCCCGGCCACTAACCGCCGCCCGGCCAAATATGGCCACCCGGCCAACTTTCTCTCCCTTTCTCTTGCTTAATCTCTGCAGGGAGCAAGACATATAGGTCATGGGTGGCTAAAGCACGAGCAATGTTGCCCTTGAAAGAATTTGCAAAAAGGAGGGTCTCGCCATGACCAAGATTTGTGAAAAGAGTACATGGCTCTACTCCCTGTTGCACTCCCATGAACAACAAAGCAAGCACACGAGAGCAGGATCAAGTGGGCATGCCGGCTGACCATGTGCCGATGGGCGGCCATGTGTTGCCGCCCAGCGAGGTGTTGCCACTCTGTGAGGTGCTGCCGCCTGACCACTCTAGTCGGCCGGCGAGGGGCTTAAGCCCCCAAAGCCTGCTCTTGAAGGCTCTACAAAAAATCAAGGAATGGCAAACATTTGAAGGGTGTCTACTATGAACCTTGAGTATCCATCGCTACAGTGATAGTCTTGTCCGTCCCTTTAGTAATCCACCACGTTCGGAAAGTCTCAAGCAGGATTGTCTAGCGATAGCGTACCCACTAGTACAGAGGTTAGTTACCGACCCATATTAGTGGATCGTTTTCGTGCCTCGAAGTGAACAAAACGTGAGCCATAGAATCGCTAGTAAATAGTGGCAGCTCCAGAAGCAATGGTTGACGCTTGTCTTGGAAATTTTAGAACATCATTATTTAGGATATCCAACTTGACTCGTTGTCCTCCCAACTAGCTGTACTTTTCTCTATTAAATATTAGTAGTGTGGTCTTCTCTTGATGCGTCCACCATATTACCCACTCATTATCTTCATCCCCGCCGTGGTTTGGTTGGTGATTTCCTTATTGATATAAGATTGTTAACTCTCAATATTCTTACGCCTTGCTTCCATGAGGATAAATACAATACCTTGGAATACTCCCGGGTGAAATGCTACAATGGTGTTCGGTGCACTTGTGGAATTAATTGATTTTATCTTTAGAGCGTAGAAAACGCCAACACTTCTATAAAGGAAAGCTGTAAATTGCATAAATGCCATCCTACACTTAATACAAAGACTCAAGACCCTAATTACTAAGTGAGTTGAACTACCAGACCCAATAAATTTGAAGTAGTTATAGCCCACACAGGACTATGATTCATATAGAATCCAGAGCCACCAACTCACACAGTGTTGTACAATTCACATAGAACACTATTCACTAAGAAACTAGCCAAACCCAACCAAAACAAACTTGGCTACCCACCAAGTTCAGCCATCGTTAACCCCCTAATCTTGTGAGGATCCAGGCCGCTTGTAACCGTAAGCACGATTGTCATGACAGTTCTACACTCTGCAGAGGTTGCGCCACTGTACCCACGAGTTGTGATTCCATCCCCTGTTGCCAGGTGGACTAAAGTCTCCATGTTGCCGTGGTAGCTAGCCACAATCACACTACCGAAGGTGGGAGGTCAGGAGATCACATCGAGCCTTTACAAAGAATCACTCCCAGCCTTGTAGTTCGCACAACACCAAGGCACCGAGCCACTCGTCGCCACCTCGCGACTTTGATAACACTACAAGGTTTTAGGTCTAATGCCACTCTTATTGTCACAACAACATGACTTGCTTTGCAATACACAGGATATATTGCAACAGAACTCGATTTTGGTTGTTATAGGGGTCCATGTTGCCACCAATTGTGTAGTATTGCGATTGAAATTTTGATTGTTGCAATAAGAAGGATATATCGCAAGGAATATTGTGGTGTTGTAAGGAAGGCAAAGTTATTGCCACTATATTAGTATTGGTTGCAATAGTTGTCTATATCCCGACAAATATATATCGTTGTTATTAGAAAAATTGATTGTTGCAATAGAGCCTATGTTATAGCAATGAAAAACTTAATTGTTGCAAAGGAGTCATAGATATAGCAACGTATGATGAGGTTGTTGTAGGTGAGTTATCGTAATTGCAACACAAATATGAATTGTTGGGATGAGTGTTAGATATATCAACGAACTCAGGGTCGTTGCTAGTATTAGGGTCCTATTGCAACAATATTGCATAGTTGCTATACGTTGAAGAAAGATTAGTGACAATGTATCATCTTGTCCGTGGGCCTTTTTTTAGTAAAATTAAAATTATCACTAATATGGTCCAACTGCCATGCATATTGGTCTTTTGGCCCAACACGTATACAGAGATGGTGCTAATAAAGTTACAGAAACTCTATAGTGTGACGGGTCCTACTCACACGCCCCCCCCCCCCCCCCACGTGATGCCCGACTTTACTTGGCATTCAGCTAGCCCACAGTGTGGAGAGGAGGCTACGAAGCACGACAAGCCCTGGCGGCAGAGCACAGATGAGGGCAGGCGGCGCCGCCACATCCCTGGTGATGGTTTAGGGAGGGGGGAGGTGGCGGCGATTTTGGTGAAGGCTGGCAGCGAAGCGCGCGTAAGGACGGACGCCATGACGAGGATGGCGGAGGGGAAGGCGGTGTGTCACGGTGGTGAGGACGATGCTACGATGCCGGTCGGTGGTTATGTCCGGCAGCTTAGGGGGTTCGGGTTTGTAGGGGCCAAAGCATTCTGACAGATGTAGATGGTTCCAGGACGGCGATCGGCTCGGCGGCGTGCGGTGATGCGGCACCTGTTGCCACCAGAGCCACGAGCGGCAGGCGGGCAGCACGCGGGGTTCGCAGCAGGGGATCATATGGACATGGTTGGCGGTCGCATGTCAGACGCGGCGAGGGAGTGTGACAAACACCGCTGACCAGGCACACGGCAGTCACGGCGGTAGATGCAGGGCCGCGTGCGGCTGTCCGAATGGTGGGCGACGTGGTGCACGACGAGAGGGGTTGCACGATCTCCTCGCGTTAATCACGTCCATAATATTAGCATATGAAAAAAAAAGCTAATTTCATTGGGCCTTTGCAATTAACAAGCGTGCACAGTCTTTACGTGACTAAACTTAACAAGGCCAGCAACAGGCTTTTTATGCGACAATTATTTTCCAATCTAATACAATTTGTCACAGGTAACAGGGCCCAAGTCGGACTCCTTATCCAGTTTCATCCCTACGCATGTAACAGGGCCAGAACTTTCCTTCCGTATGCATCACGGGGAGTCTCGCGTGCAACATTGCTGCCGCTGAAGTTTAATAACCTCTCGATACCTAGGTCTGGTCTTGTCTACAGCAATCGATCGGTAGAAATTGAACAACCGCTCGACGCCGCTGGCCGCCACAGTGAAGGCTGAACTCGTCTGCCGCGACACCGCGCGGCAGCCTCGAGTAATCGATGCTCGCATGTAGGCTGAAGCCCTCAAACCTGCCCTACACTTCGGACTTGAGTGTTTCATCCATCCATGGGGGCATAATTTGCTGGTAGGTACATCCCGAAAAACCACAATATGTCCATTGTCGTTTGACCATTTGTGCAGTGCTTCAGTTTCTTACGTCATAGGCCAAACTAGAAAGACAATAAGTAATCTCTCATTCTTTATTGATTATTTCTTTAACAATCTCCATTGAACTAATGTTTAAATTAGTTAGTTAAAACAACTTATTTTTAGATTTATGCTCCTTTTAACATTACTTAAGTGATCTTTAATTCATCATCACCCTATTAAATATATTATTATGTGACCTTCATGTAGATTGTCATACTTTAAGCAAACCCTGAATTAAAATTGTAGCTAGGTCCGCTACTGCCATTGTCATCCATGCACGTGCACTAGCTGCCGTCTTACGTTCCCTATCACGCATGTTGAGGACCCGAGAGAGCCTAGCACAGGTCCAGGTGAGAGGCACAGGCGGCAGTCCAAGATACACAATTCTTGATATAATTGCTTGTTTCCTAATTTGTTATGAGCGAATTAATCAACCTAGGGCCGTAGCTAGTGATCAGCATCAAAATTGAATAGATGGCTTATTTTCCTTGATGTATCACATATGTATTTGGTAATCTAACCTGAAATTTTTATTGATCTATTTTTTGCTATGCTTAATACAGTCCTCTGGTATTCGGACATATATTGCAAGAAGAATTGGGCCTGAAGGTATTGATCATTGCATTTAACTTTAGTTGTTTATAGTTTATATATACATTTAGTTAACACACACTATTGGTTTCTTTATTTTAATACAAATTGAGGACTCTTTTCCCATGTTAAGAATAATACAGATATTGTCTGGTTTCTGGAGCCTGGTTTTCCTGGAATGGCTGGAGATGATCACAGTTGGATGTTATTGCCCAAGTCAGATGATAAGTGGCTACAAGGATTAGGGAAGTTCATTGAAAATACTTTTGAAGGAACATATCTGGGAGAGACAGCAGCATGTCCATGTCATGAATGTCGATGCATGGCATATAGAACAAAAGAGGAGGTTACACGACACTTGCTTGCTAAAGAGTTTGACAAGGCATTTATTAAAAGAAAAAATCATGTGGCTATACTTACGGTTGTGGACGAAAATAATAAAGATCATGATCATGATTTTAGTGAAGGTGAAGGTCCTGATGGTAGCATTGTCAAAAATTTGATTTCCTCTCTCATTAGGGGTGCTATACATGGAAGAATTATAGAGTCTAATAATGAGGAACCAAATGAGTCAGCAAAGAAAATTTTCAACTTATCAAGCACGAACAGAATTGTATCCAGGTTGCAAGGAGGCTACAAAAGTATCCTTTTATTGCTAGACTATTCCAGATTAAGTGCATGTTTGGTATTTCCAACAATGCCCTAGAGCAAATAATTCATCTATTTTCTCTTTTGCTCCCTGAAGGTCATTGTGTCCCAGATTCACTGTCTAAAGCTCAAACGGTAATTCGGGACCTTGGTCTGGATTACCAAAAGATTCATGCTTGTGTGAATGATTGTGTCCTATTTCGTGGAGAACACAAGGAGTTAAACAATTATCCAACATGTGGGGAGAGTAGGTGGAAAAATTCAGATTTGGACGGGCTCGACGAGTGTACTACCAGTGGAAAGAAGAAGCTACAGCCCTGAAAAATACTAAGGTATTTTCCACTTACTCCTCGCCTGCAAAGATTATATATGAATGAGACCACGTCAACATGCATGCGTTGGCACAGCAGTGAAGAATTGGTCAAAGATGGGAAAGTGCGGCACCCAGCAGACTCATTGGCATGGAAGCACTTAGATAATAAGTTTAAGGATCAGTTTGCATTTGATCCATGTAATGTGAGGCTGGGACTTGCATCAGATGGCTTCAATCTATTTGGGATGTTGAATGTTAATTACACTACATGGCCGGTGATCCTAATTCCTTATAACCTACCTCCTTGGTTGTGTTTGAAACAATCTTATTGGATAATGTAAATGCTAATTCCTGGTAAGAAATCTCCTGGAATAAATATTGATGTATATTTGCAACCTCTGATCAATGAGCTTAAGGAGTTGTGGGTTAAAGGAGTTGAAACTTGGGATGCGAAGATGAAGCAGATCTTTACTCTACGCGCAATTTTAATTTGGATAATAAATGATTTTCCTGCATATGCGATGTTATCTGGCTAGAGCACAAAAGTAAAAAATGAGTTTATTAATGACACATTATATTGCAATCATAGAGAGACTTAGAAACTGGTGCTGAGCCAGGAGTTTTGAAACTTTTCAAGACTACTCACACAAAGAAAGGAAAATGGACAACTGAATTGTCTGAGAGTATTTATGTGAATATTAATTGGATCATAAACTTACTTCCACTATACAACTATTTTTGTGTCACAAACTGATCTCAGTTAATTCATACCATTGTTTCTTTCCCTCAGGTTGAAATAGCTAGGAAATTGTGTATGACGGAATCAAATGAAGTGGGTGACGAAGAATCAAGAAGTATCAAATCTGCACCTGCTAAAGAAGATATTGTTTTCCAATGAAACATACAAGGAAACAACTGGAGCCAAATCATCTAAGTTACGTGGCCTTGGATACTTAGCCAACCCAAATAAGAACCAGCTGCTTCAGGAGAGACTCGAAGAAAAAGAGCGTGAAGTTCAAAGACTGAGAGAACAGCTTGCAAAGGAAGCTGCTGATAAGGAGGCAGAGAAGGAACAACTTAAATCCTCAATTATACAAGAATTGATGGAAGAGTTCAAAAAAATGATGTCCCAAAACCAAAAACAAGCATTGATGCATGAGCTAATCAGAACATAACTTATGCATGCTTATTTCCGTTATTTGCTTAACGTACATTATGATTCAAAATATATACTACTGTTTCCAACCTAACATTTTTCAACATGTACACTGTTAATGATGTGATATTCATGGAATAGTTTTGTTTCCCCAATTAAGATTACTATCAATATCCTAGAAAATTTCTTTAAAACAAAGTTTATGCCATTGTTGTGCCACTGAACCTCTATATTTCCTTGTGATTGCAAATAGATATATGATTCCTTATTTGTTAACTGTCCTTCATGAAATGTGTAGACTACTCCTGAAACAAACAATACAATAGAAGATGAAGATAGGAGCATTGAAACCCATGATACAACAGAACATGACCGCAGAAACAATGAGGGTAACATTGAAGAAACTCCACTACAAAGGGTTGAAATACCGAACCAAGTAAGAAAATTAAACAAGAATTTCAAACATGATTTGTTGGTGCATGAATTACAGTTGACATTGTTTCAATGACTTTTTGATCCAGATTGAGCCAAGAAGCTTTCTCACAACAGAGAAAGAAAATGTGCCACCCAACTACAATGCTAGACCTGAAAAAATTTCACAGAATTTGTTCGGCGACAATCATAGGAAAGGTTGTCCATCAGCAAAATACATTACTTCGCAGCAGCTATTGTCTGGTGCTAAAACATGAGCAAGCAAAAAGAAACAGCAGGTATGCACTTGAATTGTGCTTTCATATTGACCTTCAAATTTTCCGGTGCCATTTATAATTATGCTAAATATTCTTGTCACGGGAAATTATATATTTATGTTTGCAAACTAATCAATTTAAATAAACAACATCAGTAGCATCACAATACTGTTCAAGCTGTATTTTTCTGATTTCATTTTAAACTATGTTTTTCTTAAACAGGACAAGCAAGCTCTAGAGGGCCCACAAGACTCGAGATTGCTAAGACCCTACATATTACCATGTTGGAGTGCTCCAAATTATACATGCTTACCATGTTGGAGTGCTCCAAATTATACATGCGCATGAATAATAGGATGGTGTCTAGAAACTTTAGTATTTGGAGTCATGAAATGGACAAGAGTTATTTTATCGTTGACATGTGATGACATTGTTTAGTTATTAATTTGATGGCTTTTTGACCAGATTGTAAGAGTGGATGATGATTTAATATTGGTCATACATATTGTGTCAAATTCATTATGAAATAATTCTTTAGCATTACGCATTTAATATTGATCTTATAACTACAAAATAAATGTTTCATAGTTCACTATTTTTCATAATTGCAAGGACAATTTAATGATGCTACATGTCATTATAACAACAATGCCCATATGGTTGCGATATCCTTGAAGCATATAGCAACCACTGTTATTGTGTTGCAATATCCATTATGCTTATGGTGACCCCTCTTTGTGTGTTGCAATATTCTTTATATATATAGCAATGACTAATGTTTTGTTGCCATTCTACTTGTGTATATAGCGACGATGCATACCTCGTTGCGAGATCCGCTCACTATATAGCGATGACCTATATTGTGTTGCAAGAGTCATTAAGCATATTGCAACACCATGGGCATTGTTGCAACCTTGATAAGATATGGCGACATTGGGACTTGCAACAAGCCTCTTGCATTGTTATAGCGCTTGCTTGCATCTAGCTTAGCTTGTTGAAAAATAACACTATACCAACGGTGACCGTGGTTGCCAACACCATGCAGGCAACACCCATGATCGTTGCTTATACAATTCATTACCACGCCATTATTCGTTGCAACACTCCAAACTTATGGCAATGCAAAACCAAAGAGATGATTACCCTATTTCAACTACCGCACATGCAACACCTGCCAACGCCAGGATTTGTTTGCGACTACGAAATATTGCAACAAAAATGACCTTATTGAAACATTTTTGTGTTATTGTGTTAGATGGAAAACCTTGTAGTGTAACTAGAAGTAATCCTAATTATTCATCAAGCTGTTCCATATCAGTCTCGTGGTTGGCACTGTAAGTCCTGGGTTGCCGCTCCAAGAACCCTACTGATTGTTCGAGGAAGAACTATCCACACCACCATGTGCAACAAATGCACCTCACCATACATACCATTCCTTGCTCGAACCCTAGCTACCAACATTACCCCTGAGGTTTACTAGATTAACACTTAGTTAGAGTTCCTAATTAAGCATGAATAAGAGACATGACTCATGTGTGCCTGCAAACTAAGCAGACTCTAACCATGACACAACACCTAGAAACTAGGGCTACATGGAATGATATAAAGAATAGGATATGACACATGGGATTTCATATTAAACATGCATGCATAGAGATAAGGAGGAATTTAAAACATAGGTTCAAAATGCATCAAGGACACTTGCCTGGTTCTCTTTACTGCTGCTCAAAGTCTTCGGGGTGGAGATCCTTGAAGTTCTCTAACTGCGATTCATCTACTCAACGTCATACCTAAAAGACAAGCATACAAGCAACTAAAACACAACAGAATACATAGCATCAAACATCAATGAAAACAATACTATAAAATAGTATGCGTTGCTACAATCGCGTGAGCGCAAGAATCGCCTAAGTCCTAGTTATGAGTAAAAAGTTATGAGTGTTTGAAGTCCTAGGGTTAAAAAGTAAAATCAGCAAATTACTATAAAGTAGTACGAATGGATAATATTTATTCCTAGGATCGCATTGGCACAAGAATTTATTAGATCAAGGCTACGGTTGAAAAGTTACAGAGATTTAAAGTTTCATGGGCTAAAATGTAAAAACAGACAAGTTTAGGGACTAAAATATAATTAATAGTAAGTATAATGATTTTTCTATAAAAATAAAGGGCTAAATATAATTAATTAAAAACTCAAGGGCCTAAATATAATTAATTATAGGTTTTGTAGAAAAGTAGGTTTAGAATTCTAATATTAACAAACTTTAGGGGCCTATACGCAAAAGTTTAGCATTATCAGGAATTAAAAGAATTATTTTAACCCTAAAAATACTATGGACCGGGTCCATGGGATTTGTGGACCGGGCATTGACTGTGAGTCCACGGTCCATGGCGGGCCCGGAGCATATCCCTTCGGGCCCTTCTAATCTCGGCCGTCGTTCTAAGATCGAATGGCCGGGGCTGCTCCGGCAAGGTGGGGGTAGCCGGCGGCCAAGGCGAAGGCGGCAGCGGCCATTGGAGGCCCGGCCAGAGCTTGCCAGGAAGGCTCTCCCTCATGCGGAGGTGACGAGTATGGGAAAGGGGAGGGCAGCGCATGGAGGGAGCTCAACGAGGGTGGTCGCGTCGTAGTGAGGAGACCAAGGCATCGGTGCGAGGCGGTGGTGATGGTGGCGGCTATGGCTTGCGGCGGTGATCCACACAGCGAGGTGGCGGGGTGAGGAAATGAGGCGCGGGGTGTGCGGGGCCTGCTATTTATAAGCGTGGGCCTAAGGCCTGCCTTGGCGCGCATGCCAAGGCAATGGCGGCGGTGGCCGGGGCTGGGTGCTAGGGTTTGCGGGGAAGGGCGTGACGTGGGCCGGGGCTCAGAAGTGGGCCACGCGCGTGCCGGGCCGAGCGGGCGCTGGCGGGTTGGTGCGAGCATTGGGCCAGGGAGGCCGAACCAGAGAGAGGGTGGAGGGGGAGAGAGGAAGTGGGTCACGGGGGAGGGATTGATGTGAACAAGGGTTCCTGATTTTTTGAAAGGTTCTTGATAAGTTGATTTGGTCGGAGGCAACACACAAATCGATCCGTGTTTAGAACAGCACGTTCCAAACCCCGCAATCGCAGCATGACGTCTCCTCTGGTTATCTACCGTCCAAGGACGATTGACATCGCCGAGAAGGCTAACCCCTGCCTGTAAATCAAGAACACAATCAAGAACAACGAAGGATGCAACACAATTGCAGATGAAAGATTAAGCTCATGAAGTTGGGGTTTCCCAAAGTGATGAACGGCGACACTGTTTATGAACAGAATTGATCTAAGAAAAACCCCAACCCTAATGGTGCAGTGGCGGCTGTATATGAAGACCTGAGGGTCATGCACGACTGATAGGTGTAGGGTGCCCGATCTTTCGGCGAGTGGAGATAACTTCAATTTGGTGGATGTCGACCCTCACGATCCGACTACGACGAGCAAGTCGAAGCGCCAATGCAATCGCTGAACCAACTTCCGGAGGATATTAACCTTGCGGTAAACAAGATCAACCTGATCACGAGGATCAATTCTTACGCGCAATCAAAGAACGAGCAAGAATTAGAGGTGAGCAATCTGATGTATTGCATGAAGGTGGAGTTCTGAATTCACGTCGAGAGACGGATGTATAGCTAAGCTAAACTTAAAACAAAACTCAAGATTACAAGGGGCGCAGCCCTTGACTATATAGGGGGAGGACGAGGCATCTAGGGCCGGCTGAAGTGGAGAGGCGCGCGGTGGAGAGGGAGTCGTGCGACTTGGGCCACGTGGGCCTTCGAGCGACATCATCCTGGGCCGTCGTGCCTTAGCATCAAAACCGTTTTCAATTCCTAGGCTCGAGCTCTAGTGATTGGGCCCTTGTACGTCGTCGTCTCGTTAGAAGATGGATCCGTAACTCGAGGAGGCGCGACGACGAGAGGTGGAGGCGTGACAGCTTGGTTTGGCGCGCCATCTTCCGTCGTCATTATTCGTATGTCGTTAATGTCCTCATCATCCTCCCCTTCTTGAAGTGAAGTCGTCCTCGACGGCAACTCATCATCCTCACCCAAGTATGGTTTCAAATCTGCAACATTAAAACTAGTGGAAACACCAAACTCCATGGGCAAGTCAAGAACATAAGCATTATCGTTAATCTTGGTTAGCACTTTAAAAGGACCAGCAGCACGAGGCATCAGTTTAGAACGACGCAAAGTAGGAAATCTATCTTTACGCAAGTGCAACCAAACCAAATCACCAGGTTCAAAAGAAATATGTTTTCTACCTTTACTACCAGCAACTTGATACTTTTTATTAGCAATGGCAATGTTGTGTTGTGTTTCTTCATGCAATTGTTTCATGTGATCAATATGAGCAAGAGCATCAAGATGTGGTTCATCTTCAGCATCAATAGCAAACAAATCAATAGGCGCCTTAGGAACATAGCCATAAACAACCTCAAAAGGACACATCTTAGTGGCAGAATGTGTAGCACGATTATAAGCAAATTCAACATGAGGTAAACAATCTTCCCAGCGTCTCAAATTTTTATCTAAAACAGCTCTAAGCATAGCAGACAAAGTTCTATTTACTACCTCAGTTTGCCCATCAGTTTGAGGATGACAAGTAGTACTAAACAGCAGCTTGGTTCCTAATTTATTCCAAAGAGAACGCCAAAAATGACTAAGAAACTTAGCATCACGATCAGAGACAATTGTTTTAGGAATTCCATGCAATCTAACAATCTCTCTAAAGAACAATTCAGCAACATTTGAGGCATCATCAGTTTTATGACAAGGTATAAAGTGAGCCATTTTAGAGAAACGATCAACAACCACAAAAATACTGTCCCTCCCCTTCTTAGTGCGAGGCAATCCAAAACAAAATCCATCGAAATATCATGCCAAGGAGAAGAGGGAACAGGCAAGGGCATATACAAACCATGATTACCCAAACGAGATTTAGCTTTTTGACATGTAGTACAACGTGCAACAAGGCGCTCAACATCACGGCGCATCCGTGGCCAAAAGAAATGGTCGGTCAACACCTCATGTGTCTTGAAAACTCCGAAGTGACCCATAAGACCACCTCCATGCGCCTCCTGTAACAACAAAAGACGAACCGAGCTAGCTGGAATACACAGCTTGTTAGCACGAAACAGGAACCCATCCTGCATATGAAATTTGCCCCAAGGTTTGCCATCCTTACAATGCATCATAATATCATGAAAATTAGCATCATTCACATATTGATCTTTCAAAGCTTGCAAACCAAAGATTTTAAAGTCTAATTGGGACAGCATCATATAACGACGAGACAAAGCATCGGCAATCACATTTTCCTTTCCGTTTTTATGTTTAATGATGTATGGAAAAGATTCAATAAATTCAACCCATTTAGCATGACGACGCTTCAGATTAGTTTGGGTTCTAATATGTTTCAAAGCCTCATGATCAGAATGAATAATAAATTCGCGAGGCCATAAATAATGCTGCCATGTTTGCAAAGTTCTTACTAAAGCATAAAGTTCTTTATCATAAGTGGAATATTTAAGAGCAGCACCACTTAACTTCTCACTAAAATAAGCAATGGGTTTATGATCTTGCAACAAAACAGCACCCAAACCAATTCCACTAGCATCACATTCCAATTCAAACACTTTATCAAAATTAGGCAATTGTAAGAGAGGAGCATGAGTTAACCGTTCCTTTAAAGTGTTGAATGCGTCGTCTTGTGGTGCGCCCCACTCAAATGGCGCACCCTTCTTGGTCAGCTCATGTAATGGTGCAGCAATAGAACTGAAATCCCGCACAAAACGACGATAGAAGCCTGCAAGACCAAGAAAACTGCGAACCTGTGTGACCGTCGTCGGTTGGGGCCAACTCTGAATGGCGTCCACCTTGCTGCTATCGACCTCAATGCCCTGTGGAGTAACAACATATCCAAGAAACGAAACACGTTGCGTGCAAAAAGTGCATTTTTCCATGTTCCCAAACAAGTGAGCAGCACGCAAAGCATCAAAAACAGCACGCAAATGATCTAAATGCTCATTCATGGATTTGCTGTATATAAGGATATCATCAAAATAGACAACAACAAATATTCCAATGAAAGGCCGAAGAACTTCATTCATTAAGCGCATAAAAGTGCTAGGAGCATTAGACAATCCAAACGGCATAACCAACCATTCATACAAGCCAAATTTAGTTTTAAAAGCCGTTTTCCATTCATCTCCTAATTTCATTCTTATTTGATGGTAACCACTACGCAAATCAACCTTAGAGAAAATTATGGCACCACTAAGTTCATCAAGCATATCATCAAGGCGTGGTATAGGATATCGATAACGAATTGTAATATTGTTAATTGCGCAACAATCTACACACATACGCCAAGAACCATCTTTCTTAGGAACAAGCAAAATAGGAACCGAACAAGGGCTGAGAGACTCACGAATGTAACCTTTATCAAGCAATGCCTGCACTTGACGCTGAATTTCTTTCGTCTCCTCAGGATTTGTACGGTACGGGGCGCGATTAGGAAGCTGCGCGCCTGGAATTAAATCAATCTGATGTTCTATGCCACGAATAGGAGGAAGACCCGACGGCAATTCAGCGGGAAAAACATCTTTATAGTCCTGCAAAAGGTTAGCAACAGCAGGAGGAATATGCAACATAGGCGCCTCATCTAGTGAAACAAGCATACGAGAGCAAACTAGCGCATAGCAAAGCAGATTAGCATCATGTAATTCATCAAAATCAGCACGTGTAGCAAGCAAGATAGGGTTATTCAATTTGATATCATGTTGAACAGGTGCAACAGGAGGCGATGTAACCAATTTTGCAGCTTTTGTCGCTCGAGCAATATCATCTTTAAGAACTTGTTCAGGTGTCATAGGATGAATAACAATTTTCTGACCCTTAAATATGAAGGAATAATAATTGGAGCGACCATGATGAACACTATCAACATCATATTGCCAAGGACGGCCAAGCAACAAAGAGCATGCTTCCATTGGAACAACATCACAATCTACAAAATCAGAATAGGCACCAAGAGAGAAAGGAACACGTACCGAGCGTGTTACCTTTATTTTGCCGCCATCATTAAGCCATTGAACGTGATAAGGATGTGGATGCTTCCTTGTTGGCAATGACAACTGCTCCACCAAGGTCGTACTAGCCAAATTATTGCAACTGCCACCATCGATGATTATACGCACCGCTCGTTCTTGCACAACGCCTTTGATATGAAAAATGTTGTGGCGCTGATGCTTTTCATCCTGAACGACCTGTGTACTAAGAACACGCTGCACAACAAGAGTTGCATACCTGTCGGCGGCACTAGAGTCCACATGAAGCTCCGTATTATCTGCATGATTAGTGGCAAGCATAGTGTGCTGAATATCCTCAGAATCACTAGCAGAAGAATACCCACCGTCGTCACGAATCAACATAGTTCGTTTATTCGGACAATCGCGTATCACATGACCAAATCCTCGGCAACGGTGACACTGAATATCACGAGCTCGTCCAGACGACGAGGAGGACGGTACAATCGAGGCAGATTTGGCCGTGGATGGAGCACTCGACCTGGACGTGGTCGAGGAGTGGTCGCGCGACGTGGAAGGAGGTGTCGGCCGTGGAGCTGAAGGCGCCTTGGACCCTACAAAAATGTTAGGTCTGGACGAAGATTGTCGATCCTGCACTTCACGTTCAGCTTTACAAGCATATTCAAATAAGGTGGTCATATCATCATAATGCTTATAATCAAGAATGTTCTAAATGTCACGATTTAACCCACCCCTAAAGCGAGCCATAGCAGCATCATCCAGTTCAACTAAACCACAGCGAATCATACCCTTTTGCAAAGCTTGATAATAATCCTCTACGGAAAGTGAACCTTGTTGAAAACGCTGCATTTGATTAAGCAAATCTCTAGCATAATATGACGGCACAAAACGATGACGCATAGCAGCTTTTAATGCCGTCCAAGTGGTTGGAATATTATCAGGATATCTTTGTCTATACTCACGCCACCAAAGTAAAGCAAATTCAGTAAATTCACTAATAGCAGCCTTAACTTGTAAATTAGCAGGAATATCATGGCATGCAAATTTTTGTTCAACCTCTAATTCCCAATCAAGATAAGCACCCGGATCATATTTGCCATTAAAAGTGGGAATACGAAATTTTATTTTGGCAAAAGAATCATTAATAGGAACACGTACCCTGTGCCTGGACATCCTGGAGTCAAGTCTCTCGTGCATCGTCTTCATGTCGTTTTGTAGACCGTCAACCTGTGCCTGGACATCCTGGAGGGTGAGCTCCTCCGACTTCGAGTTGTTTTCTGCCATAGAAACACAAGCAATACAAAAAGCGGGATCCTACAACAAGAGGTGAGTGGTGGGTGAAAAGCTCAATCAAAAAGCTGTTATCAAATTCTTACCCGTCCTTACCAAGCACGCAAGCGTGAACTGCAACCACAGGAAAAATCGATGGAAGATTGGAGGAGCGATTGCGTGGTGAAACAAAAACCTGCTCGTAGTAGAAAATTTGTGGGGCTAGGAGGCTGCACTCAATCCAAGGGTTAGCACAATTCAAACAATAACTGCAAAGCTGAATAATGGTGCTAAACGCGAAAAGATTGCTGCCGGTACAAGTGCAAGAGGAAGGAAAAAGGATCAAAACAAAGTGCAGCAAGAACGCGTCGCCTGTGTTGCTCGGCCGCTCTTTTTTTTTTCTCTTTTTTTTCCTTTCTTTTTTTTTTCTTTTTTTTTTCTTTTTTTTTCTTTTTTTTCTCTTTTTTTTAATACTTTTTGCTGAAAATATAAACAATGAGACCTCAAATAAGCAATTAAGCACAAGCACTTTTTTTTTTAGGCAGGGGTAGAACGGTAATAAAAAGAGTAGGGACACACGAAACCGAACAGACCCAAACACAGGGCGAGGCGAGCGGGTCACGACGTAACCGAGTAGGACTCGATCAGCGAGGCGAGCGGGTCATGACGTAACCGAGTAGGACTCGATCAGCGAGGCGAGTGGGTCACGACGTAACCGAGTAGGACTCGATCAGCGAGGCGAGGTAAACAGATGCGGCGGAAAGCAAACTGTGGTGGTGAAAACACGCGGCACGGCGGAAGGATACGACGATGATAGGAAGAAAACGATGAAACACAGTGTACCAGCAACGATCAAAAGCGAAAGCACAAAAACTCAACAACGCAAATTATTGAACGAAAGTGCGAGGCTCAAAACCGTACTGGGGTAAACTTTTTTTTGTAGTTTTCGGTTTATGTGGACTTGGATAAAACTCACCGAGAAACACTGGAATCTGATACCACTTGATAGGTGTAGGGTGCCCGATCTTTCGGCGAGTGGAGATAACTTCGATTTGGTGGATGTCGACCCTCACGATCCGACTACGACGAGCAAGTCGAAGCGCCAATGCAATCGCTGAACCAACTTCCGGAGGATATTAACCTTGCGGTAAACAAGATCAACCTGATCACGAGGATCTATTCTTACGCGCAATCGAAGAATGAGCAAGAATTAGAGGCGAGCAATCTGATGTATTGCACGAAGGTGGAGTTCTGAATTCACGTCGAGAGACGGATGTATAGCTAAGCTAAACTTAAAACAAAACTCAAGATTACAAGGGGCGCAGCCCTTGACTATATAGGGGGAGGACGAGGCATCTAGGGCCGGCTGAAGTGGAGAGGCGCGCGGTGGAGAGGGAGTCGTGCGACTTGGGCCACGTGGGCCTTCGGGCGACATCATCCTGGGCCGTCGTTCCTTAGCATCAAAACCGTCTTCAATTCCTGGGCTCGAGCTCTAGTGATTGGGCCCTTGTACGTCGTCGTCTCGTTAGAAGATGGATCCGTAACTCGAGGAGGCGCGACGACGAGAGGTGGAGGCGTGACAGCTTGGTTTGGCGCGCCATCTTCCGTCGTCATTATTCGTATGTCGTTAATGTCCTCATCAACGACCCTCTGGACGCGCCTCTAATTGGGCTCAACTGGATGCAAAGCCCAAAGGCCAAAAATAGGCGACACAGCACCGATACAGATTCTGGATCCTCTCTTGTTTCGATGATTCCCGATGACTCCAGATGAATTTTGACATGCGCCGGCCGGCATTGGAAAGGTCTTCTCCTTATCTTTCCGTGCATATGTAGAACGTCCGAATCCGAGTCCGTATTCGTCCTGGGCGACTGTTTTAATGCAGACTGGTCCTAGGCCCCAAAACAAACTCGAAGTCGGTTTTGATTGGGCCTCCACCTTGGCTTCCAATCACTTGCTGGTCCTCCACATTCCCAACTCCTTCTCCCATCATCTCCTGGTGTTCTCCATGGTTCCTAATCATAAAATAATCATTAGGTAGCAATCCATTCTCAAAAGGAACATATAGCAAAGAACGTAGGAACGAGCTCACCTCTAAATTTAGTCGTCATGCACGAGCTCTAGTCATTGGACCTTGCAAGTCCAGAATTGAAGGAGTGTTGTGTGTATACATAGGAGTGATGTCCTCATCACCCCCCCCCCCCCCCCTCTTGAAGTGGAGTCGTCCTCGACTCAAACTCATCCTCTTGTCCCAAGTATGGTTTCAAATCTGAAATGTTAAAAGTAGGACTAACCCCGAACTCGGGAGGCAACTCAAGTTTGTATGCATTATCATTAATCTTCTATATTATTTTGAATGGACCATAAGCTCTAGGCATAAGTTTAGACTTTCTCAATTCTGGAAATTTATCCTTCCTCAAGTGTAACCACACTAAATCTCCTACATTAAGCTTTACTTCCTTTCTACCTTTACTACCAGGAATTTTATACTTTTTATTCATCTTTTCAATGCTAAGTCTAGTGGTCTCATGCATTTGCAATATAAATTCAGCATGCTCCTTAGCATCAACATGAACTCTCTCAAATTAATAGGTAGAGGAAGTATATCAACTGGAGTACGGGGATCAAAACCATACACTACGTTGAAGGGACTTACTTTGGTAGTAGAATGTGCTGCCCGATTATAAGCAAACTCAACATAAGGCAAGCATTCTTCCCATTGCTTGAAATTTTTCTTCAAAATAGCTCTCAGCATAGTGCCCAAAGTGCGGTTCACAACCTTAGTTTGTCCATCAGTTTGTGGATGACAAGTTGTAGAAAATAGCAACTTTGTACCCAACTTATTCCAAAGCGGGCGCCAAAAGTGACTCAAGAATTTTGCATCACGATCTGAAACAACAGTAGATGGCATACCATGCAAACGTACAATTTCTTTGAAAAAGAGGTCAGCAATGTAACTAGCATCATTAGTTTTATGACGTGGTATAAAGTGTGCCATCTTAGAAAAACGATCCACAACAACAAAAATGCTATCACTCCCCCTCTTAGTCCATAGAAATATCCGCCCAAGGAAAAGAAGGAACAGGAAGTGGCATGTATAAACCATGTGGATTCAAGCAAGACTAGCTTTTTGACATGTAGTGCAGCGAGCAACGAAACGCTCAACATCTTTCCTCATTCTTGGCCAAAAGAAGTGTGTGGCCAAAATATCCTTCGTCTTCTTAGCACCAAAATGACCCATCAATCCACCTCCATGCGCCTCTTGCAACAACAACAGACGAACAAAACCAACTGGAATGCATAGGCGGTTAGCTCTAAACAAAAAACCATCATTCAACACAAATTTGTTCCAAGCACGACCTTCTTTACACTGTAGCAATATATCTTTAAAATCAACATCAGTAACATATTGTTCTTTAATTGCCTAAAGTCCAAAAATTCTACAATCAAGTTGAGACAACAAAGTATATCGCCTAGATAAAGCATCAGCAATCACATTATCCTTCCCTTTCTTATGTTTAATAATATAAGGAAAAGACTCAATAAACTCAATCCATTTAGCATCTTTATGGTTCAAATTGCATTGAGAACGAATATACTTAAGTGATTCATGATCAGAATGAATAACAAATTCTTTGGACAACAAATAATGACGCCACGTCTCTAAACAACGTACAAGTGCATATAATTCCTTATTATATGTGGAATAATTCAAAACAGGCCCAGTAATTTTCTCACTAAAGTATGTAACAGGTTTACCATCTTGCATCAAAACACCTCCAATCTCTATACCACTAGCATCACATTCAAGCTCAAAAGTCTTATCCAAATTGGGTAATTGCAGCTATGGTGCATGTGTAAGTTTGTCCTTCAAAGCATCAAAAGACTCATGATGTATCTTACCCCAATGGAAGTCAATGCCCTTCTTTGTCAACTCATGCAATGGTACAGCAATGGTGCTGAAATCTTTGACAAAGTGGTGGTAGAAACCTGCAAGACCAAGAAAACTCCTCACCTATGTGATAGTTTTTGGTACAGGGCAGCTCTTTATGGCTTCAATCTTCGCCTCACCCACCTTAATTTCCTGTGGAGTTACAACATAGCCAAGAAAAGAGACTCGATCCATGCAAAAGGTGCACTTCTCAAGGTTACCAAATAAACATACAACTTGCAAAGCATCAAAAACAGCACGCAAATGAATCATATGATCATCCATGGATTTGCTATAAATCAAGATATCATCAAAGTAAACAACCACAAATTTGCCAATAAAAGGTCTTAAAACCTCATTCATCAAACACATGAAAGTACTAGGTGTATTAGTTAAACCAAAAGGCATTACTAACCACTCATACAACCCGATTTGGTTTTGAAAGCTGTTTTCCATTCATCTCCAAGTTTCATTCTAATTTGATGGTAGCCACTACGCAAATCAATTTTAGTGAAAATTATAGCACCACATAACTCATCAAGCATGTCGTCTAGCATAGGAATAGGATGATGATACCTAATAGTAATGTTATTAATGGCTCTACAATCTACACACATACGTCAAGAACCATCTTTCTTAGGAACCAAAAGTACAAGAACAGCACAAGGACTAAGTAATTGATGAACATACCCACGATCCAAAAGGTCTTGGACTTGTCGTTGTATCTCCTTAGTCTCCTCAGGGTTGGTCCTATAAGCAGCACGGTTTGGCAAAGTAGCACCAGGAATCAAATCAATTTGATGCTCAATCCCTCTCAAAGGTGGCAATCCCGGGGGTATCTCAGCTGGGAAAACATCCTCATACTCCTAAAAAAGGTTAGTGACAGTAGGAAGCAAAGCACTAGAAGCAATATCACCAAGCGAAAACAAAGCTTATTTGCATATCAAAACATAGCAAATATCATCAGTAGAAATTTTAGCAAGCTTAGATTTTGTGGCAAGACATGAACGACCTTGTAATTTGATTCCAGCACCCTTAGAACTTGAAGAATCATTAACATTACTAGGTCTAGAATCAGAATTAACAGGTTGCTAGATTTCAGGACCTTTATTTTTCAAACTAGCAGCTCTTTCTAAATCAGCTTGTACAATTTCAGCTGGGGTCATTGGTAACAAAGTAATTTTAGTTTCTTTATGCATAAAAGTGTACTTATTGCTTTTACCATGGTGTACAACATCATTATCAAATTCCCAAGGTCTACCCAATAAAACTGAACATGCTTGCATGGGTAAAACATCACAATCAACAAAATCCACATAAGAACTAATAAAAAAAGGAACTTTGCAAGTTTGTATTATCTTAGCTTTTCCAGAGTCATTTAACCACTGAATGTAGTATGGATGTGGATGTGGGCATGTGGTTAAATCAAGCTTCTTAACCATATTAGACTCACTAAATTGTTGCAGCTTCCTCCATCAATGATGACATGTGCTCGGCGGTTCTTGATGACGAAGAAAATCTAGAACAAGTTATGTCACTGCATCGTCTCGGGCTGCTGGATTTATGTGCTAAGCACACACTGCACAATAATATTCATGTAGCCCGTGGTATCTCCGCCTCCAAGGACGAGGTTGCCGCTGGTGGCAACGACATCCTACTCCTCATCCTCCGCATCAGAGGTGCTCATGTAACCGCCATCGTTTGTCGTCACTTATGCCCGCCTATTTGGGCAATCTTTCTGCACATGTCCAAGACCATGGCAACGGTGGCACTGAATCCCTGTAGTGCGTCCTGTCGAAGCAACAGAGGAGGCACTACTAGCTGGTAACTGCACAGAATTTTTACCTGAGCGCGTAGAAGGGGCAGGGGCTGATCTTGGTGCTGCAGAAACAACACTAGTTCCCTTGGCAGCTGCTGGTGGGGGCGGCCGGAAAGATGGCTTGGGCAGCCCCGAAGTCCCCACCGGCCGTGGTGGGTAGAAAGTCCTGGACTTGCTGTACTCCTCAAAAGCCTAGAAAAGTCCTTGTGATTCTTTTTCTGCAAGCATAACATACTGGAAACACTGGTTGAGGATATAAAATTCTTTATAATCAAGGATGTCCTGAATTTCTTTTCTCAAACCAGAATAAAAGCGGCAAATCTGATCTTCTACTTTTTCAACCACAGCATAACAAATCAAACCCTTCTAAAGCTAACTAAAATACTCCTAAACAGTTTTATCTCCTTGATCTAAAAGCTGTAATTTATTACGAATCTCTGTATAAAAAAGAAGGAGTAACAAAACGATCACGCATTGCTACCTTAAGTTCTTCCCAGGTAGTAGGCAAATCAGTTTCAGCAGCTAGACCACTTCACCAAACAATAGCAAAGTCCTTAAACTCACTAGTGGCTTGTCTAACTCTATGTTATTCAGGAACAAGGTGGGCATTAAATTTTTGTTCAACAGTCATTTCCCAATCAAGGTAAGCATCACCATCGTACTGACCCGAAAACGAAGGAATTGAAAACTTAATTTTAGCATACGGGCCATCTGGAGCATGGTTACCTTGTGTGCGATGGTTGTGATTGTGGAAACCACCCATACCTTGAGGGTTACGTAGCAAATGACGTCGTAACCTTGTGGTCCTTGTAGCTGACCTATCGACGGTGCCATCAGTCTTATAGACCATTTCTTCATCATGATCGTCTTCAACGTCGTTGTTGGTGTTGGTGTTGGTGTTGGTGTTGATGGTCTTGTAAGCGGTCTCCAATTTGACAACCTGATCAGTTAACTTAGAGACTCTCTTATCCAACCGCTCAATGCTTTCTCCCAGGTGAAGCTTGGCGACGGCGTCGGTGACGGCCCTGGTGATCGTCTCTGCCAAATCACTCTGAACCGCCTGCAAAGCCTTCTGTAGCTGACTTTGGCTCACGCTCTCATCAAATTTTGAGGGCGAAGCACCCTCTCCATCACTTCCTGACATCAGAAACACCAAAACAAGAAACAAAAAGTAAAGGTTATCCCTACAAAACTACTAAGCAGTGGTGCCTCTCAACACAACAAAACGAAGCTTCTTGCAAAGCTCTTACAAAGTTCTGAAAAAAACAAAGCAAAGGATACAGGGAGGTGTGTTCCACGATTGCAAGGTTACAAATCAACCTGTGTGCTGTCCAGAAGAAATATGTAGAGCTAGGAAGGCCAAATATATATATGTGAGTGGCACATAAATCAAAAATAGATAGTAAAGCTGAATAAGTGCCCAAGTAACTTGTCCCTAGTTTCTGGTCCAACTATGTCCTAGAACAGTAGTGATAGCAAAGAAGAAACAAGGAGACAAAGGCACACAATCGATAACAGGGGGCTAAGTGTAAAACAGCCAAACTCAGAAATTCTAGGGGGCCAGATGGAGCACTAGTAGGAATCCCAAATTCCTGTTATTTTATTTTATTTTTTGATATTTTTCTCCAACTCACTAACAATTGGGGAGAAAACACAAAATGTTTCAGCTCAAACAGAGCTAGGACGTGGCCTACAGAAATTCTTGAAGTTTCAGAAAACGTCGGGTTTCAACTTGAATGAATTTTTTTTATATTCCCAATTTTTTTTAAATTTTTTGACGAGGGCACACAGAGCGTAGCAAAGTGTGGGTCATCTCAACTTTTTGTCAAGAATCTCCTGTAAAACTTTCAGCCAAAACGGACAACCGAGCGATAAGTTATGGCCGTTTTACCGAAGGGGTGTCGGAATCGGTTATGAAGAAACACGGGGTTTGAGTGAAACCCGAGTCGGGTTTGGGGTCGGGTTGGGATTTTTTTGGCGGGGTGGATGCAGCGGAAAGTGAAATTTGTGATAATTGGTCCGAGGTGTTGAGGGTGGGTTTAGGGTGGGATTAGGGTGGGCGTGTTGATCAATCAACCCTAGCACACAAAGCCGACAAAACCGAGGGTGGTGGAGGGGATGGCGGCTAGGGTTGCAAGGGAAACACTACTGACGACAAAAACACAAACTAAACCAGTGACTAAAGAAAAACTAGGGCACAAACTCAACACTACGGACTCAGAAATTGAAATATGCAAAGGCTAAACACATGGTTATGGGCGATAGGAAGAACACGAAAACAAAACTAAAGGGTACTGCGAACCTAACGGTGCACCTGAAGCTCTGATTACCACTTGATGTGAACAAGGGTTCCCGATCTTCTAAAAGGTTCTTGGTAAGTAGATTTGGTCAGAGGCAACACACAAATCGATCCGGCTTTAGAACAACACGTTCTAAACCCCACAATTGTAGCACGACGTCTCCTCTAGTTATCAACCATCCAAGGATGATTGACCTTGCCGAGAAGGATAATCCCTGCTTTCAAATCAAGAACACAAGCAAGAACAACGAAGGATGCAACACAATTGCTGATGAATGATTAAGCTCACGAAGTTAGGGTTTCACAAACCGATGAACGGCGACACTGTTTATGAACAGAATTGATCTAAGAAAAAAGCCAACCCTAATTGTGTGGCAGCGGCTGTATATGAAGACCCTAGGGTCATGCAAGACCCTCTGGACGCGCCCCTAATTGGGCTCAACTGGATACAAGGTCCAAAGGCCAAAAATAGGCGACAAAGCACCGACACAGATTCTAGACCCTCTGTTGTTTCGACGATTCCTGACGACTTCGGATGAATTTTGACCTGATGCCGGCGGCATATGAAAGGTCTTCTCCTTATATTTCTGTGCATATGTAGAACATCCAAATCCAAGTCTGTTTGCGTCCTGGACGACCGTTTTAATGCAGACTGGTCCTAGGCCTCGAAACGGACTCGAAGTCGGTTTTGATTGGGCCTCCACCTTGGCTTCCAAGCCCTTGCTGGTCCTCCATATTGCTAACTCCTTCTCCTATCATATTTTGGTCCTCTCCATGGTTCCTATTCATAAAATAATCAATAGGTAGCAAACCTTTCTCAAAAGTAACATATAGCAAAGAACGTAGGAACGAGCTCACCTCTAAATTTAGTCGTCGTGCACGAGCTCTAGTCATTGGACCTTACAAGTCTAGAATTGGAGGAGTGTTGTGTGTATCCTTAGGAGTGATGTCCTCATCAGGTACTGGCCCAGCCAGAAGAGAGGGGGAAAGGAGGGGGGGGGGGGGGGGAAGGGAGAAGCTGGGCCGGGGAAAGTGAGAGGCCCAAGGCTGAGAGGGTTTTTCTTTTCTTTTTCTTTCTAAATCTAAACTATTTCCTAAATAAATTTCTCAATGAATTCTATATAATTTGAAATACTTTTGCACATAATAAAAATCCTACATGCAACTAATCAAAATGAAACAAACAAACAAAATTTTAAAATAACCTATATTTAGTTATCTTCTTTGGAAAATAATTCTTTTTCTTATTAAAATGTTAACAACCTAATTAGTTTTACGAAAATTTTAAAATATCCAAAATTTTGAACATCAGAGTATTACAGTAATTGGAGAGACAGTAAAGAAAAGCTCCATAGGATGAAGGAAGAAGGAATAAAAAACCTTAGTGTCACAGACATGTTCCCCATACGGTGATGCTAAGGAGTGATTGAACAGGGAGGTCCAGCTTTATAACCTTTTTAACTCTTTTAACTAAGAGCGCTTTTTGGGAGGCAACCCAAACTTCGGGAGTCAAGTAATTAGTGTGAGTCTTTTTGAAGTGCTTGGTGCTTTCAGGAGGGCAACCCATTTTTAGTAAAATAGCGCTAGCTGGGAGGGCAACCCATTGTTTAATTTGTTTGCTTGTAACAATAATAATGCTCCTGAGATAAAATTTGATTAGAACAAGTGTTTGTTTTAATATGTGTGCTCCATGGGCGGTCTGTTAGTTTTTCCTTGTGTTTTTCTTATGACTAACGTTGCAGGGAAAAGAAAGAAAAGAAGAAAAAGAAGAAACACTATCAGTGCCGATCGGCACGCCCTATGCGCTGATCGACACCAATGTCCACCCACGTGGACATCGCAGTTGGTAACCCTTAACTAATGGAAAATATGGAAAGGGGCCAATTATCAAAGCAACCAAGAATTTCGAGGCAGGAAATCATATAAGGTAAGATAAATTAATTATCTAGAGATATTTTTGGTAGTTGCTTCCCGCTTTGCTACAGGATAATGAATCTTTGGAAGGCATCAAGGAGAGGACATATAATGCCGACCGGCACTGGCAAAGTGTCGATCGACACGATCAGAATAGGACACCTCTGGATGTTAGATACGACGAAAATACTTTCCCAGGATAGGAAATTTGAAACCTTCTGACACCATGCGGCCCCTGATGCTATATAAAATGCCATGGAAGACCGTGCCGATTGGCACCCTTATGTGCCGACCGGCATGGGCGGTGATGCGACAACAGGTGGAATCAGCGCAGAGGCATGGGGAAGAGAGCAGGTCCTCAACAATGATGCAGTTGTCGGGTGTAGAGGGAGATGCTGAATCAACTAGGTTTAGGGAAAAGAGAAAAATGCTGACCGACACGGTATTCGTGCCAATCGGCATGGTACTGCAACCAGCAGACCTGGGGAGGATAAAAAGGAGGCGTGGAAGCCAAGGCACGCCAGAATCAGCGCAAATTTGAATTTTGCCGATTGACACGTTCCTAGTGCCGATCGACACGGAAGGGGTTTGAATCGCCTTAGGTTTCTTCCCCTGGAAGTTTTGGCTGGCTATTAAAGGAGGGCATGACCCTTCTTTCTTGCCTCGACTCCCTGGAAACTTCTCCCACTACTCCACTTTCCCCACTTGCACGATTTCCTTCCATTTTGATAGAAGATGGACAGGCTTGCAGTGGTCGCTAGGAAGTTCGACAACAGGGTCCGCCGGAGTTCAGACTCCAACAGCTCCAACTACTCTGGCAAGGAGAAGCAACTCCAACTCCTTCACTGAGTCAAGGGTGAGTTCTGCTAGTGGCGGGAGTCGGGAGATGTCCATGGAGATGACACCACCGCGCGGGCGCAACGATGACTTCTACATTGCGTGCCACGATGCTGGCCTCGGCAACATGCCGAGGCTGCATACACGAAGCGCAACCGCAAACTATAGGAAGGGTGCATGGATCAACAAAGGAAGCCTCCTCATAGCCACTGGCATATGTGGCACACACGGTTGTGGAGGGGTTCACCCTCTTGAGCACAAAGGAAGAGCACATGTACGATCTAGTACGGTGATGCTTCGTCCCCAACTTTGAAACGCACAAACACTTCCTGGGTCAGATCGGACTCTAGTCCAACATTCAGCACTGCCTCACCAATTTAGGGTGGGTACTCTTCCACAAGCAGGGCACCAGTCTCTCTCTCGCCCTTGTCATTGAGTCTGCCACCACGATGCAACTCGACACAGATGACAAGGGGAACGAGGTGATCAACTTCCGTGTGCTGGATGCGGCCTACTCTATGGGAGTCGAAGAGCTTGCAGTGCTCTTTGGCTTCAATGGAGAGGCCCCCGTGCACAACAACATGATGAAAAAGGAGCTTTATGCATTCTGGCTCTGCATCACCGACCAAGAGGAGCGCAAGAAAGGGCATATCTAGAACCCCAGGATCCAGGTCATGCACCAATGGATAGCCGCCCGTACAACAGGACGGGTTGACTCCACCAAAATTTCCGACACGTACTTCCAGTGGCTATACAACGCCATTGTAAGTCCTTGCCTGTGCAATCCGTACCCATTTATGGTGCTAAGTCGGTTCCGCCAGAGGAACAACTCGATGGGGAGGTTAGCCTTTGGAGGCTACCTCCAAACTATGATCTTCAATGCAGCTAGCGGCAACCTCATCATGAATCCGACACAGTGGGTGAAGCCGGTCTTCCTCAACGACTCCATGACAAGAGGCAAGACCATCACAGGTAGAGCAAGACAAGGCTACACTGTGTGCGGCACCAATATTCGTCTACCCTATGCCGACCTTGGCCTCTTCTTCCCGTACAATCTTAATGGGGGAAATTGGCTTGAGGTCGATCTCCACGAGCACAATAAGATTGGGAAGAACAAGCGCGGTAAGAAGGAGAGCCTCATTTGAGCAACAGCAGATGGCTTGGGCTGTTGGGACTCTGCGGGGACCGCCCCAGTCAGACCACGCTGCCTTATATAGGTCGACCTTCGAGGTCTTTGCTTCTACTGTTTCTCGTGTTCCCACCGTGCCGCCCCGTGGCGATCACGTCCAAGATGGTTTAAGTGCAAGGCTTTGGGGCACCATTTGTATGTCTACCTAGCCTGTGAGGGTCACAAGGAAGAAGTGGTGCGTCGCATCCCAGTCTGGCGGCGCATCACGCCGCCCCCTCAAGTGATCGAGGCCCCGGCAACAGCGGAGATGGTTGGCACCTAGACCGCTGTTCCAGCCAGCCACACACCGACGGCTGAGCTCTTAGCCGCTAGGTCCCATGCTTTAGAAGATGGTCACCGTGGTGGTCGTCGTCGGCGGCGGAGACCACATCGACGTTGACGCAACCCGGGCAACGGCGAGGTCGCCTCTCCAGAATCTCCAGTTCAGGATGAGGGTGCCTCCCCGGCTCAGGGCTCGCCATGCGTCATTGACTGGTCTGTTAGATTGGAGCGAGTGGAAGAACATATGCATCGCGCGATTATCGTCTCGGTGTTCAGTGACCTTCCGGCGGTGTCAACCGAGGAGATCAAGGCGACTCTTGTTCCCTGATATAACCTCAATAGTGAGATGAAGCTACATTTTCAAGGATTGTCGATGATGGACCTCTCTCGGGGTTTGGCACGTTGTGTCTCCATTTCCAATGTTGGACTAGATAGGCTTTTGCCTCAGGAGCTTCCCTGCCAGTTCTCATCGATGACGAGATGTGCGGCACCTCGGCGCACACCAAGGAGATGTCTACAATTAAGAACTTGCTCAACCGTTATGGCTGGCCGCAACTGCTCCACCCGGCCACCAGGAATCGGGAGGATTACTCGGTTTTCCGGGTGTCCGCCTGGTGCCTCAAGCCGGATTCCTTCGCAAGTTCTCATGATCTTCACGTGGTGGAACCGTCCATCGGCGTTATCGAAGGCCCACCAGCCAAGCCGACTCTGTGCTACCCAATCTCGTTCTCGGTGGCTGCTGCAAACCTTTCAAGGGTCGACAATGATGACCCTTTCCCCTCGAATGGTGATGACAACTCCGACCATCACAGACGCCAATGGCAGCACCGTGAATCGTCCCAAGGATCACGTTCTTCTTGACCTGATTCTGGCTGGGATGGCGATCAGTGATGATCGAGCGTGCACACGTGCCTGGGTCCCATTCCCTCCAACATGCAGCAGGAGGCCACAGTTGTCGAGGCGAACGGACCTGAATTCGACTCCAGGAAGACAACGACCTTCGAGCCTATTCCCTCCGATGTGTCACGGGAGGCAGTCGTCGTCGAGCAAAATGGGCTTGGGGTTCAGGAAGACCAGTTTAGCGCTTCTACGCAGGGTGCTGTCGTTCTAGAGCCTATCCCCTCTGGCGGGCTGCAGGTGGTAGCCGCTGTCGAGGCAGGTGGCTCGAACGCCGGCGATGCGATGGAA
Source organism: Eleusine coracana subsp. coracana (assembly GCA_032690845.1). NCBI lineage: Eukaryota > Viridiplantae > Streptophyta > Magnoliopsida > Poales > Poaceae > Eleusine > Eleusine coracana. Next base: position 25,716,391 of record CM064417.1, on the reverse strand, counting down.
GCTGTCACGGTAGACTGGCCCACAACCGGCTACGTCCTCGAGGAGGCACCCATCAATTCCGAAGACCAGACGTGCACACCCTTGCCTCGGTCACTACATATGGCGCAGCCAGTGGAAGTTGTGCCAATTAACCAAGCACCTCTCCAATTGCATGCCCCGATTACGGATGTGTGTGATGTTGTTCCAAATGGGCCAATGGGTGAGCTACATTCGTACGAACCGATGTGTGTGATGTTGTTTCAAATGGATCAGGATGATTTCCCTTCGGTTGTATCCCCGGTTATGTTGTGTTTTGAGATGTCTTTGGTGCGAGATCATGATGTGTTGCTGGGGACAAACTCAGATGGCCTAGAACCCGAGCCATCATGGCCCGCAGTTTCGCCACCCCGACTCAAGCCTGAGCCTAATGTGCCCGCAGAAGATCCCCCAGTCATAGAAGATCCGCTGGAACCACCATGCACCAACATTCCAGATGCAAGCGAACTTGGCACAAGCACTCTCAAGCCTTCTCTGCTTGCCTAGAGGCCAGCTGAGGAAGTGCTGCTCGCACAACCGACTCCAGATCCTGTCCCACAATCCGGCATGATTGTTTACACAAGAAGGCAACATGTTCAAGAAACACCAAACCCCAACCAGTCTGACCCACAGTTGGCCGAGGACTTCATCTCTAGGATCTCCAGAACCGTGCCTCATGTTATCCCTACTCCCAAGGTGCAGCGATGACGTAGGCTGAAGCAGCCTCAACATATGCTCCACCGCGTAGTCGTCAGATTGCCAAGCTCCCACCAAAAGTCAACTATCAAGCAGCGGCCACGGTTTGTCACCGTTTGGATTTCACATACGAGAGCCAAGTGGTTTCCGAGCAGTCCAAGGAGAAGTACGTACAGTTCTTGGAAAAACCGCTTAACAGGGAACATGTCATTGCCTTGGTGACACTCTTGGGCAAGGAAGTGCTGGAGGAGAGACAGGTTCAGTCCTGGGACCTCTCCCAAATGTGGAAGTGGTTGTTTGAGCCCGGTTTTCTTCAAGGTCGATCTTCTTACCAGTTCCAATGGATCAGCCAACAATCTTAGTGTGGAATGTGCGGGGTCTGAACAAGAGATCCCGATGTGATAATGTATGCAAGGTTGTTGATGATTCTCGTCCGATTATTGTCTATCTCGAAGAAACAAAACTTGCTCTTATTACTGATTGGGATGTAATGTCAATTTTGGGTCGTGACTTCCGTCAGTTTGTGTTCCTGCCGGCACAAGGCACCAGAGGAGGCATTCTTGTTGCTTGGTGTGAGGAAACCTACATACCTGACAATGAGAGAGTTCATAGGCATTCAGTTTCTATCAAGTTCAGTTCAGAAAACAAAGAAGATTGGTGGTTCACAGGTGTCTATGGCCTGCAACAAGATAGTGAGAAAGTGACTTTCCTCAATGAGTTGCGTGAAGTCAGGGAGCATTGTGCCAGGGCTTGGATCTTGGCGGGTGATTTCAATATGACTTATTCCTCCGAGGACAAGAACAACGACAACCTTAGTAGAACTATGATGGGTCGGTTTTGACGGTTTGTGAACGATTTCGATCTCAAAGAAACCCCACCGATTGGACGGCGCTATACTTGGTCGAATGAATGAACGGGAAGCACCAACTCTTGTCAAATTAGACAAGGTTCTTTGCACCACCGACTGGGAAGCCATTTATCCGGATTGTATTCTACAAAGTGAAGCCTCGAAAATATCTGATCACTGTCTGTTAGTGCTTGGGCTCAGAGAAGGTGTCCATGGCAAATGAAATTTTCACTTTGAGAGCTTTTGGCCGAAGATGGTAGGGTTCCATGAGGCGGTCGCTCAATCCCAGATTGAACAAGTGCATAATTCTTGTCCACTAGAACGCATCTCTATCAAGTTAAAGCGCCTCACTCAGGCTCTACACTCATGGAGTCAAAAATGGGTTGGCCACGTCAAAACCCAACTCGGACTTGCGTGCGAAGTTTTGCACCGCTTGGAAATTGCTCAGGACAGCCGCCCTCTCACATCAGATTAAGATTGGCTTTGACGTGAGGCAAAGCGTCCATGTCTGGTCTTATCCTCTTTAGATCGCACCATAGCATGCCTCAAGTCTCGGATTCACTTCCTGAAAGATGGTGATGCCAACAGTGAATTGTTCCATAGAACAGCAGGCTTCCGTAAGAGAAAGAATTTTATCCCAAAGTTGATTCATCATGATGTGGTGGTCACTGGTCAGGAAGAGAAACATGAAATTATGTCCAATCATTTCAATGATGTACTTAGTACAACCCTCCCAAGGTCGATAACGCTCAATCTTGATTTCTTCCATCGTGAAGGCCTTGACCTCTCTTCCTTGGACGAGCCCATCATGTAAGAAGATGTATAGGACACAATTAAATCCCTACCATCAGATCATGCACCAGGCCCGGATGGCTACATAGGCCATTTTTATAAAGCATGTTGGTCCATCATCAAGGTAGATTTTATGGCATCTATCATCACTGTCCAACAGGGAGACTCAAGGAAACTTTGGCTCTTGAACTTCGCTTTTCTTACTTTGATACCCAAAAAGGATGAAGCACTCTCCACAAAGGATATTTGGCCCATCGGTCTCATTCAGAGTTTGGCTAAACTGGTGTTAAAAATCCGTCCAAACAGATTGGCACCCCTCCTAAATTCTATGGTCGCCCCCAACCAAAGCGCGTTTATCTGAGATTATTCGATACATGACAACTTTATCTTGGTTCAACAAACCATCAAGCTGCTACACAGGCAAAAGGTATCTAGTCTTTTCTTGAAATTGGACATTTCCAAAGCTTTCGATTCTGTGGCTTGGCCTTTTCTTTTAGAGGTGCTGGAACATTTGGGTTTTGGTCCGATTTGGAGAAGCCTTGTGTCTAATTTGTTACGCACTTCTTCAACCCGGATTCTTGTGAACGGTCAGCCGAGAGAGGACATCCGCCATCAAAGGGCCCTTCGACAAGGTGACCAACTCTCACCTATGTTATTTATCTTGGTCATTGATGTGCTAAATAGCATTTTCAAGAAGGCTAGTGATCTTGGTTTACTACAGGCCCTCACTCGTTGTAATCAAGAACATCGGATTTCTCTTTATGCTGATGTGTGGCTCTCATTATAAAGCCGATGGAAGATGATATGAACCTCACTATGGGAATTCTAAACAGGTTTGGTGATGCCTCGAGTCTGTACACAAATTTTCAGAAGAACTGTGTCATTCCTATTCGCTGTGAAAAGCCACATCTAGCAACAGTTCAGTAGACTTTACCGTGCACAATGGCTGAATTTCCTTGCATGTATTTGGGCCTTCCTTTTTCAGACAAGAAGGTGAAGAAAGCAGATCTCATGTTATGGGTAGAAAAGATTGGAAATAAACTTCCAGGGTGGCATGCCTCACTCATGAATTTTGTAGGACGGGCCGCTTGGGTACGTTTTGTTCTCATGGCTACCCCTATCTATTTTTTGATTGCCATAAAGGTCCCGAGGTGGTTCATGAAAGCAATTGATAAACTTTAGAGAGAATTTCTATGGAATGGTGGAGATAAGGTAAATGGTGGTTCATGTCTGGTTGCTTGGGAGAAGGTAGAGCGGCCTCTGGATTTGGGAGGTTTAGGAATTCTCAATCTCGAGCTGATGAGCTGGTCGCTACAACTCTGGTGGCTGGGGTTCCAAAAAATTGACAAGGAGTGACTGTGGCAAGGCCTAGACATCCCTGTCTAGGCTAAAGCCCAGGCTCTCTTTGATACTGCAGTAATCTCCCATGTTGGACACGGCATAAATGTACTCCTTTGGTCTGACAAGTGGCTGTTTGGATGCGGTCTTACAGAGCTTGCCTCGACTGTAGTTGCCGCAGTACCAGTCAATGTACGACAGCAGCGCATGGTAGCAGACGCGCTCGCCGTACGATGATGGCCTACAAACATTCAGGGAGGGCTATCAATGGTCGAACTACACCAATACTTTCAACTGTGGGATGCATTGTTAGAAGTGGAGTAGACTGAGGAACCTAATCAACATACATGGAGATTTGAGGGCTCTAGAGTCTTTACTTCAAAATCAGCCTACCGTGCTTATCTCAATGGGTCGACAACCTTTGAGCCATGGCGCAGACTTTGGAAATCTTGGGCGCCTACAAAGTGCAAGGTTTTCCTATGGTTAGCTATCCGCAACAAATGTTGGACAACTAATCGCCTTGCCAGAAGAGGCCTCCCTCATCCCGCTCAATGTGTGTTCTATGATCAAACCAATGAAGACGTCCAACATATCCTTATCGAGTGTATCTGCACACGGGAATTCTGGATCAAGATCTGACGCTGCTTGGTCTCCTTGACAGCGCTCCAAGTCCAAACGATCAAATGTTTGCCGATTGGTGGAGAAAAGCTCACAAACAAGCAACAAAGGAAAAGAGAAAAGGGCCTAATACATTGATCATCTTGGGGGCATGGATACTTTCGAAACACAGAAATTCATGTGTCTTTGAAGGGGCTCAACCGAACATCCAAAAGATTCTAAGCAATTTTTAAATGGAGAGGCAGCTCTGGCACTTAGTAGGAGCTATCTCTCTACGAGCACTTGGTCATGGTGCTGATCCAGACGAGGATTAGTTAGTTTGCTTGGTCAAGCTACCCTTTTGTTTTTTTATTTAAGTTAAGCCTCTTTGTAAATTCAACCCCTCACGGCTTGGTTCGGAGTGAGGTGGTGGTGTTTGTAACGAACCGTTTTTCTCTCCTCTTAATGCAAAGATACGTAGCCCTCCTGGGTATTCGAGAAGAAAAAAATGTTGACCACATCGGTAACTTGGCAAGTGAGATGCGGAAAAACACCGACCTGATGGTGGAGGAGTTCAAGCGACTGAAGGCGGGGTACTATGGCTTTGACTACCCGCCGCCGCCACCGCTCGAGTGATGTGATGTGTGCAAGCGACACTTCTATCAGTTTCCCGATTTGCATTTTCTTTTCAATTTTGTGTGCTCTTTTTCAGTTATTTGATTATGTGTGCGTGAGTGGGTTGGAAAACCATGTATCTGATGTGTTTATTTCTACATGTGTTTTAGTAGTAGTTTGTTTTAGTTTAATCTTTATTTTTAATGATCATCACCATGTATTTTGAGATTCATGATTAACACAATTGTGATTTTTATGCTCTGTTTCAAAATATGATGTTTGTATGTTCGAATGTCTTGAGGAGCATTAGTGATAATTGAGCATGTTGAGAACAAATTAAAATTTGAACTTACAATTCTAATTTATTCAGCAACTATTCTTGTGTGGAGTATTCCGAAATACCGATGTGCTTGCGAACAATAGATTCAAATCATGTGAGAAAAACTTAGTACCAGAACTTTTTATAAAATTCAATGTTTGCATCATGAGTATTAGAATTTCTCCTTGTCATTTGATGATGCTTACCAATGCCATATGAATGATCAATTCAACAGAGCCTTTGATTTATATGGACTATGATTTATGATTGAGTTTGATTAAGACTTAATTCTTTTGGTATGAGACTTAAACGTTAGTATTATCCTTTGTATATCGTTTTGACTGCTAGCCATAGACTACTCATGCAAAATTCGCTAAGTATCCACAACTGAACTAAAAGTCTCGCTAAAGTCATTTCAATCCTTGACCACATCCCATTGAGTTCTTGGCTAAGAAATTTCGATGAGAGTACAGGGTGAACCAGCAAAGGAAACCCCGTGCCGATCGGCACCAAACTATGTCGGTTAGCACTCAGGAAAAAAAGAAAGAGGAGAAAAGAAAGGGATATCAAACAAGAGAAGCAAAAGGAACAAAGGGACGCAAAAAGAAAAATATTGCAGATGGTTTGCTTAGGACTTGCAAAATTTTAAGTGTGGGGGAGAGTGAATTCCCTCAAATTCAATTCAAGAAAATATTGCTACTCTTAGCCAAGAATTCATATCTTCCAAACATGTGCAATAAAATTTCTTAAAATTCCCGAGATCAATCTTTGCCTTTGCACATGTCCACTTATCTAAAGGTTTGATTCTCTTCCTTAAGTGATTAATTCAAACAAGGCTTTTCTGACAAGTCTCGATAAATCCAATAAGAGTTACCTCTAAATTTTACAATATATTGTGAATCTATGTCTATTTTCCTTGAAATTCCTCACCTAGTGTTGGCACTAGAATTTGGTCCGGTCCTAGTGGTCAAAGGCATGGAGCTGGAATCAGCCAGGGTGAAGGAGTTCAATAGCCGAAAGGAATAAAGTGGGCCCGATAGGGTTATTTTATCTCTTTCTTTTTTAGTTTAGATTTTGTTTAGGAATAAATATAGTCGGTTTGTTTGTTTGAAAACCGAAGAGTCCTGACCAAATTTGGTCAGAACCCCTTGCATGGGGCTATAAGTATGTAATAGGGTCTGTACGAGAAAAACAACACTTTCATTCAATACAATTCGGCGCATCGCCAAACCTTGTATCGACGACATCCTCATATCACGTGGGCTGCATCGGCTCCGATCTTGATGAGAGACTAGGATTAGTCAACCTCGGTAATTCTATCGACTTCAACTAGTACTTTCTCATTGATTTGATATTCTAGTTGTTATCTTTGGAATTGCTAGTTACTCGGTAATTCGATCTTAATTACGTTTATACTATCAACTTCCAGTTGCAATACTGTCTCAGTTAGGTCTGATCTATTGTGATTTGTAGGAGGTTTTATAAGTTTGGTAGAGATCTATTATTGGAGTCATTCTATTGATTTTACCTATAATTGGAGCGTATTTAGTTCTATTTGCTTTGTTTGGGCACTGTCTTGATTAAGTTCGATCTGCTTGAGCCAGCGAGGCTGTATTGATTTTGACCTCTTGCTAAGTTGATAGTACTAGGTATAGACCGATCGTGGGTTGAGTCGATAGGGTTCTGTCGAAACATTTAGCAGATAGGTTATCACGGTTCGATCGACTTCTTAGTGTCTTTTTTGTTTATCATTGCATTCATAGAAGTCGATTGCCCCCTTTATTTGATAAGATTAGATCTGTGATTTCAAGGCATATTTGCAATACCAGCTATCAGATCTATCGACTTAACACTATCGATGGGGGAGAGTCTTTGCACAATTACTGTACTTCTATCGACTCTGGTCTGCCGACTTTTTTTTGACATCAACAGAGCAAGTCTAGCATGTTTATCATAGATCTATCGACTTTGCTCTATTGACTTAATTCTTAGAGGCAGTATTTATGCAGTATTCAATACTTGTTTATTCATTTGCCGATGAGCCGATACAAATTAGCCGATTAGTTTATTTCCAATATTATTTGTTGTTTGCCGTTATCGGCTAGATTTCACAAATAGTGACAATCGACTTTCTTCATCGGCCTGTCCTGGGCCGTTGACCCGTGGAATTTGACCGTTTGTTTTCTTTGTCGTTTGCAGGGGAAATCAACTAGCACGCCTCGGTTTTTGTCTTGAGCCTATACTAGAGTTAAGCAAATCTCTTAGGTCACACGTGGTAATTTTCGCGCCAACACTCTTTTTGGCACGCTTGGTGGGACCAAGAACTTCAAGCTTTACAACATGTCTGAACTTAGAATGCCAAAAGACGGAACTCATTCACCAGAGCTTGACATCAGCGGAAATCTGAAGGTGGAAAATATTGTTGCCTATTGATAACGATGATCTGAGCGATGAAACAAAGGCACAAATTGATCAGAGAGTTGCTGAGTTTGGAAGCCTTCTGTTGGGCACCTTCAGCAAGACTAGGCATAGCAAGATCATACAAAAGGGAAAGTTACCTGTTGCTGACTTAAGTGATGAAAATGAAAATGAGAAATCACTTGCCAACAAGCTGCCTGCTGGTAAGACAACAAAAGTAATCGATGAGTCTACATTGAACAATATGATCCATACAAGCATACACCATGCATTAATTAACTAGTCGCCTATATTGGTTAATACTTTAAGGGCTTTGATCATTCAAATGATGGAGGGTTGTGTATATGATGATCCAGCACATGGCCCGATGTATTTCTGTGTTCATGGGGATATTTCTCGGCCTGTGATTGAGGGACCCAAGCAACAGCTGCCCAGTATTAGTACTACAATTCCTACAACAAGCTCAGGGCCAGCGCCAGAAAGTGCCACTCCACCTCCAAGGAATACCAATGGTGGCACTACAGAGCGATCACCTGGGTCTGGTCCCAGGATTATTCTACGGAGAACATCACCACAGACACAGCTGCAGCACTATATGCAAGAAATGGCACAGCCGAATGTGACATATGATACAACAACGAATGTAGAGCCAAGCATGTTCGAGATGTCATCGTCGTCTGTGCTGCTAGGAGAATTAGGAGTTTGGCACACAGTTGCTAACTATGGTTCACAGACAGCTCCGCAAATGCCAGCATCTTGTCTTACATCGACTATTCCAAATGTCAATGGCTCGGCCGATGACTGGGCAATGAAGACTGCTGAGGTGATGAGAGGAAAATTTGAGTTAAAGCCAAAGTAGCAAACTTAGATGTATCGGCCCCCATATCCTCCTAATTATGATCTGATACCTATGTCGAGCCGATACAGGCCACCAGAGTTCACCAAGTTTACGGGACAAGATAATAGTACTACTGTTGAACATATCAGCCGGTTTTAAGTGCAGTGCAGAGAAGCGGGCGCTACTGAAGCATTGAAAATGAGGTTGTTTCCTCTGTCTTTGTCCGGATTGGCTTTTTCTTGGTTCGCATCGTTGCCCCCAAATTCTATTATCACTTGGGCTGATCTCGAACAGAAGATTCATAAGTATTTCTTCACTGAAACTAGAGAGATGAGATTGTCAGATTTGATTGTTGTGAGGTAGAAAGCTGGCGAGTCTGTGCATGATTATGTGTAGAGGCTTAGAGAAGTGTGCAACAAGTGTTTTAGTCTACAATTAACAGATAATCAGATGGCAAAGATTGCTTTTAATGGTTTAATTGCACCTCTAAGGGAGAAGTTTCCCTTGGCCGAATTTGAGGGTCTGTCCCAGCTAGTGCAGAAGGTGTCCATCCAAGAGAACCTGAGTCGGGGGGCATGGTCTAGGCTGATTCAAGTCAACTATAATAATTATGATTCCAAATCCGGGGAATAATTGAAAATGTCGATATGGCTGAGTGGACTAGAAATAAGAATATTTTGTCATGTCCTTGGGTAAAGCAGATTGAGCCAAAAGAAAATAGGACTTTGACATTGTCAAGGCCGATAAGATATTTGACATGCTGTGACAGGAGAAACATATTCAATTGCCACCTAATCATGTGATTCCACCTGCTGAATAATTCAAGAAGAAGAGATGCTGCAAGTGGTATAATTCACCGTCTCATAATACCAATGATTACAAGGTTTTTACGAGACAAATTCATATGGCGATTGAATAGGGTAAGATAAACTTCACTAAAGGTGCTATGAAGATTGATGGGCATCCTTTCCCAGCAAATGTCAACATGGCAGGTATCGACAATGTGGAAGCCTTTATTAATCGGTATCAGAAGAAAAGAGACAAAAAGATGAAGGAATCACGAGTTGATCCACACTGGGAATGCTCGTTCTTTCAATATTGTTGGGACCACAACATGAAGCTTCCTTCGATCGACAATTGTCCTGTTTGTAGGAGACGTGCGAATAAGATGTACAGAGAGACTCCCAAGGACCATCGACACCAGAATCGACAAAGCAACATTAAAGAGTCGATGAAGGGAGAAGTTGATGGGCAAGATAGAGTGTTAGCTTTTGATCGACTTGGGGCAAAAAAGACTGAAGAAGAGGCTAAGTTCGATAAAGAAGTCGATGAAGAGTTGCAGGAGGAACAAGAACAGAGTGACCAATGGTGTCCATTTGGTATATTTTCTAGGAGCCATAAACGAAGAGTTCAGAGGATGCGATGCTGACAGATAAGAGCTGGTAAATATTATTATGATGAAGATGATGACCAGCCGCCTAAAAAGGTTTGGAGGCCAAAAGTGAAATCACAGGTACTGGTACCTGGTGCTGTAGTGGGCATGCTGATGATGCTTCCGCAAGAGTTCATGGCCTCAGAAGAAGAATTGATTGCTAATGATGATGAAGTACCTCAGTTAGTGTTTGACATATAGCAAGCAGTGTTTGATAAACTAGACGGAACTAAACGGGATGCCGATGGGGAAAATGATGGTTGATGGAGGTGTTGCAGTCAATATCAAGCCAGTCACTACTTCCAGAAAATTGGGTAAGACTGACGATGATTTAATTGATACTAACATGATTTTGTGGGATTATGGTGGTCGTACTGCAGCAGCCAAAGGAGTCTAGAATGTAGAGCTTATAATCGGTAGCAAAACTTTGCTGGTTACATTTTTTGTTATTGATGGAAAGGGAACCTATAGCCTTCTCCTGGGTCATGATTGGATACATGCAAATTGTTGCGTACCATTGACAATGCGCCAGTCTCTGGTCCAGTGCATCGGTGATCAAGTAGAGGTGGTCCCGGCTGATGAAACCGTCAATGTTGCATCGACCGATTTAGCGCCGTGGCACGTGGATGATATGTAGTGTCTGTCTGGCAGGATTTGGGATGGAGATTGAGTCAAGATTACTACTCAGGGTGTTGAGATGGTAGACCAGTCAAATTCAAATTTGTTTCTCTGACAGGCACCCCAATGAAATTTGTAGAAGATTGCAGGTTAGGGAAAGGATTTATGTCGGCCGATGAGTTACAGGAAGTCGATATTGGAGATGGTGATAAGCCTAGGCCGACATTTATCAGTAAGAAATTGGATGAGGATTTTAAAGTTGAGTTAATAAAATTGTTGAAAGAGTAATGCTTGGGATTATTCTGAAATGCCCGGTCCCAGCCGATCAATTGTTGAACATTAGCTGCCCATCAAACCTGGATATCGACCATACAAGCAACCGCCGTGAAGGATAGATCCTAAGATTTATGATGATGTCAAGACTGAGATTAACAAATTAAATGATGCTAAATTCATTAGGCCTTGCCGATATCCACTGTGGATTTCAAATAAAGTGCCTGTTTTCAAGAAGTGTGGGAAGTTGAGAGTTTGTACCCACTTTCGACCGTTGAACAGGGCTACTCCAAAAGATGATTACCCAATGCCGATAGCAGATCTTCTGGTTGATGCAGCAGCAGGGCATAAGATTGTTAGTTTTATGGATGGTAATACTGGATACAATCAGATTTTTATGGCAGAAGAAGATATACTGAAGACTGCTTTCAGGTGTCCAGGGGCTATTGGATTATATGAATGGGTTGTTATGACGTTTGGGCTAAAGAATGCTGGAGCCACATATCAGAGAGCCATGAATTATATTTTTCATGATCTGATTGCCAGGTTAGTAGAAATTTATATTGATGATGTAGTGGTTAAATACAGACAAATGGAAGATCATATAGCTGATTTGCGGAAGGTACTTCAGAGAACAAGAAAGTATGGTTTGAATATGAATTCAAAAAAGTGTGCTTTCAGCGTATCGACTGGCCAATTCCTGGGATTTATTATGCATGAAAGAGGAATCAAAATTGGTCCGAAGAGTATCAAAGCTGTAAATGATATCAAGCTTTTTGTTAACAAGACCGAGTTGCAGCCCTTGATCAGCAAAATTAATTTCATTCGGAGGTTCATCTCAAATCTGTCAGGGAAACTCGATGTGTTTACTCCTTTGTCGAAACTAATGGCCAATCAGAAGTTTGTGTGGGAACCTGAGCATCAAAATGCCCTAGATGATATCATGAAGTATCTGATCTCGCCTCCAATATTGGTAACGCACAGAGATGGGTTGCCCTTTAAGCTTCATCTTGCGGTTGATCAGAAGTCGATCGGATCGACTTTGATTCAAGAAGAAGATGGCAAAGATAGGGTTGTGCTTCATTTAAGCCGAAGATTGATTGACACTGAAACCAGGTACACTGAGATTGAAAAATTATGTTTATGTCTATATTTCTCATGTATGAAGTTAAGGCATTATTTGCTATCGACTGAGTGTGTTATGGTATGCAAAACCGATGTCATCAAGTATATGTTATCGGCTCCAATTTTGAAAGGTAGGATTGGAAAGTGGATGCTAGCACTGGCCAAATATGACTTAACACACAAATCTGCTAAAGCTATTAAAGGTCAAGTTCTGGCTAATCTAGTTGTTGAGTATTGTGGTTCAAATGTCTCAATGGTGGAGCTTGTGCCATGGTTACTATTTTTTGATGGTTTTGTGTGCAAGAATGGGTGTGGCATCGGGCTCGTGATTATATCGCCTCGGGGGGCAAGATTTGAACTTTTACTTTGGAAGCATCGACTAATAATCACATTGAATATAGAGCTGTTCTTAAGGGATTGCGGATTTAGAAGGGAGCTGGAGCTGATTGTGTTGAGGTTGTTGGAGATTCATTATTGATACTCGGGTAGTTAGCGGGAGAATTTGAATGCAAAGATGATATATTAAGGTTATTCTATGCTGAGTTTCAGGATTTTTTGCAACACTTCAAGGCAGTTAGGTTCAAGCATGTTCCAAGAGAACAGAATATGGAAGCGAATGATTTGGCACAGAAGGCATCGAGCTATCAGCTAAATACCGATGGGTCATTGTCGATATAGCCGATATCGATGAGGAAGATTGGAGATCCAAGATTGTTCAACATCTCAAAGATCTGACTCAACGTGTTCCTCAAAAGATTCGATACATGGCATTGAGCTATATTTTATTAGAAGAGAAACTTTATTATCGAACGATTGATGTTGTACTGTTAAAATGTTTAAATCAAGAAGAAGCAAAAGTTGTTATGTGTGAAGTCTATGACGGCATTTGTGGTATGCATCAATCGACCCATAAGATGAGATGTGATGTAAACAAGGGTTCCCGATCTTCCGAAAGGTTCTTGGTAAGTTGATTTGGTCGGAGGCGACACACAAATCGATCCAGCTTCACAATAGCACGTTCTAAACCCCGCAATCGCAGCACGACGTCTCCTCTGGTTATCAACCGTCGAAAGATGATTGACCTCGCCGAGAAGGCTAATCCCTGCCTGCGAATCAAGAACACAAGCAAGAACAACGAAGAATGTAACACAATTGCAGATGTATGATTAAACTCTCGAAGTTGGGGTCTCACAAACCGATGAACGGCGACACTGTTTATGAACAGAATTGATCTAAGAAAAACCCAAACCCTAATAGCGCGGCGGCGGCTGTATATAAAGACCCTAGGGTCGTGCAAGACCCTCTGGACGCGCCCCTAATTAGGCTCAACTAGATACAAAGCCCAAAGGCCAAAAATAGGCGACGCAGCACCAACACAGATTCTGAACTCTCTCTTGTTTTGACGATTCCCGATGACTCCGGATGAATTTTGACATGAGGCTGGCGGCATTGGAAAGGACTTCTATTTATCTTTCCGTGCATATGTAGAACGTCCAAATCCGAGTCCGTATGCGTCCTGGACGACTGTTTTAGTGCAGACTGGTCCTGGGCCCTGAAACAGACTCGAAGTCGGTTTTGATTGGGCCTCCACTTTGGCTTCCAAGCCCTTGCTGGTCCTCCATGTTCCCAACTCCTTCTCCCATCATCTCCTGGTCCTCTCCATGATTTCTAATCATAAAATAATCATTAGGTAGCAAACCATTCTCAAAAGTAACATATAGCGAAGAACGTAGGAACGAGCTCACCTCTAAATTTAGTCATCGTGGACGAGCTCTAGTCATTGGACCTTGCAAGTCCAGAATTGGAGGAGTGTTGTATGTATCCATAGGAGTGATGTCCTCATCATCCTCCCCCTCTTGAAGTGGAGTTGTCCTCGACTCGAGCTCATCCTCTTTTCCCAAGTATGGTTTCAAATCTGAGATGTTAAAAGTAGGACTAACCCCGAACTCGGGAGGCAACTCAAGTTTGTATGCATTATCATTAATCTTCTCCATTATTTTGAATGGACCATCAGCTCTAGGAATTAGTTTAGACTTTCTCAATTCTGGAAATCTATCCTTCCTTAAGTGTAACCACACTAAATCTCCTACATCAAGCTTTACTTCCTTTCTACCCTTACTACCAGCAATTTTATACTTTACATTCATCTTTTCAATGCTAAGTCTAGTGGTCTCATGCATTTGCAAAATAAATTCAGCATGCTCCTTAGCATCAACATGAACTCTCTCATTAATAGGTAGAGGAAGTATATCAAGTGGAGTACGGGGATCAAAACCATACACTACCTTGAATGGACTTACCTTGGTAGTAGAATGTGTTGCCCGATTATAAGCAAACTCAACATGAGGTAAGCATTCTTCCCATTGCTTCAAATTTTTCTTCAAAATAGCTCGTAACATAGTACCCAAAGTGCGGTTCACAACCTCAGTTTGTCCATCAGTTTGTGGATGACAAGTTGTAGAAAATAGCAACTTTGTACCCAACTTATTCCAAAGCGTGCGCCAAAAATGACTCAAGAATTTTGCATCACGATCTGAAACAATAGTAGAAGGCATACCATGCAAACGTATAATTTCTTTGAAAAAAAGATCAGCAATATAACTAGCATCATCAGTTTTATGACATGGTATAAAGTGTGCCATCTTGGAAAAATGATCCACAACAATAAAAATGCTATCGCTCCCCCTCTTAGTCCTAGGCAGTCCAAAAATAAAGTCTATAGAAATATCCGCCAAAGGAATAGAAGAAACAGGAAGTGGCATGTATAAACCATGTGGATTCAATCGAGACTTAGCTTTTTGGCATGTAATGCAGCGAGCAACAAAACGCTCAACATCTTTCCTCATCCTTGGCCAAAAGAAGTGTGTGGCCAAAATATCCTCTGTCTTCTTAGCACCAAAATGACCCATCAATCCACCTCCATGCGCCTCCTGCAACAACAAAAGACGAACGAAACCAACTGGAATGCATAGGCGGTTAGCTCTAAACAAGAAACCATCATTCGACATAAATTTATGCCAAGCACGACCTTCTTTACAGTGCAGCAATACATCTTTAAAATCAACATCAGCAACATATTGTTCTTTAGTTGCCTCAAGTCCAAAAATTCTACAATCAAGTTGAGACAACAAAGTATATCGCCTAGATAAAGCATCGGCAATCACATTATCCTTCTCTTTCTTATGTTTAATAATATAAGGAAAAGACTCAATAAACTCAACCCATTTAGCATGTCTACGGTTCAAATTGCATTGAGAATGAATATACTTAAGTGATTCATCATCAGAATGAATAACAAATTCTTTGGGCAACAAATAATGACGCCACGTCTCTAAAGAACGTACAAGTGCATATAGTTCCTTATCATACATGGAATAATTCAAAACAGGCCCAGTAATTTTCTCACTAAAGTACGCAACAGGTTTACCATCTTCTATCAAAACACCACCAATCCCTATACCACTAGCATCACATTCAAGCTCAAAAGTCTTATAAAAATTGGGTAATTGCAGCAATGGTGCATGTGTAAGTTTGTTCTTCAAAGCATCAAAAGACTCATGATGTACCTTACCAAAATAGAAGTCAACGCCCTTCTTTGTCATCTCATGCAATGGTGCAGCAATGATGCTGAAATCTTTGACAAAGCGGCGGTAGAAACCTGCAAGACCAAGAAAACTCCTCACTTGTGTGATAGTTTTTGGTACAGGCCAGCTCTTTATGGCTTCAATCTATGCCTCATCCACCTCAATTCCCTGTGGAGTCACAACATAGCCAAGAAAAGAGACTCGATCCGTGCAAAAGGTGCACTTCTCAAGGTTACCAAATAAACGTTCAACTAGCAAAGCATCAAAAACAGCACGCAAATGAATCATATGATCATCCATGGATTTGCTATAAATCAAGATATCATCAAAGTATACAACCACAAATTTGCCAATAAAAGGTCTTAAAACCTCATTCATCAAACGCATGAAAGTACTGGGTGCATTAGTCAACCCAAAAGGCATTACTAACCACTCATACAACCCGAATTTGGTTTTGAAAGCTGTTTTCCATTCATCTCCAAGTTTCATTCTAATTTGATGGTAGCCACTACGCAAATCAATTTTAGTGAAAATTATAGCACCACATAACTCATCAAGCATGTCGTCTAGCCTAGGAATAGGATGACGATACCTAATAGTAATGTTATTAATGGCTCTACAATCTACACACATACGCCAAGAACCATCTTTCTTAGGAACCAAAAGTACAGGAACAACACAAGGACTAAGTGATTGACGAACATACCCACGATCCAAAAGGTCTTGGACTTGGTGTTGTATCTCCTTAGTCTCCTCAGGGTTGGTCCTATAAGCAGCACGGTTTGGTAAAGTAGCACCAGGAATCAAATCAATTTGATGCTCAATCCCTCTCAAAGGTGGCAATCCCGGGGGTATCTCAGCTGGGAAAACATCCTCATACTCCTTCAAAAGGTTAGTGACAGCAGGAAGCAAAGCACTAGAAGCAATATCACCAAGTGAAAACAAGGCTTGTTTGCATATCAAAGCATAGCAAATATCATCAGTAGAAATTTCAGCAAGCTCAGATTTTGTGGCAAGACATGAACGACCTTGTAATTTAATTGCAGCATCCTTAGAACTTGAAGAATCATTAACATTATTTGGTGTAGAAGCAGAATTAACAGGTTGCTGAATTTCAGAGCTTTTATTTTTCAAACTAGCAGCTCGTTCTAAATCAGCTTGTACAATTTCAGCAGGGGTCATTGGTAACAAAGTAATTTTAGTTTCTTTATGCATAAAAGTGTACTTATTACTTTTACCATGGTGTACAACATCATTATCAAATTCACAAGGTCTACCCAATAAAAGTGAACAAGCTTGCATGGGTACAACATCACAATCAACAGAATCCACATAGGAACCAATGGAAAAAGGAACTCTGCAAGTTTGTATTACCTTAGCTTTTCCAGAGTCATTTAACCACTGAATGTAGTATGGATGTGGATGTGGGCGTGGGGTCAAATCAAGCTTCTTAACCACATCAGAACTCACCAAATTGTTGCAGCTTCCTCCATCAATGATGACACGTGCTCGACGGTTCTTGATGACGAAGAAAATCTGGAACAAGTTATGTCGCTGCATCATCTCGGGCTGCTGGATTTATGTGCTAAGCACACGCTACACAATAATATTCATGTAGCCCGGGGTATCTCCGCATCCAAGGACGAGGTCACCGCTAGTGGCAGCGACATCCTCCTCCTCATCCTCCACATCGGAGGTGCTCATGTAACCGCCATCATCTGTCGCCACATATGCCCGCCTACTTGGGCAATCTTTCTGCACATGGCCAAGACCATGGCAGCGGTGGCACTGAATCCCTATAGTGCGTCCCGTCGAAGCAACAGAGGAGGCACTACTAGCCGGTACCTGCATAGAATTTTTACCTGAGCGCGTAGAAGGGGCAGGGGCTGATCTTGGTGCTGTAGAAACAACACTAGCTGGTGGGGGCGGCCGGAAAGATGGCTTGGGCAGCCCCGAAGTCCCCATCGGCCGTGGTGGGTAGAAATTCCTAGACTTGTTGTACTCCTCAAAAGCCTGGAAAAGTCCCTGTGATTCTTTCTCTGCAAGCATAGCATACTGGAAACACTAGTTGAGGGTATAAAATTCTTTATAATCAAGGATGTCCTGAATTTCTTTTCTCAAACCAGAATAAAAGCGGCAAATCTGATCCTCTACTTTTTCAACCACAGCACAACGAATCAAACCCTTCTGAAGCTCACTAAAATACTCCTGAACAGTTTGATCTTTTTGATCTAAACGCTGCAGTTTATTACGAATTTCTCTATAAAAAGAAGGAGGAACAAAACGATCACGCATTTCTACCTTAAGTTCTTCCCAAGTAGTAGGCAAATCGGTTTCAGCAGCTAGACCACTCCACCAAACAATAGCAAAGTCCTTCAACTCACTAGTGGCTTGTCTAACTCTATGTTGTTCAGGAACAAGGTGGGCATTAAATTTTTGTTCTATCGTCATTTCCCAATCAAGGTAAGCATCACCATCGTACTGACCCGAAAACGAAGAAATTGAAAACTTAATTTTAGCATACGGGTCATCTGGAGCATGGATACCTTGTGTGCGATGGTTGTGGTTGTGAAAACCACCCATACCTTGAGGGTTACGTTGCAAACGACGTCATAACCTTGCAGTCCTTGTAGCTGACCTATCGACGGTGCCATCAGCCTTATACACCGTTGCTTCATCATGATCGTCTTCAACGTCGTTGTTGGTGTTGTTGTTGGTGTTGGTGTTGGTGTTGGTGTTGGTGTTGGTGTTGGTGTTGTTGTTGTTGGTGTTGTTGTTGGTCTTGTGAGCGGTCTCCAATTCGATAATCTGATTAGTTAGCTTAGAGACTCTCTTATCCAACCGCTCAATGCTTTCTCCCAGGTGAAGCTTGGTGACGGCGTCGGTGACGGCCCTGGTGATCGTCTCTGCCAAATCACTCTGAACCGCCTGCAAAGCCTTCTGTAACTGACTTTGGCTCACGCACTCATCCAATTTTGAGGGTGAAACACCCTCTCCATCTCTTCCTGACATCAGAAACACCAAAACAGGAAATAAAAAGTGAAGGTTATCCCTACAAAACTACTAAGCAGTGGTGCCTCTCAACACAGCAAAAGGAAGCTTCTTGCAAAGCCCTTACAAAGTTCTGAAAACAACAAAGGGAAGGATACCAGGGAGAAGTGTTCCACGATTGCAAGGTTTACAAAATAACCTATGTGCTGTCCAGAAGAAGTATGTAGAGCTAGGAAGGCCAAATATATATATATGTGAGTGGCAAACAAATCAAAAACAGATAGTAATGCTGAATAAGTGTCCAAGTAACTTGTCCCTAGTTGCTGGTCTAACTATGTCCTAGAATAGTAGTGATAGCAAAGAAGAAACAAGGAGACCAAGGCACACAGTCGATAACAGGGAGCTAAGTGTAACACAGCCAAACTCAGAAATTCCAGGGGGCTAGATGGAGCACTAGTAGGAATTCCAAATTTCTTTTTATTTTATTTTATTTTTTTGATATTTTTTTCCAACTCACTAGCAATGGGGGAGAAACCACAAAAAATTTCAGTTCAAATAGAGCTACGACATGGCCTACAGAAAATCTTGAAGTTTCAGAAAATGTCGGGTTTCAACTTGAATGAATTTTTTCCTTATCTTCCTGATTTTTTTTGAATTTTTTGATGAGGGCACACAGGGCGTAGCTGAGAGTGGGTCACCTTAACTTTTTTTCAAGAATCTCCTGTAAAAATTTTAGCCAAAATGGACAACCGAGCGAAAAGTTATGCCTGTTTTACCGAAGGGGTATCGGAATCAGTTATGAAGAACCCGGGGGTTTGAGTGAAACCCGAGACGGGCTTGAGGTCGGGTAGGGATTTTTTTTTGGCGAGGTGGATGCAGCGGAGAGTGGAATTTGTGAAAAGTAGTCCGAGGTGGTGAGGGTGGGTTTAGGGTGGGATTAGGGTGGGCGTGTTGATGAATCAACCCTAGCACACAAAGCCGACAAAACCGAGGATGGTGAAGGGGATGGCGGCTACGGTTGCAAGGGAAACACTACTAACGACAAAAACACAAACTAAACCAGCGACTAAACAAGAACTAGGGCACAAACTCAACACTACGGACTCTAAAATCGAAATATGCAAAGGCCAAACACATGGTTATGGGCGGGGAAAAAAAAATTTGGTATTTTCTGTGGACGATAGGAAGAACACGAAAACAAAACTAAAGGTTAGTGCGAACCTGACAGTGCACCTGAAGCTCTGATTACCACTTGATGTAAACAAGGGTTCCCGATCTTCCGAAAGGTTCTTGGTAAGTTGATTTGGTCGAAGGCGACACACAAATCGATCCGGCTTTAGAACAGCTTGTTCTAAAACCCGCAATCCCAGCACGACGTCTCCTCTGGTTATGAACCGTCCAAAGACGATTGACCTCGACGAGAAGGCTAATCCCTGCCTGCGAATCAAGAACACAAGCAAGAACAACGAAGAATGCGACACAATTGCAGATGTATGATTAAACTCTCGAAGTTGGGGTCTCACAAACCGATGAACGGCGACACTGTTTATGAACAGAATTGATCTAAGCAAAACCCAAACCCTAATGGTGCGGCGGCGGCTGTATATAAAGACCCTAGGGTCGTGCAAGACCCTCTGGACGCGCCCCTAATTGGGCTCAACTAGATACAAAGGCCAAAGGCCAAAAATAGGCGACGCAGCACCCATACAGATTCTGGACTCTCTCTTGTTTTGATGATTGCTGATGACTCCGGATGAATTTTGATATGAGGCTGGCGGGATTGGAAAGGTCTTCTCCTTATCTTTCCGTGCATATGTAGAACGTCCAAATCCGAGTCCGTATGCGTCCTGGGCGACTATTTTAGTGCAGACTGGTCCTGGGCCCGCCCCGAAACAGACTCGTAGTCGGTTTTGATTGGGCCTCCACTTTGGCTTCCAAGCCCTTGCTGGTCCTCCACGTTCCCAACTCCTTCTCCCATAATCTCCTGGTCCTCTCCATGGTTTCTAATCATAAAATAATCATTAGGTAGCAAAGCATTCTCAAAAGTAACATATAGCAAAGAACGTAGGAACGAGCTCACCTCTAAATTTACTCGTCGTGCACGAGCTCTAGTCATTGGACCTTGCAAGTCCAGAATTAGAGGAGTGTTGTGTGTATCCATAGGAGTGATGTCCTCATCAAGATGACTGTTAATGAGAACTGGTTACTATTGGCCTACTGTGCTGGAAGATTGTTTCAAATATTACAAGGGGTGTCAAGAATGTCAGAAGTTTGGAGCAATACAGAGAGCACTAGCATCGGCTATGAATCCAATTATTAAGCCGTGGCCGTTTAAAGGATGGGGCATGGATATGATTGGCCAGATTCATCCAGCATCAAGAAAGGGTCACAAGTATATTCTGGCAGCCACAGATTATTTCACAAAGTGGATCGAAGCAGTGCCGATGAAAAATGTTACAACTAATGATGTGATCAACTTTGTGAAGGAGCATATTATATAAAGGTTTGGTGTGCCACAGACTATTACTACTGACCAAGGTTCTATTTTTACTTTGAAAGAGTTTCAAAACTTTGCTGATAGTATGGGGATCAAGCTGTTGAATTCATCTCCATATTACGCTCAAGCCAATGGTCAAGCAGAACCATCCAATAAGAGTTTGATCAAGTTGATTAATAGAAAGATAGATGAACAACCAAAGAAGTGGCATACAACGTTGGCTGAATCATTATAGGCATACAGAATGGCTGGTCACGGGTCGATAAAGGTGCCACCATATAAGTTAGTATATGGACATGAAGCAGTTTTGCCTTGGAAAACGAATCTAGGATCTAGGAGGACAGACTTACAAGATCAATTATCAGCCAATGATTACAAGCAGGTTATGTTTAATGAATTAGAAGATGTCGTATAGCATCGGATCAAGGCCTTAGAAAGGATTCAAGAGAACAAAGCTCGTGTGTCCAAATTTTACAATAAAAGGGTGCTGCCTAAAAGTTTTTTTAGAATATCTTGTCTGGAAGTTGATTATGCCCATCGGCTCCAAAGATAGTCGATTTGGAAAGTGGTCTCCAACTTGGGAGGGGCCATTTAAAGTGAGCCATTGTGCACCAGGCAATGCATATTTTCTATAGAGAAATTTTGGGAGAGCAATTAATGGTAAATATTTGAAAAAAATATCATCCAAGCATTTGGGTTGGCTCATGATCTCGGGTGTTTGATCACGGTCGATAAGAGAATTATCACCCTTAGAAAAAAAATATAAAGAAACCTAAAGGAAAATATTTATAGCCGATGAACAATCATCGACTTCAGATGGCCGATACCAGGGATATTGCCCCTAGTTCAAAAATATTACAAAAAAAGATATTGTGTTTCACATGCTTAATGGGTCTTAGCAACCTACATCTATTCTTGGGGGTAGTAGAAGTCGATAATGTCAATGGCGTGCAAGCGAAGCTGATCGACTTTTGTGATGATGAGGGCGTCTTCTGCGGTCGATCCTGGATTGCTCGAAGCTATGTTCCACAGGTTCGTGGCTTGCATATAAGCCGATATGGCAACACTCTCTTGCGCCGTAATCTCTTCTGGTGCTCGGGCAAGGGCTGCTTCCACATAAGCTATTTCTTTATTTTTCTCCTCCAGCGCTACTTGAATTTCTTGACGCTCTTTCTGCAAGCTTTCCAGTTTGGTCTCGAGGTCAGCCGACTTGGAAACCAAAGAGAAGTACTTGCTTTGCTCTTCGCCTGCCTTTTTATTAGCTGCTTCTGCCTGGCCTCTCTGTTATGATCGTTGCTCGATGCGAGCCTGGGCCTCAAGCACTTCAAGCTAACAGAACTCGATGAAGGCGACTGGATGTAGAACTGAGACAAGACTAGGTGGCAAGAAATATTTAATTTCCAAGTAAAGTACCCTGATCGTGCTGGCATCCAGAACTAAGCGTTCGATCAATATGTCCAAGCGGTGGTGGATGTCTTGAAGGGCAGCCCGGATCTCTGGAGGAAAATGCAGAGATGAAGTGCACCTGGCGACGTGAGCCTGTAGAAGAAATAGAGGTGATAAGCGAGTGAATAAATGAAGCTAAAGGAAAGTGAATTTATACCGTTGGATCAGGAGGAGAAGCAGGTCTTGGAGCATCGGCTGGCGCGGTGTCGATAGGATTATCAGATTGAATGGCTGATGATAAGAGTGCCTGGGAAATCCAACGAGTTATGGTGCAAAATAATTGCATATTAAAATAATCAAAGATAGTACTTGTGGGTCCAACCAAGGGATGATAGCCTGAGTCAATGAAGTTATAGTGGTGGAAATGGTATCCTCAACCGCTCTCTCCCAACTAGCAGTATCGACATTCTCAGAGTCGATGGAGGCGGTGTGCACCGAGAAATGGTCTGACAAAGTGGCCCTGCTGGATCGACTCTCAGAGCTTGGTACAGTTTCCTTGGGAAAGCCAGAAGGGTAAGATGTTGCAAGAAAAAGAGAAGTTTAAGGTAAAAGAGTATTCTTACCGTGGCTACTAAAGACGAAGGTTGTTCCATCGGCTCAAGAGAATGCATTGGTTCTTCTGTTAATAACTCATTGTCCTAAGTAGATGGAGTGGTTGTCAATGGAATGGCAGAAGTCGATGGCAGCATCTGAAAAAATTATAACGTTAGAAATAAGAGGAGATGAGAGTAATATGAGTGTTGATATATTACTTGAGCAGCATGAGCAAGCTTGGCGATGATTTCTTGGGCTACTTCTGGCATGGTGGCTGGAGTCGATGAGGCGAGCTAATGATTGAAGAAGAATTGAGAATGACAAATGAAGTTGTGAATAATTTAAAAGATGGAAGAAATTGTTACCTGAGCCGTCGGTGCAGAAATGGTTTGAGTCAATGAAGATGTTGTAATCCTAGTACGCTTTTGCTGCTCACATGCTTGAGTCGATTGGATTGTAGGGCTAGCTTTCCTTTTCTGTGGTACTTTCCTCGCAGTTTTTCGAAGCGTTGTCCACTCAAAATTTGGGTAGGAGTTTGGTCATTACAACCTATGATTGGGTTGTTAGCCGTTCGACAATATCTGATTGCCTTCCTACTGTTGCTTACTGTTGGAGGAGTTATGTCCGGGTCCTGCATTATGAGGAAGTTAGATGCTGAGAGTTGATAAGAGAAGTCAATGAGAAGATAAGGTGGATACAGAGGATTGAAAGACTTACACCATCTTCAACACCGATGAGGTGGCTATTCAACTGGTTACAGAAGAGATGTTTCTTCCATTCTCTCCACCAAGTTTTAAACAAAGCAGAGCAGGAAGGAAGCAACGTCAGATCAGTGAGGTTGCCCATCAGGATCTCTACAGCCATGTCATATATCTTCGTATACTGCAGGTGGCTCTTGAGTTCCTGTCTAGCTCGATGTCGATTGATGTGGAAGGAGCCGACAGGAAGGAGTCCGAACCCGAGTTGACAAGATATCACTGTTGGCCTATAAAACTCATATGAACGAGTTCTGCGCTGGCCACCATGGAAATCAACGGGAAGAATGCCGAGTCTAATACAGGCCTCTAAGATAAGTGCCGATTCTGCGTCTTGCAAAGGATTGTCAGGGCAGAATCTTGAAGGATTCTCAAACTTCAAATCTTTATAAGGGAACCAAATTTGCTTTGTTGTTTAGATGACATTGTAAAAGAGAGTGAAATAGATATTGAAGTCCTCCCTAGTCATCCTGCATCTATGGACCACCATGGCAGCTTCACCTAGTGATGTGCAGCGTCTTTCTCGGATCTCCTCATCTTCTGCTTCATTTGTGGAGGGGAATGTGCTCTCTAAGAAAGGGGCTAGCTCCATGTCCTGAGAATAGTAGATATTGAGCCATAGTTGTATAAACTACCATGGCCCCCCTGCTGTGATAGTCTGGTTCAGTTGGAGACTTTCGGCGGTGCGATGCAGAAGCTGGTACACAGAACCAAAAAGAAATCTTCCCTGGGGAAACTTGTTACCATCTGCTAAGATTTCAGCCATGCCTTGAAAATTGGTGGTAGGCATGCAAGAAGACCCACAGAAGACGAAGTGTTGCAGCCAGAGGTTCAAGAAGGCGATGAGTTCTCGATGGGTAACAGTGCCGGTTTTTTGGTTTGCAGCAATGTATTTAGGCCAACTGTTTGCACCTTTGGTCATAGTATTGGTTGATGTTCAGCCTAGTCAACATAATTACATCCATAAGGGAGGGGGCCATAGGTCCTTGTTCAATAGAAAGGCATTAAGAACATCAGACCAAAAGTAAGAAGCTGCAACAAGCAATGGTTCGTTCTTTGCGATATCAACTAGGGACAAATGCAGCGCCTCATCTATTTGAGCATGCAGAAGAGTTGCGGCCCGGGAATTGGTGATCCTTCGGTACTAGTTTCTCCAACCCTTGATTTCCGATGGCCAAGATCTAAAAACTGTTTTCCAAGGACCAGGATTGGCCAAGGTGGATTTAAAAGGGATCCTGTTTGTTTCAAAGTTGATAAGGTTTGTGGGATCAAGATCATTGTAGGGGCCTAAGTAAAAATGCTTTGCTACAACAGCGGAAGGGATGCAGATTTGATTTTTTTTAATTCCTAAGGAATAAGCAGAGAACTAGTATCGATGAAGGGATTAATTACTATTTAGCAAAAAAGCAAACATAATATGAATACTAGTTTGTGAAGCTACTACACTATGCGTGAAGGATGAACAGTGAGTAAAAACAAGGCAGATTTAAATCTATGGCTAAGACCTAAAAGTAGAGGAAAGCGGAGAAGGAAGTTACATCAGGGACTTCATGAGGGGTTGCCATCGTCGAGGAAAAGGTCTTCGGAGCTCGTCGGCGCTTGATATTGGGGTCGTACGGGAAAAGAAGTGCGCTAGTGGAGCAAGAGAGAGAAGAGGGTGAAAAGGCTAGAGCTCGGGTGAAAATGGAAGGAGAAAGAAGATGCATTTATAAGGATGGGACGCTGGTAGGTTGCGGTAAAGGTGCATGATAAACGAGGAGATAAAATCCAGCGCATAAACATTTCGTATCCTGAACTGGGGGGGGGGGGGGCATGTGTTGGCACTAGAATTTGGACCGATCCTAATGGTCAGAGGCGTGGAGCTCGAATCAGCCAAGGCGAAGGAGTTCAACGGCTGAAACAAATAAAGTGCGCCTGATAGGGTTATTTTATCTCTTCCTATTTTAGTTTAGATTTTGTTTAGGAATAAATATAGTCAGTTTGTTTGTTTGGAAGCCGAAGAGTCCTGACCAAATTGGTTCAGAACTCCTTGCATGTGCCTATAAATATGTAATTGGGTCTGTATGAGAAAAACAACACTTTCGTTTAATACAATTCGACGCATCGCCAAACCATTTCTCGACAACATCCTTATCTTGTGTGGGCTACATCGGCTCCGATCTCGGTGACAGACTTGGATTAGTCAACCTCGGTAAGTCTATCAACTTCAAGTAGTACTTTCTCATTGACTTGATATTCTAGTTGTTATCTTTGGAATTGCTAGTTATCCGATAATTAGATCTTAATTATGTTTATACTATCGACTTCAAGTTGCAATACTGTCTCGGTTAGGTCCGATCTATTATGATTTTTAGAGGTTTTATAAGTTTCATATAGATCTATTATTTGGGTAACTCTATCGATTTTACCTATAATTAGAGCGTATTTAGTTCTATTTGCTTTGTTTGGGCACTGTCTTAATTATGTTCAATCTGCTCGAGCCAACGAGGCTGCATCGATTTTGACCTCTCGCCGAGTTGATAGTACTAGGTACGGAACGATCGTGGGTAGAGTCGATAGGGTTCTGTCGGAACGTTTAGCTGACTGGTTATCACGGTTCAATCGACTTCTTACTGTCTTTTTTCTTTATCATTACATTCATAGATGTCGATTGCCCCCTTTATTTGATAAGATTAGATCTGTGATTACTAGGCATATTTGCAATAGTATTTATTAGATCTATCGACTTAACACTATCTACGGGGAGAGTCTTTGCACGATTACTGTACTTCTATCAACTCTGGCCTGTCCACTTTTTTGGCATCAACAGAACAAGTCTAGTACGTTTATCTTAGATCTATCGACTTAATTCTTATCGGCAATTTTTTGCAGTATTTAATATTTGTTTATTGATTTGCCGATGAGACCATACAAATCAGCCGATTAATTTATTTTCAATATTATTTTCTATTTGCAGTCATCGGCTGGTTTTCATGAACAGTGACTATCGGCTTTCCTCATCCGCTTTCCTCATCGGCCTGTCCTGGGCTGGTGAACCATGGAATTTGACCGTTTGTTTTCTTTGTTGATTTGCAGAGAAAATCGACTGGCACGCCTCGATTTCTGTATTGAGCCTACACTAGAGTTAAGCAAATCTCTCAGGTCATGCGTGGTGATTTTTGCATCAACACCTACCTACTCATATTACCTTACATATAAAATATTTTGCATTGAAATAGATGTTAGGATGAGTGAAAAGGGAGTTGGGTTGTTTATTTTGACATTTGAGAGGGATAGGTCTTCTGCTCATGATGTACTTTTAAGTGATGATTTACATATGTGGAAAAGTTTTAACCACTGAGTTGAATAATTTTAAGACTAGCTTTAGGGAGTGTTTTCAATAATAATATCCATATATTGAATGATTTGTTGAATAATTAATTTGATCTTACAATATAATGATTAAGTGCTCAACTTGTGTATATCTGAAAAGCTTCTATGTTTGACATGATTATATATGGATTGATTTTCATTCTTGACTTTGCTCAGAGACTAGCAAAGATTTAAGTGTGGGGGAGTTGTTGATTCTTGTTGGTGTGCCATTTTATGCACCAAAAATGCCTTCTTGAGATCTTAAATATCACCATTATAGGCTATTAACCCTTGAAAATAGTAGAATATGTGTACAATTATCGTTCTGGAGATTTATTGCAGAAACAGGTGAAAAGACAACAATTTAGGACATTTCTAGTGGACTTGGACTTTGAAGAGATGAATTGTAGCAGAAAAGGCCCTGGTGCTGACCAACACGTCCACCATGTCAATTGGCACAAGGTTAATCTAGGCTGATCAAGGCTGGCTCACTCCTGAGAACCTTCTAGAAAAAAGTTATTCACACAAATCTTGGAAATATGCTTCGTAAAGAGATAAAAGGAAATTTCAAGATCTTAAACGCACATTACAAGACTTTACTTCGAAGAACCTGTTGAGAGGACCAACATGGAAGCTACAGAAGAATTGGGAACCGACTTAGAAGAGAAATCAGGCCAAACATGAAGTGTGCTGATCGGTATGTCCGTCGTGCCGATCGGCATGTGGCCTTTTTCCCAAGAAACTGACTCTATCTCGAGTTATGCTCATGTAAATACTTGTAAACCCTAAGGCTTGGGGAGACGCCGCCGAGGCACAACAGATCCCGTGAGTTTAGACCCACCAAGGCTTTGCCTCATTCCTCACATCTCTTGTGGCTAGGTTTAGCTTGGTAACCTAGCCAAGTTGATGATCGCAAGGTCGCAGGTTTGGAGTTCAAGAACTACTAGTGCTTGAGGTGATCCATCAAGGTTGGCTTACTACATGATGATGAATCTCATACTATGTATCATATTGAAGTAATATCTAGTATGTTGATGAATGGTTTTGATTACTCGATTACCTGGATTCGATGATCCTACATGAGCTTAATCCTTTCTTAGTGCATAGGCTAAGTACCTAGATGCTATCTTAATCGTGGTGATTCGGATAGTACTCCGGATCTTGTATGAATCATATTTGCATGTATCACTGCTTATGCATGGTGATGTGGACAAGGGTTACCGATCTTCCGAAAAGTTCTGATAATTTTGATTTGGGCGGAGGCGAAACACAAATCGATCCTGCTTCTAAACAACATATTCAGAACCCTGCAATCGCAGCACAATGTCTCCTCTGGTTATCAACCGTTAAAAAATGATTGACCTTACTGAGAAGGCTAATCCCTGCCTATGAATCAAGAACACAAAAAGAACAAATAGGAATGCAACACAATTGCAGATGTATTATGAATCTCATGAAGTTGGGTCTCACAAACCGATGTAATGGCAAAACTATTATGAATAGAATAATCCAAGTAAAACCCAAAAGCTAATAGAGCGGTGGTGGCTGTTTATGAAAACCCTAGGGTTGGGCAAGACCCTCTAGATGTGCCCCTAATTGGGCTCAACTGGATACAAAAGCCCGAAGGACAAAAACAGACGACACAGTGCCAGGACACATTTGGGACCCTCTCTTGTTTTGACAATTCTTGATGACTCCGGATGAATGTTGACATGCGACCAGTGGAATTGGAAAGGTCTTCTCCTTAGCTTTCAGTGCATACATAGAACATCCAAAACTGAGTCCGTATGCGTACTGGGCGTCTGCTTTAGTGCGGACTGGTCTTGGGCCCTGAAACAGACTTGAAGTCAGTTTTAATTGGGCCTCCACCTTGTCTTTCACGTCCTTGCTGGTACTCCACATCCCCAAGTCCTTCTCCCATCATCTTCAGATCCTCTCCATGGTTCCTAATCATAATATAATCAGTAGGTAGCAGACCATTCTCAAAAGTGGCATATAACAAAGAATATAGGAACGAGGTCACCTCTAAGTGCACGAGCTCTAGTCATAGGACCTTGCAAGTCCATAATTGGAGGAGTGTTGTGTGCATCCGTAAAAGTGATTTACTTATCGTCCTCCCCCTATTTAATTGGAGTTGTCCTCCCTGGTATGGTTTCAAATCTGAAATGTTAAAAGTAGGACTAACCCTAAACTCGGGAGGCAACTCTAGTTTGTATCCATTACTATAAGCTTCATGACCATTGGATCCCCAAGGTATGAATGTCTTGGTGATTAATGACAGCTATGAAATTATGGGCTAATATCTACATGAGTGTTGTCTATGCAGGAATCATCTCTAAACTCTACTACAAATCTTATTGATGATGGTTGCCTTGGCGGATGATGACAATGACCACAAGCATGGAGCTTGGTGAGCTTGGTGGAGTCCAAGGGTTGATGGAGATGCATCAAGGCTGAGGACAAGCTAGGAGCAAGTGTTTGGAACACTTGTCAAGTTGTCAAGGCTTTGAGTCCATAGGAAAAAACGGACTCTAAAGGGGGTCGAGGTTATGTCTTTTAGGTCACACTAGTTGGTGATGTGCTTGGATGCTCAGGAAAATCACATGCACTAGGTGTTGGGGGTGAAAACCGGAGGTGCCATGAGGTACCGTTTAAAGCCCACCAAAGCGCGTTCGCTCCGCCTAAGATGATAGGCCCGCCGAAATATGGCCGACGTGGTATCAACATGGCCCAATGAAGGGTACCTCCGCGCCGACCAAGTCTCAGGGGGAAAGGTAGTACTATTCTCGCCCCACTCGACCCACTCAGGGTCAAAGGTTGACCGCGTCCCGCTCGACCCACCGAGAGTTGAGAGCCAGCGACGCCACACTCTCGACCCATCAAGGGTCGAGGAGCGGTGTCGCTTCGCTTGATCCAACAAAGGGTCAACACCCACTCCCGCCTCGCTCAACCCCTCGAAGGTCGGGGCAGCACCAGCCTGTCTGTAGAGGCTCGGGCATGACTCGCCTCGCCCGGCTCTGACAGCCGTGCAACTTGTCCTAGCCAAACACTTCGAAGATAAGGATGACCGATTTATCATTGCTATGGCTATGACAGCACGAGTCGCTCCGTGACCCAATCACGATGGCCACAGTCATCGCCAA
The DNA here is from genome assembly GCA_032690845.1 of Eleusine coracana subsp. coracana. NCBI lineage: Eukaryota > Viridiplantae > Streptophyta > Magnoliopsida > Poales > Poaceae > Eleusine > Eleusine coracana. The sequence continues at coordinate 25,686,167 of CM064417.1, read as the reverse complement.
CGAGGCAATGCACGCGGTTCGGCATGAGCAAGCCATACCAGGTGTCCTGTGCAACCTCATGTCGTCAACTAACTATAGCGACCAGCTTTGGTACTATCTGGAGCATTATTTGGGCCCCACGCCCAATGAGGATGATCTTCGGCGCCTCACGTTCGCCCTGTTGAACATCCATGGTTAGCACCTCGGCAGCGAGCCCCTTCTCCCGGGATGTCTCTGTGAGACCCCTCTACAGGGCCACCCTTGCGGCTTGAATAATGCCGTATGGGGATACCAGGACCTTGCTGTCCGCCGTGGTATCCCTGCAGTCAGGGACGCTGGATTCGTCGGCATGATCGAGCGCCCGAACAAATCCTTCTTCTACCTCCTTGATGTGGGGTCTCTGGAAGACACGGATTCCGACTCCGGATGTTGCGCAGGGAGTTATGACCCCTCACGTGAATGACACATGGTGCAACTCGCGCCTATGCCGGCCGTGGGAAGTGCCAAAACCTCGACCGCTGGGGCGATGGCCAACCCTGAGACCCGCGTTCCTGCAAACCCGGCGACGGGTGCGATGATGGGAAAAGTGCTCGTCGACGTCCCTATCACTCCATTTCCAATTCTTTTTTCATACAAGAACAGGATTAGCTAACCATTCGGGATGGAATACCTCCTTGATGAATCCGGCAGCTTGCAGCTTTGCGATCTCCTCCCCGATTGCTCGGTGCTTCTCCTTATCGAAGCGGCACAGATGTTGCTTCACCGGTTTGGGGCTCGGCCTGATGTTCAAGGAGTGCTCACCGACTTCCCTTGGAATGCCCGACATGTCTGAGGGTCTCCACGTGAAGACGTCGGCATTCCCGTGAAGGAAGTCGACGAGCTTGCTTTCCTTTTTGAGGGTCAGGGAGGTCCCCACCCTCACTGTCTTCTCCTTGTCGCCTTCGGGGTCGATCTGCACCTCCTTGGTGTCCTCCGCTGGCTTCAACGAGGCGTTCTTGTGGCTAGCCTCAGGAGTCCCTTTTTCGAGGTGAGTGCGAATGGTCGCGAGCTCTTCAATTGAGGCCAGCGTTACGGCGGTGAGGTAGGCGCTCTCCATCTCGCACTAAAAAGCACGTCGGAGCAACACGCCCACGGTGATGACCCATTTTAGCCTCGACATCTTGAGCTTCAAGTAGGTGTAGTTGGGGATCGCTATGAACTTGGCATAGCAGGGGCGCCCAAGGATGGCGTGGTATGCTCCCGGGAACTCGACGACTTCGAAAACAAGGGTCTCAGTCCTAAAGTTACATGGAGTCCTGAAGGTAACACGCAAGCTGATTCGTCCAAGTGGGACAACCAGGAGGGGGTGCTTGATGGGGAAACCGTGATTTGGGCATGGTCTGTTCCATTTTTTCTTGTCCGAGGAAAGTCGCCGAGCACTCCTTGAACATCAGGTCGGGCACCAACAGGTGAAGCAATGTCTGCGCCGCTTCGACGAGGAGAAGCACCAGGCAATCGTGGAGGAGATCGTGAAGCTGCAAGCCACCGGATTCATCAACAAGGTATTCCATCCTGAATGGTTAGCGAATCCTATTCTTGTACGAAAAAAGAATAGGAAATGGAGAATGTCCAAAGGATCCTTTTCCTTTGCAACGCATAGACCAGATAGTCAACTCGACCGCGCGGTGCGAGACTCTCTGCTTCCTCGATGCGTATTCTGGGTACCATCAAATCACGATGAAAGAATCCGACCAACTCATGACACCTTTCATTACCCCGTTTGATAGGTGTAGAGTGCCCGATCTTTCGGCGAGTGGAGATAACTTCGATTTGGTGGATGTCGACCCTCACGATCCGACTACGACGAGCAAGTCGAAGCGCCAATGCAATCGCTGAACCAACTTCTGGAGGATATTAACCTTGTGGTAAACAAGATCAACCTGATCACGAGGATCAATTCTTACGCGCAATCGAAGAACGAGCAAGAATTAGAAGCGAGCAATCTGATGTATTGCACGAAGGTGGAGTTCTGAATTCACGTCGAGAGACGGATGTATAGCTAAGCTAAACTTAAAACAAAACTCGAAGATTACAAGGGGCGCAGCCCTTGACTATATAGGGGGAGGACGAGGCATCTAGGGCCGGCTGAAGTGGAGAGGCGCGCGGTGGAGAGGGAGTCGTGCGACTTGGGCCACGTGGGCCTTCGGGCGACATCATCCTGGGCCGTCGTTCCTTAGCATCAAAACCATCTTCAATTCCTGGGCTCGAGCTCTAGTGATTGGGCCCTTGTACGTCGTCGTCTCGTTAGAAGATGGATCCGTAACTCGAGGAGGCACGACGACGAGAGGTGGAGGTGTGACAGCTTGGTTTGGCGCGCCATCTTCCGTCGTCATTATTCGTATGTCGTTGATGTCCTCATCATCCTCCCCTTCTTGAAGTGAAGTCGTCCTCGACGGCAACTCATCATCCTCACCCAAGTATGGTTTCAAATCTGCAACATTAAAACTAGTGGAAACACCAAACTCCATGGGCAAGTCAAGAACATAAGCATTATCGTTAATCTTGGTTAGCACTTTAAAAGGACCAGCAGCACGAGGCATCAGTTTAGAACGACGCAAAGTAGGAAATCTATCTTTACGCAAGTGCAACCAAACCAAATCACCAGGTTCAAAAGAAATATGTTTTCTACCTTTACTACCAGCAACTTGATACTTTTTATTAGCAATGGCAATGTTGTGTTGTGTTTCTTCATGCAATTGTTTCATGTGATCAATATGAGCAAGAGCATCAAGATGTGGTTCATCTTCAGCATCAATAGCAAACAAATCAATAGGCGCCTTAGGAACATAGCCATAAACAACCTCAAAAGGACACAACTTAGTGGCAGAATGTGTAGCACGATTATAAGCAAATTCAACATGAGGTAAACAATCTTCCCAGCGTCTCAAATTTTTATCTAAAACAGCTCTAAGCATAGCAGACAAAGTTCTATTTACTACCTCAGTTTGCCCATCAGTTTGAGGATGACAAGTAGTACTAAACAGCAGCTTAGTTCCTAATTTATTCCAAAGAGAACGCCAAAAATGACTAAGAAACTTAGCATCACGATCAGAGACAATTGTTTTAGGAATTCCATGCAATCTAACAATCTCTCTAAAGAACAATTCAGCAACATTTGAGGCATCATCAGTTTTATGACAAGGTATAAAGTGAGCCATTTTAGAGAAACGATCAACAACCACAAAAATACTGTCCCTCCCCTTCTTAGTGCGAGGCAATCCCAAAACAAAATCCATCGAAATATCATGCCAAGGAGAAGAGGGAACAGGCAAGGGCATATACAAACCATGATTACCCAAACGAGATTTAGCTTTTTGACATGTAGTACAGCGTGCAACAAGGCGCTCAACATCACGGCGCATCCGTGGCCAAAAGAAATGGTCGGCCAACACCTCATGTGTCTTGAAAACTCCGAAGTGACCCATAAGACCACCTCCATGCGCCTCCTGTAACAACAAAAGACGAACCGAGCTAGCTGGAATACACAGCTTGTTAGCACGAAACAGGAACCCATCCTGCATATGAAATTTGCCCCAAGGTTTGCCATCCTTACAATGCATCATAATATCATGAAAATCAGCATCATTCACATATTGATCTTTCAAAGCTTGCAAACCAAAGATTTTAAAGTCTAATTGGGACAGCATCATATAACGACGAGACAAAGCATCGGCAATCATATTTTCCTTCCCGTTTTTATGTTTAATGATGTATGGAAAAGATTCAATAAATTCAACCCATTTAGCATGACGACGATTCAGATTAGTTTGGGTTCTAATATGTTTCAAAGCCTCATGATCAGAATGAATAATAAATTCGCGAGGCCATAAATAATGCTGCCATGTTTGCAAAGTTCTTACTAAAGCATAAAGTTCTTTATCATAAGTGGAATATTTAAGAGCAGCACCACTTAACTTCTCACTAAAATAAGCAATGGGTTTATGATCTTGCAACAAAACAGCACCCAAACCAATTCCACTAGCATCACATTCCAATTCAAACACTTTATCAAAATTAGGCAATTGTAAGAGAGGAGCATGAGTTAACCGTTCCTTTAAAGTGTTGAATGCGTCGTCTTGTGGTGCGCCCCACTCAAATGGCGCACCCTTCTTGGTCAGCTCATGTAATGGTGCAGCAATAGAACTGAAATCCCGCACAAAACGACGATAGAAGCCTGCAAGACCAAGAAAACTGCGAACCTGTGTGACCGTCGTCGGTTGGGGCCAACTCTGAATGGCGTCCACCTTGCTGCTATCGACCTCAATGCCCTGTGGAGTAACAACATATCCAAGAAACAAAACACGTTGCGTGCAAAAAGTGCATTTTTCCATGTTTCCAAACAAGTGAGCAGCACGCAAAGCATCAAAAACAGCACGCAAATGATCTAAATGCTCATTCATGGATTTGCTGTATATAAGGATATCATCAAAATAGACAACAACAAATATTCCAATGAAAGGCCGAAGAACTTCATTCATTAAGCGCATAAAAGTGCTAGGAGCATTAGACAATCCAAACGGCATAACCAACCATTCATACAAGCCAAATTTAGTTTTAAAAGCCATTTTCCATTCATCTCCTAATTTCATTCTTATTTGATGGTAACCACTACGCAAATCAACCTTAGAGAAAATTGTGGCACCACTAAGTTTATCAAGCATATCATCAAGGCGTGGTATAGGATATCGATAACAAATTGTAATATTGTTAATTGCACGACAATCTACACACATACGCCAAGAACCATCTTTCTTAGGAACAAGCAAAACAGAAACCGAACAAGGGCTGAGGGACTCACGAATGTAACCTTTATCAAGCAATGCCTGCACTTGACGCTGACCTCAGGATTTGTGCGGTACGGGGCGCGATTAGGAAGCTGCGCGCCTGGAATTAAATCAATCTGATGTTCTATGCCACGAATAGGAGGAAGACCCGGCGGCAATTCAGCGGGAAAAACATCTTTATAGTCCTGCAAAAGGTTAGCAACAGCAGGAGGAATATGCAACATAGACGCCTCATCTAGTGAAACAAGCATACGAGAGCAAACTAGCGCATAGCAAAGCAGATTAGCATCATGTAATTCATCAAAATCAGCACGTGTAGCAAGTAAGATAGGGTTATTCAATTTGATCTCATGTTGAACAGGTGCAACAGGAGGCGATGTAACCAATTTTGCAGCTTTTGTCGCTCGAGCAATATCATCTTTAAGAACTTGTTCAGGTGTCATAGGATGAATAACAATTTTCTGACCCTTAAACATGAAGGAATAATAATTGGAGCGACCATGATGAACACTATCAACATCATATTGCCAAGGACGGCCAAGCAACAAAGAGCATGCTTCCATTGGAACAACATCACAATCTACAAAATCAGAATAGGCACCAAGAGAGAAAGGAACACGTACCGAGCGCGTTACCTTTATTTTGCCGCCATCATTAAGCCATTGAACGTGATAAGGATGTGGATGCTTCCTTGTTGGCAATGACAACTGCTCCACCAAGGTCGTACTAGCCAAATTATTGCAACTGCCACCATCGATGATTATACGCACCGCTCGTTCTTGCACAACGCCTTTGATATGAAAAATGTTGTGGCGCTGATGCTTTTCATCCTGAACGACCTGTGTACTAAGAACACGCTGCACAACAAGAGTTGCATACCTGTCGGCGGCACTAGAGTCCACATGAAGCTCCGTATTATCTGCATGATTAGTGGCAAGCATAGTGTGCTGAATATCCTCAGAATCACTAGCAGAAGAATACCCACCGTCGTCACGAATCAACATAGTTCGTTTATTCGGACAATCGCGTATCACATGACCAAATCCTCGGCAACGGTGACACTGAATATCACGAGCTCGTCCAGACGACGAGGAGGACGGCACGATCGAGGCAGATTTGGCCGTGGATGGAGCACTCGACCTGGACGTGGTCGAGGAGTGGTCGCGCGACGTGGAAGGAGGTGTCGGCCGTGGAGCTGAAGGCGTCTTGGACCCTACAAAAATGTTAGGTCTGGACGAAGATTGTCGATCCTGCACTTCACGTTCAGCTTTACAAGCATATTCAAATAAGGTGGTCATATCATCATAATGCTTATAATCAAGAATGTTCTGAATGTCATGATTTAACCCACCCCTAAAGCGAGCCATAGCAGCATCATCCAGTTCAACTAAACCACAGCGAATCATACCCTTTTGCAAAGCTTGATAATAATCCTCTACGGAAAGTGAACCTTGTTGAAAACGCTGCATTTGATTAAGCAAATCTCTAGCATAATATGACGGCACAAAACGATGACTCATAGCAGCTTTTAATGCCGTCCAAGTGGCTGGAATATTATCAGGATATCTTTGTCTATACTCACGCCACCAAAGTAAAGCAAATTCAGTAAATTCACTAATAGCAGCCTTAACTTGTAAATTAGCAGGAATATCATGGCATGCAAATTTTTGTTCAACCTCTAATTCCCAATCAAGATAAGCACCCGGATTATATTTGCCATTAAAAGTGGGAATATGAAATTTTATTTTGGCAAAAGAATCATTAATAGGAACACGTACCCTACGAGCACGACCACGTCGATTGTCGTCGTCCTGCTTGGTGTCGGCGCCGTAGTCACGTGCATGTTGCAACTCTGTGAGCTGCGTCGTCATGGTCCCAAGCTGCGTCGACATGGTCTCAAGACGAGTCATGATCGTCGCGAGCGTGGTGCGGGCAGCCGTATCAGCAAGGTCCAGTTGATAAAAACGCTCATTCGACGAAGTGACCGTAGAGTCAAGTCTCTCGTGCATCGTCTTCATGTCGTTTTGTAGACCGTCAACCTGTGCCTGGACATCCTGGAGGGTGAGCTCCTCCGACTTCGAGCTGTTTTCTGCCATAGAAACACAAGCAATACAAAAAGCGGGATCCTACAACGAGAGGTGAGTGGTGGGTGAAAAGCTCAATCAAAAAGCTGTTATCAAATTCTTACCCGTCCTTACCAAGCACGCAAGCGTGAACTGCAACCACAGGTAAAACCGATGGAAGATTAGAGGAGCGATTGCGTGGTGAAACAAAAACCTGCTCGTAGTAGAAAATTTGTGGGGCTAGGAGGCTGCACTCAATCCAAGGGTTAGCACAATTCAAACAATAACTGCAAAGCTGAATAATGGTGCTAAACGCGAAAAGATTGCTGTCGGTACAAGTGGAAGAGGAAGGAAAAAGGATCAAAACAAAGTGCGAGGCGAGCGGGTTTTTCCTTTCTTTTTTTGGTTACCAAACAAACAATATCTCTTTTTTTTCCTTTCTTTTTTTCTTTTTTTTTCTTTTTTTTCTCTTTTTTTTAATACTTTTTGCTGAAAATGTAAACAATGAGACCTCAAATAAGCAATTAAGCACAAGCACTTTTTTTTTGAGGCAGGGGTAGAACGGTAATAAAAAGATACTCTCTCTCTCTCTCTCTAGAGTAGGAACAAACAAAACCGAGCAGAAACAAACACAGGGCGAGGCGAGCGGGTCACGACGTAACCGAGTAGGACTCGATCAGCGAGGCGAGCGGGACACACGAAACCGAACAGAACTAAACACAAGGCGAGGCGAGCGGGTCACGACGTAACCGAGTAGGACTCGATCAGCGAGGCGAGCGGGTCACGACGTAACCGAGTAGGACTCAATCAGCGAGGCGAGGTAAACAGATGCGGCGGAAAGCAAACTGTGGTGGTGAAAACACGCGGCACGGCGGAAGGATACGACGATGATAGGAAGAAAACGATGAAACACAGTGTACCAGCAACGATCAAAAGCGAAAGCACAAAAACTCAACAACGCAAATTATTGAACGAAAGTGCGAGGCTCAAAACCGTACTGGGGTAAACTTTTTTTTGTAGTTTTCGGTTTATGTGGACTTGGATAAAACTCACCGAGAAACACTGGAATCTGATACCACTTGATAGGTGTAGAGTGCCCGATCTTTCGGCGAGTGGAGATAACTTCGATTTGGTGGATGTCGACCCTCACGATCCGACTACGACGAGCAAGTCGAAGCGCCAATGCAATCGCTGAACCAACTTCTGGAGGATATTAACCTTGCGGTAAACAAGATCAACCTGATCACGAGGATCAATTCTTACGCGCAATCGAAGAACGAGCAAGAATTAGAAGCGAGCAATCTGATGTATTGCATGAAGGTGGAGTTCTGAATTCACGTCGAGAGACGGATGTATAGCTAAGCTAAACTTAAAACAAAACTCGAAGATTACAAGGGGCGCAGCCCTTGACTATATAGGGGGAGGACGAGGCATCTAGGACCGGCTGAAGTGGAGAGGCGCGCGGTGGAGAGGGAGTCGTGCGACTTGGGCCACGTGGGCCTTCGGGCGACATCATCCTGGGCCGTCGTTCCTTAGCATCAAAACCGTCTTCAATTCCTGGGCTCGAGCTCTAGTGATTGGGCCCTTGTACGTCGTCGTCTCGTTAGAAGATGGATCCGTAACTCGAGGAGGCGCGACGACGAGAGGTGGAGGCGTGACAGCTTGGTTTCGCGCGCCATCTTCCGTCGTCATTATTCGTATGTCGTTGATGTCCTCATCACCGTTTGGATCTTATTGCTTTGTAACGATGCCCTTCGGGCTCAAGAATGCTGGTGCAACCTTCCAGCATTATATGCAATGGTGTTTTCACCACCTGATTGGCCACACGGTCGAGGCCTATGTGGACGACATTGTGGTTAAGTCCATGAAAGTCGACACGCTCGTGGCTGACCTTGGACGCGTTTTCACCAAGTTACGTGCAAACGACATCAAAACTTGAAAAGTGCGTTTTCGGGGTGCCGAGGGGCATGCTCTTGGGGTTTATTGTTTCGGAGCGAGGTATCGAGGCTAAAACTGAGAAAATTCCCATGATCGGGCGGATGGGGCCAGCCCAAAACTTGAAAGGACTACAGCGGCTCACGGGCTGCCTGGCGGCGCTGAGCCGCTTTATCTAACGCCTGAGCGAGAGGGTGCTCCCGCTATATAGGCTCTTGAAGAAATCTCATCGGTTCGAGTGGACTCCAGAGGCGCAGTCCGCCCTCGATGACATCAAGCGCGTCATGGGCAGCACTTCGGTACTGATGCCGCCCCTCCCAGGAGAGGTGCTGCTGCTATACCTAGTGGCAACGATGCAGGTCGTGAGCTCGGCACTCGTTGTCGAATGACAAAGGGAAGGACACGCCCTTAAGGTACAATGAGCCCTTTACTACATCAGCAAAGTCCTATCTGACTAAAAGACCAAATACCCGCTGATCCTCAAGATCCTCTATGCAGTGATCGTGGCGAGGCGAAAACTCCGGCACTACTTTGACTCTCACCCTATACACATTGTAAGTTCCTTTCCGGTCCGTGAAATCATACTGAACAGGGACTCAACGGGCAAAGTCGCCCAATGGGTGCTCGAGTGTGACATCACGTAGCAACCTCAGGCGGCCATCAAGTCCAAGGCCCTCATTGACTTCATGGCGGAATGGACCATAGCGCAGCTCCCGCCCGCTCCGATCGACGAAGAGTATTAGGTCAGGTACATCGATGGATCCCTCATGCAGACAAGCGCTGGCGTTGGCCTCGTGTTCGTGTCTCCATCGGGGTACGTATGATATACGCGATTCACTTACAATTCCCAACATCAAACAACGTCACCGAGTATGAGGCGCTCGTGTACTTGCTCAAGATTGCCATCGAGCTCGGTATCCAACGGTTAGAGATCCGCGGCGACTCCCAGCTTGTGGTCGACCAGATCATGAAGGAGTCTAGTTGTTAGACCGACGCCATGGCCCTCTACTTCCAGGAGGTCCGTAAGCTCGAAAAAAAGTTTGATGGACTCGAGCTCAAGCATATTCCCTGACGCCTCAATGAGGCATCCGATGCTCTGGCCAAGATGGCATCCGGTCGGGGGCTGATTCCTCTAGGAGTCTTCGCCAATGACCAGCACCAACCTTCAGTTTGATTGAAATACGCCGCAGAGCCCGGGGGAGGCCTGAGCTATCCAATGAGATTCGACCAAGGGTCGAGCGACCTCGACCAGGAGGCGGGGTCACCCTCGACCCCGCACCGTGCTGACGTCATGGAGATCGATTGACCCGATGACTCAATCGAGACGGATGACCAGTCGAATGATCCCGAGGTCGAGCGAATCGACCCCCAGGTTGAGAGAGCCGGGCTTCAAACCGACTGGAGGGCTCTGAACATCGCGTAATTGGCTCGAGGCATGCTTCCTGCCGATAGGACTGAAGCCAAATGACTCTATCAGCACACCAAATCTTTCGTCTTGATCGACGGGGAGCTTTATAAGCGTAGCACCATCAAAATCATGCAGTGCTGCATCCCCATCAGCGAAGGCACCAAGCAGCTTGTTGACATCCATGGGGGGGGGGGGTCTGTGGTCATCACGCCGCGCCTCGAACCCTTGTGGGTAACGTGTTTCTCCAATGCTTTTATTGGCGAACTGCTATGGGTGATGCCACCCACATAGTATAAACCTACAAAGGTTGCCAATACTATGCCCACCAAATGCATCTACCAACACAGGCCCTCCAAATGATCCCCTTCATATGGCCTTTCATAGTCTGGGGATTGAACCTGGTCGGACCACTCAAGAAAGCGCCCGGGGGCCTACACCCACTTGCTTGTCGTAGTTGAAAAGTTCACTAAGTGGATAGAAGCATGCCTGCTCGCTAAAATCCAGTTCGAGGAGGCGGTCAAATTCTTCCTCGATATTATCCACCGATTCGGAGTCCCAAACTCCATAACCACGAATAATGGCACATAGTTCACCGCAAAGAAATTTCTAAAGTTCTGCGATGACTACCACATTCTTGTCGACTGGGCTGTCGTCGCCCATTCTAAGACGAACGACCAGGTTGAGCGAGCGAACGGTATGATACTCCGAGGATTAAAGCCTCAAATATTGGACCCAACCATCATTTTCAACCGCCTAAAGCAATTTAGCGACCGATGGGCAACAAGCTTCATGCATTTCTTTATGGTCTACGGGTCCAAGGAAATCCTGCCCACAGACCTACACTACAATGCACCATAGGTGCGCGCGTACAGTGAGCAAGGCAACGAAGTAGTACTCAAGGACGCGCCGGACCAAATAGAAGAGGCATGAGACATCGCACTCCTCCATTCGGCCAAGTACCAGCAAGCACTCCGTTGTTATCATGACCAAAATGTAAGGGATAGAGGCCTCCTCACCGGCGATCTTGTTTTGTGCAAGGCTCAAGACAGCCGGGGTCGACACGAGCTTTCACCGCTCTGGGAAGGACAATACATCATCTCTCGAGTGATCCGACCCGACACCTACAAGCTAAAGACCATAGAAGGCGAGGAGTTCAAGAACGCATGGAACATCTCATAACTATGTAAATTCTACCTTTAAGTATCTCCTAGTTCAATTCCCATGTGTTTTGCCTGCTCTTCAGCGACACTCGCCCCCCCCCCCCCCCCTCCTCTCTAGGGGACGAGCATTGCTTGGGGGCTAGAAGGCACATGACACCGCACACTTTTTTCCAAGAAATTGAAATCTTGTTCGACCCAATTTCATGGCCCTAAGCCTCACTGTGGCGACAAACAAAGTAAGCCATGAGTAGTGTGGGTTCATGGTTGAGTCGGTCGGACAGCGCAACATCATGCTAGCCCAGTGGCCACGACAACGGTGATCACCGACAAGGCCAAACCTCGAAGGGCTCGGGGGCTCAAACTTTGTAAGTCAAAACAGAAAGGGCAAAGGGCCAACCACTTGAATAATTAAGCAAAATGTGAACTAAAATTGTTTAGGGCCACCACGGGCCAGCAAAACTAAAAAAGCACACGAGTTCACGACTTAAACATATTACATAAAAGTGGGCATGATGACCCATTGTTTGGAAATAAGGCAAACTAAGAAAGGCAACACTGACTAATTCCCCTCGTCAATCTTGGGGAGTGCTTCTTCATATTTTGTAGCTAAGGCATCAGCATGGGGCTCTGAAGGACTGAGAAGGCGACCAGAGGGGGGGGGGGTGAATGGGAGCCAATTAAAATTCTTCACAAGAACTTGGCCTATGTCCCAATTACTACCCAACCCAACCTCTAACCGAGTCACCAAGATTACACACACGAACTTGTGTTGTGCTAACCCTAGGAATGACTCAAACCAAAAGGACACATAGTGGAAGCTCAAGAGGGACAAAATGAGAAGTTTTGTGGTACCCGATGGAAGTTTCGATGTTCCCGGCAAAGGTTCTGACACTCACGGAAGTTCTGGGCGACGGAATTTCTGTCACTCATGAAAGTTCCGTGGTCCTTGACGGAAGTTTCATCAAGGTGATGGAAGTTCTGTCCTGGCAACGGAAGTTCTGTCCTGGACAGAACAGCAGCTCCCTTTCGGAAACAAAATTGCCAAAACCCTATCAAACGAACTCCAAAAATCATGAAATTTGGATCAGATCATCCACAAGACATCACGACTCTACTCTAAAGAGATACACTCAAATAGCACAAGGAATCATCATGAATTTCAGATCTTGTGCCAAGAACACCGAAAAGGGGAAACTTGAGAAAACTTTGAAATCGAAGGTGCTATAGCTCTTGATTCGGTCAAGAACCCATATAGGATTGTTCTAGCTTATCGTAACACCAAGATCCTCAAGAAATCCGACCCAAAAACTCACCCAAAAATGAGATAAAAAATTCCCACAAAAATATCTCCGAAAATAGAGAAAAAGAGAAATTATGGATTTAGGGAGAGAGGAAGAACTTGAGTACGAATTTGAATCTCATATCATTGATTCATCAAGTCAAGATACATGGATACATGGCAAGGAAGCCACCCTCTTCCTCCCATTATTTGGAAGAGAAAGAGATGTCTCTCACACACTCACTCCTCTCCTCTATTACATGAAGACCTCTCCTAACACTTTGAATGAAGATCTAAGGCAAGGCTAATAGAAAGAGAGGCACCTCTTCCACCAGCCCTACCTCTCCTTATATAGGCCTAGGGGTTGTCCTAAAGACCATCCTACCCTTGACCTACAATGCACTGCCACCTACCACTAGGGGTATAACCGTCCAACCTTTTCCTCGTCGCCCGAACGCCATCCAGCCCTTCACGACTTTGCTTCGCGTCGACGCAAGCTCCGCGATGGTGCCAAGTGCACCTCCAATCGCCGCCACCGATTTTGAGGCTCAAACCGGGAAACCACCTTGCATGCTTCTCAAAGCGTGACTTCTTGACCTTGACGCGTGTCATCTCGTCCCGTGATCCTCCTCGTCGGCAAGTCTCTCCCGCCTCCGGTCCATTGGAAGCCTCTACTTGCACCGATGCCCGATCACCTTTGACTTGGTCAACCCCATCGTCTTGATCACCACCCACGGTTTTGAGGCTCAACCTTGAAACCGTTCGTACTCCTTGCATCTCCATGTGTACGGTGTGGATCATCCTTGACTTCACCCGGCCTCCTGATCATCTGGCCCTAAGTCTCCTACTTGTGCCCGATCCTCTCGCTATTGACCGCCAAGTTGACTCCAATGACCTACACATCATGAGACAAGCAAACACATTTCCCATCTCCTGCAACTCTCCAACATCCTCACCAACTCCGGTTAGTCAAAACCAAGTCGGTGATGTGCACTCGGTGAAATCATTGGCACTAGATAACAGTGGAGAAGCCAAGGAGTTGTTCGGAGAAGCCAAGAAATGAAGTCAAACGAAGACGACAAGTTTCAGCTTCTAGACATAGTGACCGGACATAGGGGTCAATGGAGATCGAACTGTACGGTCACTAGGTGAAGTTGTCTCGGACTTACTACGAAAAAGCGAGGAAGCTACCAGAGTGGAGGTTGTAGAAACCAGACGGTCCGGTCTACAAACCGGACGGTCCGGTCTGTACAAGTGACTCTGGGCAGTGAGGAAGCGAGCGTTGGAAATGTTTCTAGACTAGAGAGAGAAATGGACCAGACGGTCCGGTCAACTGACCGTACGGTCCGACCAGTACAGGATTTCAGCAGGGCAGAGCTGTTGGTGCTCAGGTTTGTAGTGACCGGACGGTCCAGTAAGGTAGTGACCGGAAAGTCTGGTCAGTAGGCCCAGAAAGCTGATTTTGTGGAGTAACGGCTAGTTTGAGGTTGGAAGCCTATATAACTATGTTGCTAGGGTCTTGGAGACCTCTCTTGGCCAGTGGAGTACTTGAGAGCATTTGGTAAGGTCCAAGAGGATAAGAGGAGAGCACTAGGAGGAGATATTGCATATCTTGAGAGTGCTAGTGAGAGTAACATGGAGTGATCTTGCACATCTAATGCTAGGTGTCCTTAAGGGTGTGATCTAGGTTTTTACTCTTGGTCTATGGTGAGACCTAGATCGGTTAGGTGTCGGTGATCGAGCCTATCGTGATTGGTTGTGAAGGCCATCACATGTTTGTACATGGTTTGAGCCCACCGGTTAAAGGGACATCGCTTGTGAGCGCCCGTGTCAGCTCGGGGAGTCCGGCAAGTTCTCAAGGGAGGCGAGCTTCTGCCTCGGTGGCAGCGATGACGGACACCATGTCTTCACTCCGGGAGTGATTGCAGGCTCGTGTGCGAGAACTCCACTTGGTGGCGGGGGGGGACCGGGACTCTGGCGGGAGTGGTCCAACGAGGAGTAGGGGAAGGCGCCATCCTTCCGAAACCTCGGGAAAAAATCATGAGCATTCCTTGATCCCTCTTTACTATTTTGCATTTGTGTGCTCTAGTTGATTGGGTAACTTGTGGCTTGCATAGGCTAGTGTGTTTAGCTTCTGCGTTTTGTTTTGCATCATGAACACTAGCATGTATAGGGTCTTGGCCTACTAGAACTATTTAGGTTGCAATGCTTGTCAGGTTCTAGTGGTATGAAATTGAAGTATTTGGATTCGTGGTCGGCCACCGATTCACCCCCTTCCTTCTCGGTAGGCCTTCGGTCCTTTCATGGTACCAGAGCCAACAACTCATCTTTGAGGCTTCACCGCCTTGAGTAAGGATGCTGGGAAAGGTGGGGAGTGTTCCCATTTTTGATGGGGAGGACTACGGGTATTGGAAGGCACGTATGCAAGCCTACCTGAAGTCCCTTGATCCGGAGATACGGATGGTGACTCATGAATCGGATGCGGATGTGAACCTTCTTGAACCAGATTTCATTAAGAACAACATTAAGGCCAAGAATGCTCTGTCCTCATGCATCTCTAAGGATGTGTTTGCTAGATTGGACTCGAGTTCGACAGCACACGATATCTGGACTGAGATTCAGAGTATCCATGAGGGTACTTGATGGGGACATCACTCCTGTGGATACACACAACACTCCTCCAAATCTGGACTTGCAAGGTCTAATAACTAGAGCTCGTGCACGAAGACTAAATTTAGAGGTGAGCTCGTTCCTACGTTGGGAACGTGGAGGACCAGCAAGGGCTTGGAAGCCAAAGTGGAGGCCCAATCAAAACCGACTTCGAGTCTGTTTCGGGGCCCAGGACCAGTCTGTACTAAAACAGTCGCCCAAGACGCATACGGACTCGGATTTGGACGTTCTACATATGCACGGAAAGATAAGAAGAAGACCTTTCCAATGCTGCTGGCCTCATGTCAAAATTCATCCGGAGTCATCGGGAATCGTCAAAACAAGAGAGAGTCCAGAATCTGTATCGGTGCTGCGTCGCCTATTTTTGGCCTTTGGGCTTTGTATCTAGTTGAGCCCAATTAGAGGCGCGTCCAGAGGGTCTTGCACGAACCTAGGGTCTTTATATACATCCGCCGCCGCACCATTAGGGTTCGGGTTTTGCTTAGATCAATTCTGTTCATAAACAGTTTTGCCGTTCAACGGTTTGTGAGACCCCAACTTCGAGAGTTTAATCATACATCTGCAATTGTGTTGCATTCTTCGTTGTTCTTGCTTGTGTTCTTGATTCGCAGGCAGGGATTAGCCTTCTCGGCGAGGTCAATCGTCTTTGGACGGTTGATAACCAGAGGAGACGTCGTGCTGCGATTGCGGGGTTTAGAACGTGCTGTTCTGAAGCCGGATCGATTTGTGTGTCACCTCCAACCAAATCAACTTACCAAGAATCTTTCGAAAGATCGGGAACCCTTGTTCGCATCAAGTGGTAATCAGAGCTTCAGGTGCACCATCAGGTTCACACTACCCTTTAGTTTTGTTTTCGTGTTCTTCCTATCGTCCACTGAAAATACCAAAAAAAAATTTCCCCCGCCCATAACCACGTGTTTAGCCTTTGCATATTTCAATTTCAGAGTCTGTAGTGTTGAGTTTGTGCCCTAGTTCTTGTTTAGTCGCTGGTTTAGTTTGTGTTTTTGTCGTCAGTAGTATTTCCCTTGCAACCCTAGCCGCCATCCCCTTCACCATCCTCGGTTTTGTCGGCTTTGTGTGCTAGGGTTGATTGATCAACACGCCCACCCTAATCCCACCCTAAACCTACCCTCACCACCTCGGACCAATTTTCATAAATTCCACTTTCCGCTGCATCCACCTCGCCAAAAAAATCCCTACCCGACCCCAAGCCCGATTCGGATTTCACTCAAATCCCCGGGTTCTTCATAACCGATTCCGACACCCCTTCGGTAAAACAGTCATAACTTTTCGCTCGGTTGTCCGTTTTGGCTGAAATTTTTACAGGAGATTCTTGACAAAAAGTTGAGCATACCCATCATCAAAAAAATCAAAAAAAATTGGGAAGATAAAGAAAAAATTCATTCAAGTTGAAACCCAACGTTTTCTGAAACTTCAAGATTTTCTGTAGGCCACGTCCTATCTCGGTTTGAGCTGAAAGTTTTTGTGGTTTCTTCCTGTTTGCTAGTAAGTTGGAAAAAAATATCAGAAAAATAAAATAAAAAAAAAGAAATTTGGGATTCCTACTAGTGCTCCATCTAGCCCCCTGGAATTTCTGAGTTTGGCTATTTTATACTAAGCCCCCTGTTATCGACTGTGTCCCTTTGTCTTCTTGTTTCTTCTTTGCTATCACTACTGTTCTAGGACATAGTTAGACCAGCAACTAGGGACAAGTTACTTGGGCACTTATTCAGCTTTACTATCTGTTTTTGATTTGTGTGCCACTCATATATATATATTTGGCCTTCCTAGCTCTACATACTTCTTCTGGACAGCACATAGGTTATTTGGTAACCCTTGCAATCGTGGAACACTTCTCCCTGATATCCTTCGCTTTGTTGTTTTCAGAACTTTGTAAGAGCTTTGCAAGAAGCTTACTTTTGCTGTGTTGAGAGGCACCACTGCTTAGTAGTTTTGTAGGGATAACCTTCACTTTTTGTTTCCTGTTTTGGTGTTTCTAATGTCAGGAAGCGATTGGGAGGGTGCTTCACCCTCAAAATTGGATGAGTGCGTGAGCCAAAATCAGTTACAGAAGGCTTTGTAGGCGGTTCAGACTGATTTGGCAGAGACGATCACCAGGGCCATCACCGACGCCGTCACCAAGCTTCACCTGGGAGAAAGCATTGAGCGGTTGGATAAGAGAGTCTCTAAGCTAACCGATCAGGTAGTCGAATTGGAGACCGCTCACAAGACCAACAACAACAACAACAACAACAACAACAACACCAACACCAACAACGACACCAACAACGACGTTGAAGACGATCATGATGAAGCAACGGTGTATAAGGCTGATGGCACCGTCGATAGGTCAGCTACAAGGACCGCAAGGTTACGACACCGTTTGCAACGTAACCCTCAAGGTATGGGTGGTTTCCACAACCACAACCGTCGCACACAAGGTAACCATGCTCCAGATGATCCGTATGCTAAAATTAAGTTATCAATTCCTTCGTTTTCGGGTCAGTACGATGGTGATGCTTACCTTGATTGGGAAATGACGGTAGAACAAAAATTTAATGCCCACCTTGTTCCTGAACAACATAGAGTTAGACAAGCCACTAGTGAGTTAAGGACTTTGCTATTGTTTGGTGGAGTGGTCTAGCTGCTGAAACCGATTTGCCTAATACTTGGGAAGAACTTAAGGTAGAAATGCGTGATCGTTTTGTTCCTCCTTCTTTTTATAGAGAAATTCGTAATAAACTACAGCGTTTAGATCAAGGAGATAAAACTGTTTAGGAGTATTTTAGTGAGCTTCAGAAGGGTTTGATTCGTTGTGCTGTGGTTGAAAAAGTAGAGGATCAGATTTGCCGCTTTTATTCTGGTTTGAGAAAAGAAATTCAGGACATCCTTGCTTACAAAGAATTTTATACCCTCAACCAGTGTTTCCAGTATGCTATGCTTGCAGAGAAAGAATCACAGGGACTTTTCCAGGCTTTTGAGAAGTACAGCAAGTCCAGGAATTTCTACCCACCACGGCCGACGGGGACTTCGGGGCTGCCCAAGCCATCTTTCCGGCCGCCCCCACCAGCTAGTGTTGTTTCTGCAGCACCAAGATCAGCCCCTACCCCTTCTACGCGCTCCAGTGAAAATTCTGTGCAGGTACCGGCTAGTAGTGCCTCCTTTGTTGCTTCGACGGGACGCACTACAGGGATTCAGTGCCACCGCTGCCATGGTCTTGGCCATGTGCAGAAAGATTGCCCAAGTAGGCGGGCATATGTGGCGACAGATGATGGCGGTTACATGAGCACCTCCGATGTGAAGGATGAGGAGGAGGATGTCGCTGCCACCAGCGGTGACCTCGTCCTTGGAGGTGGAGATACCATGGGCTACATGAATATTATTGTGCAGCGTGTGCTTAGCACACAAGTCCAGCAGCCGAGATGATGCAGCGACATAACTTGCTCCAGATTTTCTTCGTCATCAAGAACCGTTGGGCACGTGTCATCATTGATGGAGGAAGCTGCAACAATTTGGTGAGTTCTGATGTGGTTAAGAAGCTTGATTTGACCACACGCCCACATCCACATCCATACTACATTCAGTGGTTAAATGACTCTGGAAAAGCTAAGGTAACACAAACTTGTAGAGTTCCTTTTTCCATTGGTTCCTATGTGGATTCTGTTGATTGTGATGTTGTACCCATGCAACCTTGTTCACTTTTATTGGGTAGACCTTGGGAATTTGATAATATGTTGTACACCATGGTAAAAGTAATAAGTACACTTTTATGCATAAAGGAACTAAAATTACTTTGTTACCAATGACCTCTGCTGAAATTGTACAAGCTGATTTAGAACGAGCTGCTAGTTTGAAAAATAAAAGCCCTGAAATTCAGCAACCTGTTAATTCTGCTTATACACCAAGTAATGTTAATGATTCTTCAAGTTCTAAGGGTGCTGCAATTAAATTACAAGGTCGTTCATGTCTTGCCACAAAATCTGAGCTTGCTGAAATTTCTACTGATGATATTTGCTACGCTTTGATATGCAAACAAGCCTTGTTTTTGCTTGGTGATATTGCTTCTAGTGCTTTGCCTCCTGCTGTCACTAACCCTTTGCAGGAGTATGAGGATGTTTTCCCAGCTGAGATACCCTCGGGATTGCCACCTTTGAGAGGGATTGAGCATCAAATTGATTTGATTCCTGCTGCTACTTTACCAAACCGTGCTGCTTATAGGACCAACCCTGAGGAGACTAAGGAGATACAACAACAAGTCCAAGACCTTTTGGATCGTGGGTACGTTCGTCAATCACTTAGTCCTTGTGCTGTTCCTGTACTTTTGGTTCCTAAGAAAGATGGTTCTTGGCGTATGTGTGTAGATTGTAGAGCCATTAATAACATTAGTATTAGGTATCGTCATCCTATTCCTAGGCTAGACGACATGCTTGATGAGTTATGTGGTGCTATAATTTTCACTAAAATTGATTTGCGTAGTGGCTACCATCAAATTAGAATGAAACTTGGAGATGAATGGAAAACAGCTTTCAAAACCAAATTCGGGTTGTATGAGTGGTTAGTAATGCCTTTTGGGTTAACTAATGCACCCAGTACTTTCATGCGTTTGATGAATGAGGTTTTAAGACCTTTTATTGGCAAATTTGTGGTTGTTTACTTTGATGATATCTTGATTTATAGCAAATCCATGGATGATCATATGATTCATTTGCGTGCTGTTTTTGATGCTTTGCGAGTTGCACGTTTATTTGGTAACCTTGAGAAGTGCACCTTTTGCACGGATCGAGTCTCTTTTTTTGGCTATGTTGTGACTCCACAGGGAATTGAGGTGGATGAGGCAAAGATTGAAGCCATAAATAGCTGGCCTGTACCAAAAACTATCACACAGGTGAGGAGTTTTCTGGGTTTTGCAGGTTTCTACCGCCGCTTTGTCAAAGATTTCAGCACCATTGCTGCACCATTGCATGAGTTGACAAAGAAGGGCGTTGACTTCCATTTTGGTAAGGTACATCATGAGTCTTTTGATGCTTTGAAGGACAAACTTACACGTGCACCATTGCTGCAATTACCCAATTTTGATAAGACTTTTGAGCTTGAATGTGATGCTAGTGGTACAGGCATTGGTGGTGTTTTGATGCAAGAATTTGTTATTCATTCTGATCATGAATCACTTAAGTATATTCGTTCTCAATGCAATTTGAACTATAGACATGCTAAATGGGTTGAGTTTATTGAGTCTTTTCCTTATATTATTAAACATAAGAAAGGGAAGGATAATGTGATTGCTGATGCTTTATCTAGGCGATATACTTTGTTGTCTCAATTTGATTGTAGAATTTTTGGACTTGAGGCAATTAAAGAACAATATTTTGCTGATGTTGATTTTAAAGATGTATTGCTGCACTATAAACAAGGTCGTGCTTGGCACAAATTTGTGTTGAATGATGGATTCTTGTTTAGAGCTAACCGCCTATGCATTCCAGTTGGTTCCGTTCGTCTTTTGTTGTTGCAGGAGGCGCATGGAGGTGGATTGATGGGTCATTTTGGTGCTAAGAAGACAGAGGATATTTTGGCCACACACTTCTTTTGGCCAAGGATGAGGAAAGATGTTGAGCGTTTTGTTGCTCGCTGCACTACATGTCAAAAAGCTAAGTCTCGATTGAATCCACATGGTTTATACATGCCACTTCCTGTTCCTTCTATTCCTTGGGTGGATATTTCTATGGACTTTATTTTAGGACTGCCTAGGACTAAGAGGGGGAGCGATAGCATTTTTGTTGTCGTGGATCGTTTTTCCAAGATGGCACACTTTATATCATGTCATAAAACTGATGGTGCTAGTTATATTGCTGATCTTTTTTTCAAAGAAATTGTACGTTTGCATGGTATGCCTTCTACTATTGTTTCAGATCGTGATGCAAAATTCTTGAGTCATTTTTGGCGCACGCTTTGGAATAAGTTGGGTACAAAGTTGTTATTTTCTACAACTTGTCATCCACAAACTGATGGACAAACTGAGGTTGTGAACCGCACTTTAGGTACTATGTTGCGAGCTATTTTGAAGAAAAATTTGAAGCAATGGGAAGAATGCTTACCTCATGTTGAGTTTGCTTATAATCGGGCAACACATTCTACTACCAAGGTAAGTCCATTCAAGGTAGTATATGGTTTTGATCCCCGTACTCCACTTGATATACTTCCTCTACCTATTAATGAGAGAGTTCATATTGATGCTAAGGAGCGTGCTGAATTTATTTTGCAAATGCATGAGACCACTAGACTTAGCATTGAACAGATGAATGAAAAGTATAAAATTGCCGGTAGTAAGGGAAGAAAGGAAGTAAAGCTTGATATAGGAGATTTAGTGTGGTTACACTTAAGGAAGGATAGATTTCCAGAATTGAGAAAGTCTAAACTAATGCCTAGAGCTGATGGTCCATTCAAAATAATAGAGAAGATTAATGATAATGCATACAAACTTGAGTTGCCTCCCGAGTTCGGGGTTAGTCCTACTTTTAACATTTCAGATTTGAAACCATACTTGGGAGAAGAGGATGAGCTTGAGTCGAGGACGACTCCACTTCAAGAGGGGGAGGATGATGAGAACATCACTCCTATGGATACACACAACACTCCTCCAAATCTGGACTTGCAAGGTCCAATAACTACAGCTCGTGCACGACGACTAAATTTAGAGGTGAGCTCGTTCCTACGTTCTTCGTTATATGTTACTTTTGAGAATGGTTTGCTACCTAATGATTATTTTATGATTAGAAACCATGGAGAGGACTAGGAGATGATGGGAGAAGGAGTTGGGAACGTGGAGGACCAGCAAGGGCTTGGAAGCCAAAGTGGAGGCCCAATCAAAACCGACTTCGAGTCTGTTTCGGGGCCCAGGACCAGTCTGTACTAAAACAGTTGCCCAGGACGCATACGGACTCGGATTTGGACGTTCTACATATGCATGGAAAGATAAGGAGAAGACCTTTCCAATGCCGCCAGCCTCATGTCAAAATTCATCCGGAGTCATCGGGAATTGTCAAAACAAGAGAGAGACCAGAATCTGTGTCGGTGCTGCGTCGCCTATTTTTGGCCTTTGGGCTTTGTATCTAGTTGAGCCCAATTAGAGGCGCGTCCAGAGGGTCTTGCACGAACCTAGGGTCTTTATATACAGCCGCCGCCGCACCATTAGAGTTCAGGTTTTACTTAGATCAATTCTGTTCATAAACAGTTTCGCCGTTCATCGGTTTGTGAGACCCCAACTTCGAGAGTTTAATCATACATCTGCAATTGTGTTGCATTCTTCGTTGTTCTTGCTTGTGTTCTTGATTCGCAGGCAGGGATTAGCCTTCTCGGCGAGGTCAATCGTCTTTGGACGGTTGATAACCAGAGGAGACGTCGTGCTGCGATTGCGGGGTTTAGAACGTGCTGTTCTGAAGCCGGATCGATTTGTGTGTCGCCTCTGACCAAATCAACTTACGAAGAACCTTTTGGAAGATTGGGAACCCTTGTTCACATCAGTACTAGTGATGTCAAAGAGGAAAGATACTATGTGCTGAAGAACAAGTATGATAACTTTGCTAGATTACCACATGAGAGAGCTAACACTGTGTATTCTCGCTTTCACGTGCTAGTGGAGGAGATCAATGCACTTGAGGATGATTTCAAGCTTAAGCCTGTGGAGGTCATCAAAAGATTCTTGAGGCTTTTCAAAGACCCCAAGTATGAGTCCATCATCACCTACACCTTGTAGGGTGACCTCAAGACCAAGACCATGATAGATGTACTTGGCAAGATCACTGCCTTTGAGAGCTACTAGTTGGGGATGGATGATCCTCAACCATCCAACCTTGCTCTACAGGCTGACAAGCAAGAAATCAAGCAAGAGCAAGAAAAACAAGAAGAAGGCAGTCACTAATGATGATGATGATGAAGATGATGATGAGGGTGACTTGACTGAGGACTTGGCTCTTCTCATGAAGAAGATGAAGACTTTCAATAACAAGTTTGCTTCGAAGTCCAGGGGCAAGTGCTTCAATTGTGGCTCAAAGAATCACTTTGTCCGAGAGTGCCCAAAGCCCAAGAAAGAAGCATTCAAGTCACAAGATTCAAGTGAAGAAGAAGAAGATGAAGACCCCAAAGCCAAGAAAAATAAGAAGAGGTTCTTCAAAAAAGACAAGAGCAAGGGCAAAGGCAAAGCCAATGAGTCCAAGAAAATATTGTCACGCAAGGCTCTTGTTGGGGATGTGGACAAGCGACAAGTCAAGTGAGGAGTCCTCTTCCTCAAGTGATGAAGAAGTGGTCGGCTAGCCATGATCAAGACCATATCACTACGAGATGTCCTTCCACCTCCCACGTGCCTCATGGCCTCGAGCCACCTTGGGGAGAGTGTGGACGAGAGTAGCAGTGACAGCGATGACGAGGAGCGCACCTATGCCGAGTTGTGAAGTATGCTTGAGCAAGCCCGCGACATCGCCGTCAAGAAATCCAAAATGTTGGATGTGGTAAGAAAAGATTGTAAGTTGGTTAAGGACCATGTTAGTGACCTTGAGAGTGAGCTCAAGGACGTTGTCACATCTCATGAGGCCCTAAACAAGAGTTATGACAAACTCAAGGGTGATCATGTAGAGCTTCATGAGAAGTACAAGGCCCTTGAGATTGCTTATGAGGCCATCAATGTTGAGAACCTTGCCTCTCCATCCTCTTGTTCATTAATGAGCGATACTTCTACTATGTGTGATGAACTAACCACCTCGAATGAAGTTATTTGTCTTGAGTCTTTTGTTTTGAAGGAATACCACAAGCTCAAGGAAGAGAGGAAAATGGTGATGGATGGTTTGAGAAACTTGCACGTGGTAGAGCCATCCACAAGGAGATTCTTGGGAAGAATCTTGTGAACAATGTCTCCCATCGTGGACTTGGCTCATATCCCGCCTCTATCGACATCATCAGGACGAGTGACTCCATACCTGAATGGGTCAAACCCCTACTCGCAGATGACTACTATTGCGAGAGGTGTTGCAAGGATGGCCACACCATCAAGGATTGTCCTATGGTGAGGAGTTCCATTGTTTTACTAACGCTAACTTGTTCCATGAGAACACCCATTTCAAGCTTTTTAGGAACAAGGATGGCAAGGTGAAACCAAAGGCTTTGGGACCACCAAACAAGAAAAGAAAGGTCAAGAGCATATGGGTGCCTAAGTGCGTAGTTGATCTTGAGAGGTCGACCGTGTACAAGTGGGTGCCCAAGAATAAGACCTAGATGGTGGTGGTGGTGGACTGTGAGCTTACTTGAAAATCAAGTGAAGTCCACCACAAGTGACATGGACCTCAACGTCATATCTACTCATGAGGGGTAACCGTGTTAGTTTGTGGTAGTTGTAGTGTGTTTTTCTTCCTCTTGCATAGCATGGTAATTAGGACTCCTTTGTGACTAGTATGCCTTGCATCCATGAATGTGTAAATAACTAAAAGAAAAACACATAAAAGTTAGTCAACGTCTAACCCATCGAAGATAGCTATAAGCAAGGGGGAGTGCTTGAGCTGGTGGTTTGGCTTCTCTCAAGGCAAGGGTATGGCTTATAGCGAGTAAGCTTAGGAGGGGTTCAAACTTGACATCGTTAGTTTTCCTTTGTGTCTTGTTTAAGATTGCTTGCATTCACATGGCATGTTTACTTTCAATGCATATGTAAAATGCTTATTGCATGCATCATATAGGAAACACAAAGGAGTCTTGTCTCACTTGGAGATATTTGTGCCTCATGCTCTATATAAGATTACGTCTCTACAAGTGTGACCAAAGGAAAGGATTATGCTTCATGCCCATTGAGCAAGCTCTTATGAACTCCGAGGTTAAACCCACTCGCGCAGGTCATGGACTAAGGCTCATACATACCCATTTGGCTCTTATTCGCCTGGGTTCTTATTTGTTCAATCTTCCATTTGGCATTTGCAAAAAATTATAAGGCCAAAAGGTGCCACTATTTGTAAAGGAGTTTTTGAGAGTTCCCTTCATATTCCAAGTGCAGTGTTTAATTGGGTGTTAAGTGAGGGCACTTGGAAAATGGAGAAATTTCATGACTCAGCGAAAATTCTGGTAGGGACCATACAGTCCGATCTTCAGACCATACAGTCCGGTCAGTGCCCATAGGCACAGTGTTCTGGACGGTCTGGTCATAGAGATCGGACAGAACAGTCCTAGTGACCGGATCGTCCGGTCTATATGGGATGCCAGCAGACCAAGAGCAGATCGGACCGACCGGTTCAGAGACCGTGCTATCCGATCACTATGTTTAATCGCGCAATGCAATCCTAATCTATGACCATTGATCTATTCCTTTTTAGATCTTAGTCGTTTGTGACTCTTTTGACCTAGGTCAAATTCTGTCAGAGACCTTGGTCTCTTCCTCATTCCGCCCCAGACACCGGGACCGCGCCCCCGCCTTGTCGCTCCCTTGATCGCAGTCGCTCAAGCCTCACCGCCGGCGGCAGGCGCCGTGCCTCGCTCACCCTGTGCACGTGCTTGGCACCTGCCACACCTGCTCGCACCGCCCTGCACTACCGCCGCTGATGAGGACATCAACGTCATACGAATAATGACGACGAAAGATGGCGCGCTAAACCAAGTTGTCACGCCTCCACCTCTCGTCGTCGCGCCCCCTTGAGTTACGGATCCATCTTCTAACGAGACGACGACGTACAAGGGCCCAATCACTAGAGCTCGAGCCCAGGAATTGAAGACGGTTTTGATGCTAAGGAACGACGGCCCAGGATGACGCCGCCCGAAGGCCCACGTGGCCCAAGTCGCGCGACTCCCTCTCCACCGCGCGCCTCTCCACTTCAGCCGGCCCTAGATGTCGCGTCCTACCCCTATTTAGTCAAGGGTTGCGCCCCTTGCAATCTTGGAGTTTTGTTTTAAGTTTAGCTTAGCTATACATCCGTCTCTCGACGTGAATTCAAAACTCCACCTTCGTGCAATACATCAGATTGCTCGCCTCTAATTCTTGCTCGTTCTTCGATTACACGTAAGAATTGATCCTCGTGATCAGGTTGATCTTGTTTACCGCAAGGTTAATATCCTCTAAAAGTTGGTTCAGCGATTGCATTGGCACTTTGCTCATCATAGTCGGATCGTGAGTGTCGACATCCACCAAATCGAAGTTATCTCCACTCGCTGAAAGATCGGGCACTCTACACCTATCAAGTGGTATCAGATTCTAGTGTTTCTCGGTGAGTTTCTCCAAGTCCACATAAACCGAAAACTACAAAAAAAAAAGTTTACCCCAATACGGTTTTGAGCCTCGCACTTTCGTTCAATAATTTGCGTTGTTGAGTTTTTATGCTTTCGCTTTTGATCGTTGCTAGTGCACTGTATTTCATCGTTTTCTTCCTGTCATCGTCATATCCTTCCATCGTGCCGCGTGTTTTCACCACCACAGTTTGCTTTCCACCGCATCTGTTTACCCTGTCTCGCTCTCCTACTTGGCCGATCGCTTGCTAAGTTTTTCCGCTGCACCGTGAGTCCGGGTCAATCACTGCCTTGCCGATCGAGTCCTACTCGGTTACGTCGTAACCCGCTCGCCTCGCCCTATGTTTGTTTCTACTCGGTTCTGTGTGTCCCTCCTCTAGAGAGAGAGAGAGAGAGAGACTATCTTCTAATTGCCGTTCTACCCCTGCCTCAAAAAAAAAGCGCTTGTGCTTAATTGCTTATTTGAGGTATCATTGTTTATATTTTTAAAAAAAAGTAAAAAAAAGAGAAAAAAAAAGAAAAAAAAGAGCGGCCGAGCAACACAGGCGACGCGTTCTTGCTGCACTTTGTTTTGATCCTTCTTCCTTCCTCTTGCACTTATGCCAGCAGCAATCTTTTTGCGTTTAGCACCATTATTCAGCTTTGCAGTTATTGTTTGAATTGTGCTAACCCTTGGATTGAGTGCAGCCTCCCAGCCCCATAAATTTTCTACTACGAGCAGGTTTTTGTTTCACCATGCAATTGCTCCTCCAATCTTCCACCGGTTTTACCTGTGGTTACAGTTCACGCTTGCGTGCTTGGCAAGGACGGGTAAGAATTTGATAACAGCTTTTTGATTGAGCTTTTCATCCACCACTCACCTCTCGTCGTAGGATCCAGCTTTTTGTATTGCTTGTGTTTCTATGGTAGAAAACAACTCGAAGTCGGAGGACCTCACCCTCCAGGATGTCCAGGCGCAGGTTGATGGTCTACAAAACGACATGAAGACGATGCATGAGAGACTTGACTCTACGGTCACTTCGTATTCCCACTTTTAATGGGAAATATGATCCGGGTGCTTATCTTGGTTGGGAATTAGAGGTTGAACAAAAATTTGCATGCCATGATATTCCTGCTAATTTATAAGTTAAGGCTGCAATTAGTGAATTTACTGAATTTGCTTTACTTTGGTGGCGTGAGTATAGACAAAGATATCCTGATAATATTCCAGCCACTTGGACGGCATTAAAAGCTGCTATGCGTCATCGTTTTGTGCCATCATATTATGCTAGAGATTTGCTTAATCAAATGCAGCGTTTTCAACAAGGTTCACTTTTCATAGAGGATTATTATCAAGATTTGCAAAAGGGTATGATTCGCTGTGATTTAGTTGAACTAGATGATGCTGCTATGGCTCGCTTTAGGGGTGGGTTAAATCGTGAAATTCAGAACATTCTTGATTATAAGAATTATGATGATATGACCACCTTATTTGAATATGCTTGTAAAGCTGAACATGAAGTGCAGGATCGACTATCTTCGTCAAGACCTAACATTTTTGTAGGGTCCAAGACGCCCTTCAGCTCCACGGTCAACACCTCCTTCCACGTCGCGCGACCACTCCTCGACCATGTCCAAGTCGAGTGCTCAATCCACGGCCAAATCTGCCTCGATCATGCCATCCTCCTCGTCGTCTGGACGAGCTCATGATATTTAGTGTCACCGTTGCCGAGGATTTGGTCATGTGATACGCGATTGTCCAAATAAATGAACTATGTTGATTCATGACAACGGTGGGTATTCTTCTGCTAGTGATTTTGAGGATATTCAGCAGACTATATTTGCCACTAATCATGCAGATAATACGGAGCTTCATGTTGACTCTAGTGCCGCCGACAGGTATGCAACTCTTGTTGTGCAGCGTGTTCTTAGTACACAGGTCGTTCAGGATGAAAAGCATCAGTGCCACAACATTTTTCATATCAAAGGCGTTGTGCAAGAACGAGCGGTCCGTATAATCATCGATGGTGGCAGTTGCAACAATTTGGCTAGTATGACCTTGGTGGAGCAGTTGTCATTGCCAACAAGGAAGCACCCACATCCTTATCGCGTTCAATGGCTTAATGATGGCGGCAAAATAAAGGTAACGCGCTCGGTACGTGTCCCTTTCTCTCTTGGCGCCTATTCTGATTTTGTAGATTGTGATGTTGTTCCAATGAAAGCATGCTCTTTGTTGCTTGGCCGTCCTTGGCAATATGATGTTGATAGTGTTCATCATGGTCACTCCAATTATTATTCCTTCGTGTTTAAGGGTCAGAACATTGTTATTCATCCTATGACACCTGAACAAGTTCTTAAAGATGATATTGCTCGAGCGACAAAAGCTGCAAAATTGGTTACATCGCCTCCTGTTGCACCTGTTCAACATGAGATCAAATTGAATAACCCTATCTTGCTTGCTACCCGTGCCGATTTTGATGAATTACATGATGCTAATCTGCTTTGCTATGCGCTAGTTTGCTCTCGTATGCTTGTTTCACTAGATGAGGCGCCTATGTTGCATATTCCTCCTGCTGTTGCTACCCTTTTGCAGGACTATAAAGATATTTTTCCCGCTAAATTGCCACCGGGTCTTCCTCCTATTCGTGGTATAGAACATCAAATTGATTTAATTCCAAGCGCATAGCTTCCTAATCGCGCCCCGTACCGCACAAATCCTGAGGAGACGAAAGAAATTCAGCGTCAAGTGCAGGCATTGCTTGATAAAGGTTACATTCGTGAGTCTCTCAGCCCTTGTTCGGTTCCTGTTTTGCTTGTTCCTAAGAAAGATGGTTCTTGGCGTATGTGTGTAGATTGTCGTGCAATTAACAATATTACAATTCGTTATCGATATCCTATACCACGCCTTGATGATATGCTTGATGAACTTAGTGGTGCCACAATTTTCTCTAAGGTTGATTTGCGTAGTGGTTACCATCAGATAAGAATGAAATTGGGAGAGGAATGGAAAACGGCTTTTAAAACAAAATTTGGCTTGTATGAATGGTTGGTTATGCTGTTTGGATTGTCTAATGCTCCAAGCACTTTTATGCGCTTAATGAATGAAGTTCTTCGGCCTTTCATTGGAATATTTGTTGTTGTCTATTTTGATGATATCCTTATACACAGCAAATCCATGAATGAGTATTTAGATCATTTACGTGCTGTTTTTGATGCTTTGTGTGCTGCTCCCTTGTTTGGGAACATGGAAAAATGCACTTTTTGCATGCAACGTGTTTTGTTTCTTGGATATGTTGTTACTCCACAAGGCATTGAGGTGGATAGCAGCAAGGTGGATGCCATTCAGAGTTGGCCCTAACCGACGACGGTCACACAGGTTCGCAGTTTTCTTGGTCTTGCAGGCTTCTATCGTCGTTTTGTGCGGGATTTCGGTTCTATTGCTGCACCATTACATGAGCTGACCAAGAAGGGTGCGCCATTTGAGTGGGGCGCACCACAAGCCGACGCATTCAACACTTTAAAGGAACGGTTAACTCATGCTCCTCTCTTACAATTGCCTAATTTTGATGAAGTGTTTGAATTGGAATGTGATGCTAGTGGAATTGGTTTGGGTGTTGTTTTGTTGCAAGATCATAAACCCATTGCTTATTTTAGTGAGAAGTTAAGTGGTGCTGCTCTTAAATATTCCACTTATGATAAAGAGCTTTATGCTTTAGTAAGAACTTTGCAATCATGGCAGCATTATTTATGGCCTCGCGAACTTATTATTCATTCTGATCATGAGGCTTTCAAACATATTAGAACCCAAACTAATCTGAACCGCCGTCATGCTAAATGGGTTGAATTTATTGAATCTTTTCCGTACATTATTAAACATAAAAACGGGAAGGAAAATGTGATTGCCGATGCTTTGTCTCGTCGTTATATGATGCTGTCCCAATTAGACTTTAAAATCTTTGGTTTACAAGTTTTGAAAGATCAATATGTGAATGATGCTGATTTTCGTGATATTATGATGCATTGTAAGGATGGCAAACCTTGGGGCAAATTTCATATGCAGGATGGGTTCCTGTTTCGTGCTAACAAGCTGTGTATTCCAGCTAGCTCGGTTCGTCTTTTGTTGTTACAGGAGGCGCATGGAGGTGGTCTTATGGGTCACTTCGGCGTTTTCAAGACACATGAGGTGTTGGCCGACCATTTCTTTTGGCCACGGATGCGCCGTGATGTTGAGCGCCTTGTTGCACGCTGTACTACATGTCAAAAAGTTAAATCTCGATTGGGTAATCATGGTTTGTATATGCCCTTGCCTGTTCCCTCTTCTCCTTGGCATGATATTTCGATGGATTTTGTTTTAGGATTGCCTCGCACTAAGAAGGGGAGGGGCAGTATTTTTGTGGTTGTTGATCGTTTCTCTAAAATGGCTCACTTTATACCTTGTCATAAAACTGATGATGCCTCAAATGTTGCTGAATTGTTCTTTAGAGAGACTGTTAGATTGCATGGAATTCCTAAAACAATTGTCTCTGATCGTGATGCTAAGTTTCTTAGTCATTTTTGGCGTTCTCTTTGGAATAAATAAGGAACTAAGCTGGTGTTTAGTACTACTTGTCATCCTCAAACTGATGGGCAAACTGAGGTAGTAAATAGAACTTTGTCTGCTATGCTTAGAGCTGTTCTAGATAAAAACTTGAGACATTGGGAAGATTATTTACCTCATGTTGAATTTGCTTATAATCGTGCTACACATTCTGCCACTAAGATGTGTTCTTTTGAGGTTGTTTATGGCTATGTTCCTAGGGCGTCTATTGATTTGTTTGTTATTGATGCTAAAGATGAACCACATCTTGATGCTCTTGCTCATATTGATCACATGAAACAATTGCATGAAGAAACACAACACAACATTGCCGTTGCTAATAAAAAGTATCAAGTTGCTGGTAGTAAAGGTAGAAAACATATTTCTTTTGAACCTGGTGATTTTGTTTGGTTGCACTAGCGTAAAGATAGATTTCCTACTTTGCGTCGTTCTAAATTGATGCCTCATGCTGCTGGTCCTTTTAAAGTGCTAACCAAGATTAACGATAATGCTTATGTTCTTGACTTGTCCATGGAGTTTGGTGTTTCCACTAGTTTTAATGTTGCAGATTTGAAACCATACTTGGGTGAGGATGATGAGTTGCCGTCGAGGACAACTTCACTTCAAGAAGGGGAGGATGATGAGGACATCAATGACATACGAATAATGATGATGGAAGATGGCGCGCCAAACCAAGTTGTCACGCCTCCACCTCTCATCATTGCGCCCCCTCGAATTACGGATTAAGGCGATACACAAATCGATCCGGCTTCCGAATGACACATTCTGAACCCCACAATCGCAGCACAACGTCTCCTCTGGTTATCAACCGTTCAAGAACGATTGACCTCGCCGAGAAGGCTTATCCTTGCCTGCAAATCAAGAACACAAGCAAGAACAAAGAAGAATGCAACACAATTGCAGATGTATGATTAAACTCTCGAAGTTGGGGTCTCACAAACAGATGAACGACGACACTGTTTATGAACAGAATTGATCTAAGCAAAACCCAAACCCTAATGAAGAGGCGGCGGCTGTATATGAGGACCCTAAGGTCGTGCAAGACCCCTAATGCAACAGAATTGCAGATGTACGGGTGAGCTTGTATTTTGGTTGGCGGAGTGCTGGGTGTATCCATAAGGGTGATGTCCTCATCACCATCTTCTAACGAGACGGCGACGTACAAGGGCCCAATCACTAGAGCTCGAGCCCAGGAATTGAAGACGGTTTTGATGCTAAGGAACAACGGCCCAGGATGATGCCGTCCGAAGGCCCACGTGGCCCAAGTCGCGTGACTCCCTCTCCACCGCGCGCCTCTCCACTTCAGCCGGCCCTAGATGCCTCGTCCTACCCCTATTTAGTCAAGGGTTGCGCCCCTTGCAATCTTGGAGTTTTGTTTTAAGTTTAGCTTAGCTATACATCCGTCTCTCGACGTGAATTCAGAACTCCACCTTCGTGCAATACATCAGATTGCTCACCTCTAATTCTTGCTCGTTCTTTGATTGCGCGTAAGAATTGATCTTCGTGATCAGGTTGATCTTGTTTACCGCAAGGTTAATATCCTCTGAAAGTTGGTTCAGCGATTGCATTGGCGCTTCGGCTTGCTCGTCATAGTCTGATCGTGAGGGTCGACATCCACCAAGTCAAAGTTATCTCCACTCGCCAAAAGATCGAGCACTCTACACCTATCTGCCGCCATCAAGCTCCAGCGCCATCGCCCGGGGCCGTCGCTGCCGCCGCTCACCTTGCCGCCGAACGTTGCTGCTACACGCCGCCGCCTCTCCCTCGCACGCGCACGCCCAGACCCTCCAGAGCCAAAGTCCACTAAAACCTAGGACAAGTTTCCTGGTTTCCCTTGACCCCTATTGTAGGCGACCTAAAATAAAATCCACTCTTTCAGGCGATCGGAGGAGTGTTTTCTCTCGGTTTTGGCTTTGGGACATCACAGGGTATTGTACTCATCCTCTGTTCATCGATTGATGCCCTAATTTTGAGCAATTTAGTTGATTAATGCAATTAGATCGAATTCCCATCTTTAATTGCATTAATTAGTTAATTGGCTCAACCTAGTTGCAGTTAATTCCATGCCTATCTGTTAATTGCATATCTAGGGTTGTCTCCTGTCTAGTCTACAGTTAGATTCATTGCCATTATTTGACTGTACACTAGATGACTCGCACTAGCCACATATAGTCAATGATCACTGTTGTTACTTTGCATAATTGTCTAGTGATCATGTCTTTCATTCAAAGCTAGGGTTTCTATTGCGCATTCTTACCTAGCGGTGCTTTGCTTATAGATGTATTAGGCTCTATGCTTATCATGTCTATACCTATGTGCATGTAGTGACAGCA
Organism: Eleusine coracana subsp. coracana; assembly: GCA_032690845.1. Taxonomy (NCBI): domain Eukaryota; kingdom Viridiplantae; phylum Streptophyta; class Magnoliopsida; order Poales; family Poaceae; genus Eleusine; species Eleusine coracana. The sequence continues at coordinate 25,652,694 of CM064417.1, read as the reverse complement.
GTCAGCAGAGTTAGAGATGGCAGGACCTGGTCAGGATAAGGGCAAGGGCAAGATACCAAAGAAGCCGAAGAGCAGGAAGAGGACCAGGCTAGACCCAGAGTCAGAGAGAGCTAGGAGAGTTGCTCAGCACTTGGAGGCTATGGAGACCTCACGCAAGACACCCGGATCACGCTTGATCATCGGGCAGACAGAGACAGAGATAGAGACATAGGATATGCGGAGGAGTACCAGGCAGAGGACTGCACCTTTAGCTATAGGAGTGCTACTGGGGTACTCCCACTTCCCGTCAGGGGAGGTCGTTGAGACCTGCAGAGCAGGGATCCTCCAGGAAGCAGGAGGAGTCAGAAGAGGAGGAGACCTCAGAGTCTGAGGAGTCTGAGGAGTCAGAGTTAGAGGAGGAGGAGCCAGCACAGCCAGAGCGGACAGGACCCTAGAGGTCAGCTCACCGGGCAGGAGACCCGAGGTGGACCTGTGCAGTGTGCACGAGAAGGCTGCAGAGACTTGTTGAGGCAGCCGGAGAGCCAGACATACTTATGGTTCCTACAAAGGACCTTAAGGCACTATGTCTCGTCTGCTTTGAGCAGTGGGTTCCAGTCCCTAGGGACCTCGCTGTAGGAGAGAGGTATTGGACAGGCCTCCAGAGGAGGATTGGAGAGGGGTTGAGATGCTATCTCACCATGAAGGGCAAGGATAAGGTGTTTGTGCCACAGCAGTATACTACCTACTAGGCCATAAGGAGGGCCACCCGGACAGACATAGAGCAGTATTTCACATACATGTCTGGTCTTGCAGAGCTGGTCACAGAGTCCTACTGGTTCAGAGAGGACATTGTCCTAGAGTTCTATGCTACACTATGGATAGCCAGAGACCGGTCAGAGTTCTGGTTCTTGCTCAGAGGGCACCCACAACATGTGACCAGGGGTGATCTCATTGCCAGCTTTGGTATTCTTGCTTCAGACCTTCAGCTCTACAGGAGTGCCTACCCGTCCCTCGAGCCACCACGCAGACCATAGGGAGGGAAACTACCTTCAGACGACATGGTGTCGATCGCCTTTCCACCACCACACACCTCAGGCTTTGAAAGAGGCCCTGCAAGACTCACCGTAGAGGCCAGGGTGGTTAGAGCGATAGTCACTAGGACTATCATCCCTAGGTCTGGCTACAGAGAGGAGTTCACACTACTTCACCAGTGGGCTGTAGCAGCTATTCTTAGAAGAGAGCAGTTTCACCTGGCAGACCTACTAATTGGAGAGATGGAGGATGTTATTTCTGAGAGAGTAGGAAGACGTCACTTGGTCTACGCCCCATATATTTGCTATCTTCTGAGGAGGATGGGCCTAGTGATAGAGGAGCAGTACGACGCATTCCCTGAGGTGACCACCAGCTACGCACCATGAGTCCCCAGAGGATCATAGTTCGCCTCTAGTCAGCAGATGGGAAAGGAGGAGCAGGAGTCACCGCCAGTCGTTCACAAGCAGGCAGCTCATCCAGAGACGGTGATCCTTGAGTCAACCAGCACTCGAGCACCTCCCTAGCCTACGGGATCACAGACAGAGAACGCTATCACTATAGTAGCACTAGCAGGATGTCTGAGTGAGTTCATTCAGAGCACATCTCAGGATAGATGTCAGATCATGGAGGTTATCAGGGGTCAGGCAGAGCTTCAGTGACAGCAGATGATGATGATGACCACCCGGATAGCCCAAATGGCAGAGGTGACTCAGAGGCAGATAGGTCCGCAGCCTGGACTTTTAGCACTTCCACAGTTGCAATAGCTGCTGACCCAGATAGGCCTCTTCACTGCTATGATGACAGCTCAGTCTAGTGGGTTGTCACCAAGGTTGAAATAATCAGTATAACCGGCCGGCTCGGTTCAGTGAAAAACCAGCTAGTTAACTGGAGAAACCGACTGGTTAACTGTCAGCGCGATCGGCCGGGACCGGTTTCCCGGTTAACCGGGATAACCGGTCGGTTTTCACCGGTTATGAAAACCCTGGTTGTCACACTCTGGGATATGACCGACAGGGGGAGCAGGACAGACTTTCTCTCCAGTGACTTAGCTCTCCCTCGTGTCCGCCTTCTCTATGTCTGCATTGTTCACCGCACCGACACACTCTTCGACCTCGTAGATGGTAGGACCTTCCACATCCCTGCTACAAGCCAGGTGTCAATTCTCAGACATACCGCACATTACTCGTGCAGACTCCCAGCCAGCCCTAGAGACAGCTACAGCCCCACCTTCCACTGCTACAGTCAGCACTCTTACACCTTACGTAGCAGAGGATCTAGTCCACTGAGGCTACACTCAGAAGGACGTGGATGACCTTGCTCTACTCCAGGCGACTGTTGCCGAGCAGACATCCACGGTCCCACCAGAAGGGCAGGACATAGGGTCTGAGTCGCCTGTAGACCTTGACTTCTTCAAGCAGTTGGATGCTCAGGCGGCACAGGTTAGGGAGCGCAGCAGGATCCAGCACAGGAGCAGCCAGGAGCAAAGCCTTCAGAGGATGTCGCTGCACCACTTCCTTTGACCACGAGCGCGTAGATGTTCACTTTTCCGCTTTTTGGTGCTTGTTGCCAAAGGGGGAGAAGTTTTCATAGGTCTAGGGGGAGTTGGAGTGTGATCTTGTGCGATCGAGAGTAGCTTGTATCTAGGGGGAGCATACGTGTACATTGGTTTTGGGAGTTAGATACATTTGGATCTTATTTTGATGGAGTTATTTGATGTTCCTTGATTTTGATGAGTCATAGTTTTCATTTGCTTGTGTTTGACTCATCATGATCTTACTTGGTTTATTTTCATATGGTGATGATTTCTTGTTCTTAATGATTATGCATTGTCATGCTAACATGTTGCATATCATCATTCATGTCTTGCATTGCATGTCCTTGTGCTTTTATTAAATATCTTCACATGACATGCATGCATATCATCTAGAGTGCACTTTTCTTCCTTATTCCTCTTAGCTCTTGATGATGCTTATTTGAGTAGGACCTTGTATGTTTCTCTCTTATACTTTTAAGGTTCCTTTCGATTGTAGTGTAGCTCTTTTGGCCTTGTTGTTCATTGATAAGATTATGATAAGTAGTGGTTGTCATCAATCACCAAAAAGGGGGAGATTGTAAGCTTTATGACCATTGATGGGATCCCTAAGGTATGAATGTTTTGGTGATAGATGACAACTATGAAATTATGGGCTAATATCTATACGAGTGTTATCTATGTTGGAATCATCTCTAAACTTTACTACAAATCATATGGATGATGGTTGCCTTGGTGATTGATGACAATGACCATAAGCATGGAGGCTTATGAGCTTGATGGAGTCCATGGGTTGATGGAGATGGATCAAAGCTGAGGACAAGCTATAGAGCAAGTGTTGGGAGCACTTGACTAGTTGTTAGGGCTTTGAGTCCATAGGAAAAACCAGACTATCAAGCGGGTCTAGGTCATTCTCTTAGGTCATGTCTAATCGGTGATGTGCAAGGTTGCTCGGTGAAATCACAGGCACTAGATGACAGTGGAGAAGACAAGGAGCTGTTTGGAGAAGCCAGAAAACGAAGTCAAGCGAACACGATAAGTTT